>CAXKWD010000008.1:86717397-87314728 GCA_964059195.1 Ectobius pallidus
TTAACGCAAGGAATCTGACATTTTTACTGCAAGGTATATAGGCCTAATTGTAAGCCTAGAGCATGACTATGAAAATAGGTAATAAATAATAAACAATATGAAATAATAAACAATATGAAGCGTTTCACACAGTAGAGCATGATAATAATTAAAATGAGTCAAAGAATAAAAACACTTATCGCTCCACTTACATAATTTATGCAGGACTAGTTTCTAGGGAAGCAGTTCCCTTATCCTCAGCTGAAGGTCGACTCATAGAGTTCGGGTTTTCAGATTATGTCAATAATTTTTACAACAAGAAATGAAAAAATTATGTGGTGACCATTAATTTGTTCTTAGATTGCACTTAATATTATTCCCCCCCCCCATTTGTAGTAAGGGTTCAGGAAAACTAATGCGTGGAATTTTTCTAAATATGGCATTGTTCTTATTCAAAATAAATTCAGACATTATACTAAAAAATTGTGTGACAAATTTCATTTTGGAAAATGCAATTTCCTTGTATTAATTTTTGAATAACTCAAACAACTCATCGCAATGAAACTTCTTCACAATATTGTCTGTTTCGCCACGATTATGTGTACGAAAATTCAAATATTAGGAAATATTATGATTTTTACCCATTGCCCCCCTTAAATATTGTGTTAAATCCGTCCCACGATGATAACCACTACCTTTCCTTTAGTTGGTATCTGAATGTGGAGATTTTGTACAGAATGTTCTTCCTTTAGTCGTGTCGAGTTATAAAATTTCCCCGGTAATCGGATCTATTATAACATTATGAAGCAGGAGACTACTTTCAAGGGAATACTCGTTAGGGTATTGATTATAAAAAGATAGAAAGGCGTGGGCGGTGGCATGTTGTCGGTCCCTTTGACTCGGTCTGCAAGTAATCCAATTAAATCGTTCTTGTGGACTTCCCAAGTAATTGGGATCCCCGTAACGAGATTTCAACATGAGCATTAGCCGCATGTGCTACACATAACATGAATATAATTGTGTTTTTCATGCACATTTAACTTCGTAACCTGTCTCACCTGATCATTCGTGAAAAATGAGTCAATGGCGAACACACAAGCACGAATGTCTGAAGGATAAAAAAGTCAGAGAAACAATGTTTTCGGATTAAAGTCGGATATTCCCATTTACTAAGTTAGGTAACGAATTTCCTCCTCGAAGTTAACGCAACTACAGTAAGTAGTTTATTGCATTTAAATTTAATAAAAGAACGCTTGACCGTCACAAATCTCCTTGTATAGGCTATTCTGAAGTCAGACCGGCTGTTTTATTCCGCTGTATTATGATTATCATATAAATTATGCTTAAACATGATTTTCATTACGTCGATAGACTAATTGTGTACATTTTATTCTTTCTCTGAGCTTTACCTTCCTCTTTTAGGCTATACCTGAGACAAACTAAGAAGGAAACCTGAGGTAAATAAAAACCAGTATGTCTGTCTCACTCGTAAGTCATACGAGTAATGTACTAGAGTGAGACAGATGTACTTGTTTTGGTTCACTTGAGGTTCCCTTCTTAGAACGGCCAGACTTTCTGTGCATCTACGCGATTACGCCGTCCGGGCCTTGCTAGACCTCGACCCGACGGGGGAGTTTCTATGGATCACATACATATTTTCTTCACGAGACAAGGACAACACTAACACACACATTTTCACTCCGAACAAAGCGAGGATGGATGAAGGTGCTAATGTCGGCCAGATGATATCCGGGGACCAGGAGGAGCTAAAGTTTCCCGATATTCGTCTCACAGGTGAGGAAAACCAAGGAAAAATCCAAAGTAGCAAGCTTGTTCGACCAGGAATCGAACCCGGGCCCATTTGTGAGGAGAGCGAACGCCACAGCAGTGGTCTAGATATAATTGATTACAGTAAAGAGAATACAGTATGCCTACAAATATGATTCGCATAATAATAATAATAATTATTTTATTTATTAGATAAATAACTTCCACAATGTTACATTTAAGGTCCATATTTAGTTTCTCTATATATATAAGAGGCTCTGTCCTGACTGATTGACTGACTTAATGAGAGAGAATCAACGTAGAGCCTAAACTATAATAAGTAGAGACTTGGAATTTTGATAGTACCTTCGGTTCATAATGTAGGTACTCACTAAGAAAGGATTTTGCAAAATTTTGATTTTAAATGCCAAAAATAAAATGTTTTTGAGAATACTTAATCCCTTTTTACACAGAATTATCAAATCCAAATCACAGTTGACATGACAACAGTGTATTGTTGGCAATCTTTACATAAGGCTTTGGAAATAAATGAAACAAGACTTTGAAAATCAGAGAAGGTATTAAAATTTATATTTGAGTAAATCATGTATATAAATATTTTGTAGATTATGTAAAATAATCAGTAAATTTAACCCTTTAATCGAAATGTTCAAATTAATCAATATGTTCTTTACAGCTTACAAGTTTCGCGGGCAAAGCCTTAATAGGAAAACATGGAATGAATTGGAGGAAAAACACTATGCGGGGTATTTTTGGGCTTGGGAACTCTAATCTGAGGTCTTTTTTTCCCCGGGTGGCGCACTTTGATCGTGAAATGCACCTCGAAACCAGGTTTTTGGTTTTTTTTTAAATTGTCAATCGTTATAATAAAATTGTTTATGCATGATTTGGGTAAGGTTCAAGGAACTATGGTTCATTTTAATCGTTTCATTTGGAATTTGTATGCCCATATGGTAGCATAAGATTTGTTTTGTTCGTTTATTTATATTTTTAAAGTTAAACAATATAATTAAGAGTAAAATTAAGTAATTCCTCCAATTTTTGTAAAAACTATGTCAGTGTTCATAAATATGTTTTAATTATTTTTCTGTTAAATAAACTATTTAAGCACAATATCTAGCAGTTGAGTAAGTAACCGCGGGCGAAGCCGCGGGCACCTGCTAGTGAGATTATAAACTTAAAAGTCCATGGAATATAAAAGCAAATTTCACGAATTTATTAACAACTGAGATTCATAAACTACAGTGACTATCCAATGGAATCAGCAAAAATCTAATTCAACCTACTAACTAGATAATGCTAAGTTATTGCCAATATGTAAGCCGAAAGTACAATTTGTAAAATTTTATAATCACTTTTGCCAACCAATACAAATATTTTACGTGATTTCTATACAATTAATATATCCTGTCTGCCGATAGCAATGTACTTTCATACCATTGTTTAACAAATCTGCTAATTTTATTTTAAGTTCATTACTCACAGATGGAGTGCTACATCGTTTTTGTAACAAGGCATGAAACTGTTCAATCGACACGGCATGTCATGAGACCAATTCTTACTTGAACAATTTTTGTAATCGATCTCCGAGTTAAGCTCCGGATCGATTGAATATTAGCTTGGCAAATTAAGTTAGATGACCGCCGGCGTGGTCTTCTGGTTAGCATCTCTGACTACAGATCCGTCGTCCCGGTACCTCCTCGGATTTTTCTGAGGTAGGGAGGTCTGGAACGGGGTGCACTCAAGGTATATAAAGTGCACTCAGCCTCGTGATTCAATCTGAGGAGCTGCTTGGAGAAGTAGCGGCCCCGGTCATGGAAACCACCATTAACGGCCTTGGGTGTCGGAATGCTGACCACATGCCCTCCAATCCTGCTTTCTCCCTGTGGTAGATGACTCTACGGTCGGGAGGTAGGCCAGTTCTCTTCAGGGATGTAGCCCTACGGAGCCTAATAATACATGTAGGAAAGCTGAATTCATATGTATATATAAGCAATCATCGAGTAAAACCATCAGTGGGCTCTAAGCTTAAAATCAATTAGAACAATTTCAAAGAAACAGCTGTTTTCCGTAAATAATAATCGTCACAGTGAATAAAAACCCTTACATTCTACACAAATCATTACTTTATTAGTCCTACATATTTCCTTTAAAAATTATTCGATATGACGCATTTAAACGTCAGTTGCAGTGAAAAATTTAAGTGAAGTAGATGCTACAGTAAGCTAAATGATAAGTACGTGCCTTTGATTTCGCAGAAGGCCGAAGGAATTTTAAAAAAATAAGACTTTATTTTCAAATCTCGTTAATATTAGAACAAAATCGGAAAATGTGATGTTATTCTGTCAAAATGTTCACCGGAAGGCACATTTTCAAGAAAAAATTACAAAATATTAAAAGAAGAAATGCAATATTAAGAAGCAAGCTCTGAAAAATAAATAAAACTGAATTCGGCTATTTGTTGAAGGGTTCGTGTTGTTTAAAAAATCTTATGCGTTCCAGAAGTTCAGTTGTCGACGCGTCTTTCACAGTCACATTATTACGTTAGCGAGTGTATGCATTAGACGTATTATTCGTTAGGCAAAAAAAAATCTGAGTTTGTTGATCTTGAAATACTTGAGGGTAGTATTGCATTCCCAGAGTTAACTCCGGGTAACATTAATATTTTCACAGTTATACTCAGTCGTGGCCTAATTGTTTAAAATTGAATTTCTATCTACGGTTCGTTTTATTACCACGGTAATTAAATGACGAAGGATGAAATGGGTTGGACATGTTGCGCGTATGGGGGAGGAAAGACATATCTAAAAAAAAATATTGACTAGGAGACTAAAAGGAAAGAGGCCACTTGGAAGATCTAGATGTAAGTGGGGCGACAATATTAAGATAGTTTTAAGGGAAGTAGGATTGGCGAAGGATTGGGTGGATTGAGTTAGCTCAGAATAAGGTTGAATGGCGGGTTCATGTAAGCGCGGCAATGAACCTCCAAGTTCTATAAAATATTATACATATTTTATTTACTTTGCTTAGGAGTAGTCTCTTGTTATTGAGTAAGCAAGTTTTTTTTTCATATTATGTATTTTCAGTATTGAAACTAGTTTGTGTTAGTTAGAACATCATGATATATTTGAAGATTTTGAAAAATAATTGTGCTGGCAGGAAACACTACAATTCAAATTTTAAAATGTTTAAATTCTTTTAATTATCAACAACACGCAAACTAATATGTAATTAGGCTATGTGTATTGAAGCAGACTTGCTTGAATGTAGGCCTAGTACAACATGAACAATCTACTTAAATACATAATTTCGTTTTTATACGGTTTTTCATTTTTAAACTACGCTTGCCACAGTCACACAGACACAGCCAGACACAAATACACATATAGACATTGTTTCGGAAAATTAGCCTATATTTTTGGATTCAGTGGGCGTGAAAACGTACATTAATGCAGAAAACTTGACTTCGAACTTCAAGGAGGAACACAATGTTCCCTCTACGGAGTACGTAGATACATTAGAGGTAGAGAATGAAAAATGGGGGGGGGGGAAGTGTGAATGTATGTGTAAACGGCCGCTGTCTGTCTAAACAGCATGGCCCAAAAAAACAGTTTTTGAAGATGAAATTCTGTATTACAGTTATAAATCTACCGATGATGTGATGATATTTTACTAATAAGTTTTGCTTACATCATAGAAATTTCCCGATGACGTGATGATTTTTTTATTAATAATTTTTGTTTACATCGTAAAGTTCCCAGAATTTCGAACATCCACTTTTAATATTTCCAATACTTTTGTTGGCAGCTAAGCCCTGCTTACTAAGTTATGAAAGATCACGAAATATTCTTTCCCTTTAACCGGCTTGATATAAGCCATGTAGAAATATTATTCGTTGCGTGAGTATCCATACAAACTTGAGACTACCGGCTCCTCCAGTTGACAGACTGCGCTTAAGAACGTGAACAGATTACTTCCCCGACCCGTTTTCCTTCCCTCTAACCCCCTAACACTTCATCATTCACCATCGATCATCGGTTCCAGATCACACCCACAAAAAATGTGGAGCTAGTCTTTTATCCCATCTGTGAGCTGGATGAATGGCAGCTTTTTATTTGGCCCCCCTGTCTTCCAGTCCGACTAATTCGATAAAACTTGAACAGCCGTACAGCATTGCTGCAGTGGGGACAACAGTGGTCGTGATAGCAGTGCCATCTCGTGATAACTTTATAAAGCAATGGACGATGACAACATGCTTTTAGGAAACACGCCCACTTGCCGCTTGTATGTAGGCCATCCGGATCAATGTTAAGCCAATAAAACTTCTTCCTTCTATCTCGCTAATACAGTACATTATTTATACGTATACAAAATAAATCGTCGTTACAGCTTGAATTGTTTCGCTAGACATAAATCAATAAGAATTCAAACGCAAATTTATGTTTTGTCTATGATAGTATTTGCCATCAGTTTCCCGTACACGCTATCATAATGGGATCTCGAGTGTCCTATACGCAGTGCCGGTAACTTAACTTACCGCACTAAGTAGGGCACTGCCTTACTACTTACCGCACAAATGTATCATTATATCGAAGCCTGTAACTTTTGATATACAGCCTACAGGCCTATACAGACATATATTGCAGACATGGGATACAATCATATTTGCGATTTGAAGATTATTTAAGGGGAGATGGTAGTTATCAGTGTCAAAAAATAGATTTTTTTCTTAGGCTCATGTAATATAGCATAGTTTTGTGAACATTTTGATATATAGGTCTTATATTTAGCGTTATTATTAAGCCAAGCAGAGCGACCTGGAGCTTTCTAAAATGGATAAAATACCATAAGGCATGTCATTTTCTTTGCGCTCTCCTGTAAAATTACATTTTGTGTACTTCAGGTACCATTTTATGAAAAGCTATTCATGCTAAAGTAATGAAACTTTCAGGAATTCATTATAGATGGATGAAAAATCTCCCTTAGCAGAATTATGGGAAAAGTCTTGACTATACAGAATTTTCAACTACTTTAATTAAAAAAAAGTCTTTTTTTAAGTCGTGAAGTTTTCAAGCAGTTTTCATGCAGTAATATTGTACATATTAGACTGATTGTGCTAGGGTAAATTGTAGTACCTATTTTTAGTAAGTTCCCAAAGTTTCACAAAAATCTAAGCTAAAGAAATTGAATAAAGCGTACCTAAGTCAAGGGAAGTAACTGTAAAACTAAATTATCACCTATGTGTTAAAAAATTCTTTCCTACCAAACAGTGATTTCTAGAACAACCATTCTCTGCTTATTTTAAACTACAAAGTGCACTTGCAAAGCGTAAAAAAATTCAACTAAAACTGACTGTTAACACCTGAGCTATGGCTTCTTGAACATAAGCCATATTTTCTATCATTTTGCTACCGTTAACTACCATCTCCCCTTAATCTTATCTGTCTTTACTTACTTCTTATTTTTTAATACTAACTTCCCGCAATTCATCTCGGAGCAACTGCCTGCGCATGCGCTAAAGTAATCGTATTATCGATCACCACCCAGATTTAGTTTTATAAGGTTGGTATAGCGTAATCAAGCTAAGTAGAGAACAGCTGATTATATGTTTGACGTAATTTCACTTTGTTTTCTTTACAGTAGAAAAAATCATATGAGAAGTGTATTACAGAATCTCGTGTTTGTCTAATTCTTTATCGATTCTGTTAAAACATACTTCCCACACCAGTGTATTATAGCTACACCGTGTAGTAAATACACACACGCATTAGATCTCATTAGTTAGGCCTACGCACTGCACACGATTATATTTAGAGAATATTTCAAAGATTAAATGTCGAATGTTATAAAGATCTGTATTTACATCAAACCATAAATAGGTACGGTACAAATTTAGGGTTGTCTCAAGTCTCAACTTAGAATGCAGGACACGTTGTCGAACACAGGGTGCGGTGTTTAATGGAACGGTCACTTTATTAGATTGGACTACTATACAATATAGTATTCAAGCTCTAAATTTAGTTATAGTTGCCAATATTCCTTTGCTCGAAAACCGAGTCAATGTCTATGAGAAATCAACTGAAATACGTTTCTACTCTAGTTTAGCGAATTTCAGTTTGAGTTCTTATAAATATTTTGGCCAAAAAAATTAATAAAAACTCTATATTTAAATCTAAGGGACTGTTGTCAGAATTTCGTATGGTCGGGAAAATCCGGGAAAAGTCAATGAATTTGTTAAAATATCCGGGAAAATTCGAAAAATTGCAAAGCTGAAGATAAGAACTAGAAGAGAAGAAAATAAAACTACCCTTAAGAGTCCGAAAAAGCTGCATCTGCTCTAGATGAACAAATTAAGTTACTGAAGAAAAAATAAGTGGGATCAAAAAGACTTCTAGACAATAATAGGCCTTTATTTTACTTAAGACATCATGTAGCAATTACTGGTGACTTTATATGTCAATTAGAGCAATGATTATAATTATGTTAATTATGAAAGTGTTTTGTTTTAATATTTCGGCAAGTGATTGTATTTTAGAGCACTATGAATTACTAATATAATACCTTTAATTTAAAGATACTGATGACGGCTGTATAGAAGAAAGGCTTTGGTGAAGAATTTTAAGAACAAACTTTTTATAAGAAGATTGGCCTAAGGGTATCATCAGTTCCACATAATAAATGTGTCTTATGCTCAGACGCTATCGCGACCTTGCGGATTTTCCAGACTAAATACATTTACGTTCTTTTTTAAACTAACATTTTAAATAATTTAAATTATTAAATTATTCCGGGAAAAGAGAAAACTTCATTCAGATTTCTGTTACGGTGTGCCATGTCGTAATTAATTTGAAAGTTAATATCGTATTTAGTCTGTACTCTCCACCAGATGAAATGGACCTAAAACTTGGTAGCATCTTCCAGCATGTAAACTGAAGTTTGAGGTTTGTAATTTCGACTCAAAGCTGCTGCTATAATAGAGATGGATGTACGGCAGTTTTGCTGTTCTGTGTGCATATTGATTGATCACACAACACCACCAGGACTTTATGATATGAACTAGCATACCACTCGTTAAATGTCACATGACGTCACATTATGAGAGTGCATGTCTCTACATTTGGCAACATATGGCGAAATGTTGCAGCCCCCTCCATTAAATCAACATTCAAACAAATTAGTTAGCTCTAATGATATGAAGTTGAAACTATGTACGTCGTTACCCAATTCACGATAATCAGATGCTTTTATTTCGAGGTATTAGTTCAAAAACAAAGTAAAAGGTTGTAATAAATATTTCTTCATGCATAGGCCTACTCATTGGTTGGGAATAATGATGGTAAGTCATAAATATTATTTAACTTCTATGCCAATTGGATTAAGAATTCGTTTACTGTTGACCAATCATAGTCGCGATAATTTGTGAAATTATCATAGGTAACTTGAGTGATTTGGAAATCGCCGATAAATTCCCGAGTGATTTGGTCGCGAGGGGATTTATTAGTATATTGGACGAAAAATATGTAATAAATAATTAGTAAAATTTTATAGTAAAATATAGTGAAGCTGAATTATTTCAATAGCATTTTAGATTGGCATTGTACTATTAAAAGGCATTCATGACATAATTATAATCAATGTAGCTATTTCTGTTAACAAAACACGATCATTTAATAAACATACATCTATTCCAGAATACTTTCTTTCTTTCTTTATCGTAGTTTTACCTCTTCCTTTTTTTAGGATTTAAGCGACCCAAGCCGCCCGGGCCTTACAGGGCCGCGACTCTGTCGGGAGAGGGATTATCTTTGGATCACATACATACTTTCTTGACCAGACAAGGACATGGAGGGCCTCCCCGGATAAGTGAACAGCCCAATTCCGGGGCCACCTCCGAGACAACACGAACACATAGGACGAGACACACCATTCACACACACACACTCACTCCAAACAAGGCGAGGATGGGGATGAAGATGATAATGACGGCCAGATGATATCTGGGGACCACAAGGGCCTAAAGTTACCCGACATTTGTCTCACAGGTGAGGAAAATCCCACAAAAAACCCCACCTAGGTAACTTGTCCCGACCAGGAATCGAACCCGGGTCCGCTGCGTGAGAAGAGCGAACGCATACCCTACACCACAGCGGCGGACTATTCCAGAATTGTTTGCTGAAATTTAATGTTGGAGGTATCTTACGTAAAATATACCTGTAATTATTTATATTACTGCTATAGTTCCTAGCGATGCATAAGTAGGCCTATTGTTTCTTGAACTATAAATTTTGCACGTATCAACAGATCCAGAAGCTCAGCTGAACGATTTGGACGAGTCAAATTGAAACGGTAATAATGTTTTGCTTTCTCTTAGAATAATTCTTCTCCCACTTCTCTAGGGCATTTAAATTTACCCGCAGCGTGTATTCATGCTGTTGAGGTTATGAGTTTATAATGTTTATAGGAGGTGATTACAATTTATTAATGAATGCCAACATTTCTGAACTATGGAATACGCTTCCCGTAAAATATATTATGGTCCTGATTCCTGAACAGATGTATGTGTAATATTCCCTTTATTTGCAGAATAAATCTTAATATACCGAGACATTGGTGACAAGCATAAGTCACTGCCTACAAAGTCACTGCCTACAAAGTCTCAGACCTGATTAGAATATAAAAAAAGAGGACGTGTCCTAATCACTTTTGTAGGAGTGATAAAGCAATTTCGAAAAATACTGAGTTCATCAGGTATGTATTTGGCTGATTTCAGACTAATTTATATACAACAACTTATATAGGCCTATATATACATATATACATAAATAGCCTCCTTTTATTTTGCATTATTTTCTTCTTTGCATTTTATTCGTAACTGGTCATTTTTTAAGAAAATCTTCATTCTTTCGTTGCATTTTTCCCTTTTTTGTCTTCACAATGGACTTTTCCAACATTGCAGAACAAAACGAACTCATAATTTCTTAGCAGTAAGGCATTCATTGATAAATATAGTTTAAACATAATAATAATAGTAAACGTAATAATAAAAGTATTAATTAAAATACATAAATGTTTTTTTTTAGTATTATGTATTATTATACTGCTGTAAGTTCCCTTTTTTAAAAACATATTTTTAAAAAGTTTTCTTTCCCAATTTTTCATTAATACTTTCAAGAATTTAAGGTCCTTTAGGTAATTTTTCAGGCATTTTTAGATCATCAACTTCCGAGCCTTAGTTATATGTCATTGGTCAATACGAAATAAGTTACTCGGCGTACGAACGGAATATCCAACTACAACACCACGAGTGCTGATAATTTTTCATACTATATTTTATTATTAATACTATTATTATTGCGGACATGTCAGATAAAGATGAAGTAATCACAGGTGCTCGCATGCAATAATATTGGGAGTGTCCATCTTCATACATGACTTTAGTTTATGTTTAAAAGCTACTAATTGTACCTTGTGTCAATACCTGGTAGATTGCTATTTAATTTGGTTAAGAATACTTGCTTTAATCACTTCTCGCTTGAGAAAATAATATGTCATATTTTATTATTATTATTATTATTATTATTATCATTATTATTATCGTTGTTGTTTCGAATAAGACAGTTTCGTAGGACAGGATGTCGCTTTTAGTACCTTACAGCAATAAAAAAGCTACAAACTTTACTTGCAGTTAATCTTTAATTTTATGATGAGTGGTTTATGAGTCTAAGTTGATTAGACCCATTCCTTAGTGTTGCAGTTTGAGGAAGAGTTTATTGAACTTGTGATGAGCGAATCCGATCTAATTAAAAGGATGTTTTGCTCAATTTTAAGGATGGACCATGAAATTAGCATTCCCGGTTTGTTGACTTTACAGAAGAGCAGGAAAACAAACAGAGATACGGAGGAGAGTTTGAAAAGCAGGTCGTGAAAAGCACCATTCCTGTTTTTTTACAGCGCAAGTCCTAGCAAAAATAACTCCCCATTTCCTACAGACTTAGCTACACAACCAGACGGAATCTCAATAAACCCTTACGAAATTAACTTAAATGATAATTGATTATCAGCTAGAATTGTCCTGCTAAATAATATGTGAAATTATAATAGGCCTATTTAGATGAATACTCTTTTTCGATGGACCAAAGAGCTGGAATTTCAAAGCTTGATCAGATTTAAAATAAAATAAAATCACGTAATAGTTATTTACGATGTAAGACGGTTATAAGGAACTTATACCCTTAGCAACCAGGGAAGGCGGTTGAGGCCAGGTAGGTTCCCTCACCCGTATGCACCCTCACATTTACAAGGGCAGGAGATTTAGGACCAACCGTAATTTCCTCCCCATGAGACACCTAGTCTACTTCAATGAATCAATCTTAGATTTTTTTAATATGTCATTTTATCTTAAAATGTTTGTTATATATCAATTCTACACATAATTACAAGAAAAATGACACCAAACAATGCATAATTTACTTTAATAGGAACATTTATAACAAATACATAAGGAAAAGTTACGAGAAAACTGCTTTCAAGTCCCATGTTCCTATTAAAGTAAATGATACATTATTTGGTGTCATTTTTCTTGTAATTATGTGTAGAATTGATATATAACAAACATTTTAAGATAAAATGACATATTAAAAAAATCTAAGATTGATTGATTGAAGTAGACTAGGTGACTCATGGGGAGGAAATTACGGTTGGTCCTAAATCTCCTGCCCTTGTAAATGTGAGAGTGCATGCGGATGAAGGAACCTACCTGGCTCAACCGCCTTCCCTGGTTGCTAAGGGTATAATTGGCAAGCACAAGGTTAACAAAACGACAGCTAGAGAGTTTTGTAATTTGTGTGAGCCTGTTAGGTTCTTATAACGTTCGAAGATAGTACGACATTTTACTTATTTTGAGTCGTGAATTTTAAAGGAAATTAATTTCAGTTCGCTTGTGCTTAAAATAGTATAAAAAAACTAGTTGGTAATTTCGTATGTAGTGGAATTCAGGCTCTTTTGATTGGCAACAGTTTGTTTGGATCGAGCTACATATGAAAACAAATGAATATAGCTTCTACATTTGCTGAAAATAGTAAACCGTGATCCATTAGTATAGAAATTTATTCGTAATACGTATTTTGTATTTATAGAATAGGCAAAAAATCATTCGTTATGATACGGAAATGCAGACTTTAAATGAATGGGGGATAATTGTAGGTAGTATAATCTCTGTAGGGCAATATTAAAATTCAAACAAACCACACCTACCCTTGTAAAATTATATAATTTTTTTAAATATTGCACTGAATTCACCAATGCAATTCAGTTTTCATGACAATATTGTCTGCAGTGTTCATATAGGGCTTTCAAGTTAAATGATACTAGGCCATGGAGTGAGGTTTGACAAATAATTAGAGAGGCTATGGAAATAATCCATTTCTGTAAATCAATAATGGAGAAGGAAATCCACGTAAATAAATATCGGTTGTGATGCATCACATAACTTTCTCAACCCTGGGCATGGAGAATGACATTTTCAGCTATCCGAACCAGAGTTTGTGCCAACAATGGGTAGCGAGTATGCTATGTCAGAAATCTGTAAAAATTCGATTCACTAATATGTTATTCATCGCTGTAGGCTTTGCATTAGTTGAGAAATACGGAGGTTTATTGTAAGCCCTAAGCATGTAAAAAGAAGCAAAATAGGATGGAAGGATTTTAGTCCTATGTGCGAAATAAATTATTACCCTATGTCTAAGATTTTTGGGGACGAATGTGTGAACGTGATACTTACTTACTTACTCAATGACAATACACAATCCCTGGGTGATTCTTCAAATATTGAAAATTTGTGTTCCGGAGTGATATTTCCCTTCCAATTCAACTTAAAAAAAATTAAAATAAAAGTTTGTTTCTACTACTTCCATACTACAACTATCACTTTGAAATGTCACTAACTTTAAATTCTGATATTCCAAAATAAAATTTAATTCAATGAAATGTCATCCACATGCCCTGCCCCATACCCCGGTTTTGTATATTCTAATGCATTTTTCCACAAAACAAAATGTTATTTCCTTTTCAACTTTTTTCCTGCCAATGAGTATGAATGTGTGAAGAATATTAACCCCTAAAAAGTAAAATGAAATAAAATTGTCACCCCACCTAATGAACATAAAGAATGTCCCAAGGGTTTTTGGTCATCCACATGGCTGAAAAGAATAGAATTTTTTCTGCAGAAATCAGAAATTTGTATAACTGGCAACAGTGTTAGAAAGCCAACAGGGGGCAGCTTGTGGTTGAATCGTAAGGTTGAATTTTGCTTGCTTACAAACAGTTTGGGATTAACAAAGGACTTTGCATCATTTTCAAGGAAAGCGTTTTTATTCCCCGTCATTAACATGACTTCTAGAAAGTAGGCAGAAAGTGAATTAATTTTGATTATGCACTAGATAAACCTTCCAATTCAAAGTACCTGACTGAAGTTGAGCCTACAGAGGTTTAGAAATGGCTTGCTGAGACCACTAAAACTCCTTTTTTGTCATCCACATGTCTGATTTTGCGTCATACACATGCCTCATGAAGGGGTATGTGGATGACTCTCAAGTCATGTAGATGATAAATGTAGGGTACTATTGTGTCTGTGGTGTCTGTGACCTGTACTTAAAATCTTAAAACTGATTAAGTGAATTTCTGCTTGATTCCCCCCCCCAAACCATAAAAACGCAGTCTAGTTAAAATTACATTAATTCCAGAGTATGCACAAAAATTTGCAAATTTGGTGCAAAATCAACTGAAGCACACTGAGAAAAATATGAAACCACATAAAGAAAAGCATATTGTTGCCAAAGTTAGTCATTAATGTGGCCTTCTGCCACTCACATATACACGGATGTCATTCACATGGCTTTAAAAAAATTAAAAAATAAAAATAAATAAAAATATAAACATTTAAGCTCTGCTGGTGTCATATTATAATCAAGTAACCACTGAAGTATTTTAGTAATTTTTTTGAGATCTTTTAAACAAAATAAAAAATTTGTATTTTACACACTCCAAATTCTCCCGTATTTGAAGAATCACCCCCCTAAGCAATGAATATTATAAACTTTATGGAACATGGGAGGTTCATTGCCGTGCTTGCCCGAGCCCGCCATTCAACCAAATTCTGTGCTAATTCCATCCACCCTATCCCTCGCAAATCTTACTTCCCTTAAACCTCTCCTAATTTTTTCCTCCCACCTACGTCTAGGTCTTTCAAGTGGTCTCTTCCCTTCGGGTCTGCCAGTTAATATTTTTTAGATATGTCTTTCCTCGTCCATAAGATAAAACCGTTATGTAGCGTTTTATGAGGGAATAATTTGAGTGTGATAAGTCGTTCTTCTTCACTTCAAATTCTGTATACCTATATAAGGATTTGACGACGCCGGGTCTTTTAAGCTAGTGTACTATAATAATATATATGAGCATAGTTCCCATGTATGTATGATCCGTACACTAACTAGGGGTGTATAGGAAATCATAACCTGGGAACCACCTATTGAAGTGGGACTTTTTCTTCTGCGAATCGTTTCAAGTTTTGATTATAGGTAACAAGGTTCAGATACCGAGAAAGTACAACCGTACACACAACTGATGAACGGGAATTGAAACAAGGACAAACTGGCGGCAGTAATATGATTTGTTATCAAACACTTTCGGTTTCTGGGCTCAGTGAAATGGATGTTTGAAACTAGATCAAAGCCCCCGTTAGTTTCAACGCGTCAGCGGATACGCAGATGGCGTTAAATGCATGACATCTGTCGCTCACTGAACATCAATCCCAACTTTTGCTTTTAGAGGACGTCGAACCGCTAACATCAAATACCCTAAGTTCAAGTACCATCATTCCACCACCTTGAATGTACGCTCTGACAGTCACTTCGAACTAACGTTAATCATGTCAAGTAAACATTTAATTGTTTCTGTTTTTCAAACTCAAAGATGAAAATTTATTAAAACTGTAAAAAAGTTACCTATATTTATATTACTTCTAAAATGTCTGTATAATTATTATAATTCCATAGACAAAATTACTTTGGTTTTTAGCCATTACAACAGCCATGAGCCGACTTTAAATTACTGAGCTTAAGGTGAGTAAAGGCGGTTTTCCACCAAACGGACAAAACAGAAACTCATGTCTTTAGCATCACAATTGCAACATTTTACAAGCACATTGTAAACTTGAGTTGATGGCGAATGTTTTATGTAGTTTTCTGAGTTGCAGTTGAGAGAGTTCAGGGCTTATTTTGTTTCCACCAGACAGATAAATCCAGCACGAAGACCATCATTAACGGCCGTGGGTGTCGGCATGCTGTCCACATGCCCCAATCCCGCCATCTGCCTATGGTAGATGACGCAGCGTTAAGATGGTAGGCCTAGTTCCTTCAAAGATGCGCCACTGAGTTTAGTTTTTTTTAGACAGACAAAACGAAAACAAAACATAAACACGCTTCTTTCGCCCTTGTCAGCTCAGTCGTTCCCTACACTACCCTCCTATTCGAGTAGTAGAAGACTGTTGTGGTTTTAAGTTGAGAATTCCCAAAGTATCGAGAAAAGTTAACTGTTTTTACACTTGTGTAACAAAGGTCAGCATAACATGAAACAGGTTTAGTGAGACTGACTTTAGTGCAGTAAAAATGACCGAGCGAAGAAAAATGTAACGAAATATAGCACCGATGCCCTTGAAAAATGTTAAATCCATTATAATTGTAGTAAGATAAAGTATTGTGGGAGGGAATTTTTCGCTGGCATATAAAAAGACCTCTCATAATTACGGAATCAGATAGTACACCATTTATTATAATGTCTATACAACATATGAACACTCAATTGTCCGTATAACAAGGAGTATGGTGATAAGTCTACACCTTTTCAACCTCAATTTCGGAAAAAGTAATTTCAATTTCGGAAAAAGTAATTCCAATTTCGGAAAATGTAATTTCAATTTCGGAAAAGGTAATTTCAATTTCGGAAAAAGTAACTTCAATTTCTGAAATACGATGGCTATGAAGAGGGTATAGTAAAGTTGGTACCACGCTAGGACAAATGACTCAATCGGAGCGAGATTATGTAGAGAAGTAGCTAGAAGGTGTACCTAAATGTTCCAAATAAAACAGTTTTGATTTTCACTGTGGTTTTCATTTTATGCCCCATCGAATGTTTTAAAAAATAGCCCTGGTATTTCCGAAATTGAAGTTACTTTTTCCGAAATTGATATTACTTTTTCCGAAATTGAAATTACTTTTTCCGAATTTGAAATTACCTTTTCCGAAATTGAAATTACTTTTTCCGAAATTGTGGTTGAAATGGTGTAGACAGCACTATTTCTTCAACATTATGAAGTTTTTATTGAGCAAAAGTTGAAGCAATCCTAGTGCTACACTTATAATTAGGAAATCGCACTCAAATGAGCATTTTTATGATAAGAGTTTACTGCTCTGTTGCATACTCCTTGAGCGATCTCTTTCTCCTTGTGCACATTTCAAGATGGTACTTTTCACATCTCTTCCCGCACAGCTCACATATACATTTCTCGCATGGATTGTGCCACTTCTTCTCTGTGCATATCTTATAATGAAATCCGTGCACTGCGTAGCGTGTAAACATATGTCTCATTTCAAAGTTAGCTTTTGTCCAATTTCTGTCTATCATTGCAGTCGTCCCATAAAAGTCTCGGTCTATTTCTTTCCTCTTTTCTCGTCTTCTGCGGAGAGCTTCTTCTGAGTTGTCAGTTGATGGCAGCAAGTGTTTCAGTCTCAAATCCTCCACTACACTTATGAAAATAGGTAACAGATTACGTATTTACTCTCATTTCCAGTTAGATAATAGAAATGTAGTATGTTTTACTGTATCAAAAGTGAATATTTATTATTAATTCTACATAGTAAAGTTGTTTTATACCTTCGCATTATCTATTGTGCACTTGTGCGGTAATTAAAAAGGATTATAAGGTATGAAGATTGAAAAATGAGACTAAAGAATATTAAACTATAATTCCATACATTTTGTTTAATGGAAATACTGTTAAAATATGTTATAGAAAAATCCTTATGGTACATCCTCTTTAATAAGAGATGCTGTTGCTCAAGTGTGGGCGATATTGGAAACAAGTACAGATCTTGTTTGTGGCTAACCTGTCGAGTACCAACATGGCGATAATACGCAAAATCGCGGTTTCAATATGCACTACAACAGCTGGTCCAGAAATAAATAACGCAAGCACTCCAATGCAGTGCTATTCTCCAACTAGTTCGATCTTGAACTGCAATTAAAAACTCTCCAGAATTATCAGATAGGTTCAGCTAAAGTGGATTGTGTTTGAAGTTTTAAAATTGCACATAACCCAAGCAATGATCACGAGACAATAATAATAATAATAATAATAATAATAATAATAATAATAACAGTAATAATAATAATAAGAAGAAGAAGAACAATAACAACACACATATCCATATTTAACTTATTAAGGTAAACTACACCATGGTTCAACTTAGAAGTTATTGCAGATTCATTATTACACATAGTATGATAAATACTGCAGAAAGTACATTTTTTTGAATCTACAATATCCAATTTTTTAAATATAAATAGCTTCCTTTATTATGTTTGAGTTAAACGGAAGTAGGAATCGTCTTAATAACCACATGCTCCTAATCTTGCCTTCGCCAATAAATCGGAAGCTTGAGTTGAGAGTGGACAAAATTCATATTAAAATAACCCGTTTGGAATTTATAAATTTCATTTTTAATATCTCGAAGATGCTATATTGCATGCAAAGAGAATTTTCAACTAATTTTCTCGTACATACTGTATTTTTAAGTTATTCATAATGTCGTTATTTTAATTATATTAAATAGTAAGCTGGTACAAATCATGCAGTAAAATTACATTCTCAAGTCGAAGAAAATTAAAATATAATTTCAAATTATAACATTATAACCTTGATATTTCGTGAGGTGATACATTTCGGCCTATATTTAACCATAATGGGACAGGACATTGTAATTTGGTGTTATATGATTAGAATAACACGTAATAGAGAAGGGGTGGCCTGACGCTTGGCTCCCCGAAGACCCAGATTTTCAATCCGTGAGAATATAGTTAGTCATTAAGTCCAGCGATACTCTACCATCTGAACACTTTCACACCTGTAGCTTCTTTGATCAAAAACACTTAATAATTGAACACAGCTACTGCGTATAAATAAGCTGCATATAAACGAAGGAGATATGAAAATATCTGTAGGCCCATGTGTGGGTGTGGTGAAGCATTTTAAGTCTCGTATGGAATAAATACAATAAGAACACGATATCATTTGTTATGCCAAGTAGATTAATCTAAAAGCTTATGAAAACTAGCACGAAGCGCGACTATGACCACTGGCGAAACGATCGATATATTATAATAATATAGATTGTCCCGCCATAGGCTATCTCACTTACATTGACACAAATAGCGATGTGGTTAATTCTTTTTCGTGGGGTTTAATTATTATTCGTTTTGTGCTTAATTTTGTGAATTTTCACTAAATAGTCACAATATATATAACTCGAGATCTTGATATTTTCAAAATAACGTCATTAGAATCTTCGTAATAATTCTACTGCTAAGTTTTAGAATTTATTCGCTTATCTTTTGCTACTCAATTTTGCCATACTGTTTTAAGTGTGCTCTGAATTTCAGGCAAATGCATTACAATTCTTAACCTCACCTGGACAAAAGATAATTAAACAGGATTTATATTTACTAAAGAATATTAATATACCAGATACGTCATATTTTATTTATATATTTTTTAATGTTATTTATTCACATTCAGCTTCCCTCAGTTAAGGGTTGCCCTAAGATAAAGCGTAATAGAAAAAAAATAATTTACACCACAAAAAAAGTGTTTACAAGCATTTGCAATAAACATTAAGGAAAACTCAAGAAAACTTATGACACAAAAAGAAAAAAACTAGAAAACAAATATATACAAATATATACGAATGTAAGTGATTCCTGAGTATAAAGAGGGAACCTTTCAGGGCTGTCAGAGACACTTCTTTTGTGACAATGCTGTTGAGATGGAAGAATCTGCAGAAATCCACAAAGAGTGAAGGAATTGTTCCTCTTGCACCCACCATCAGACCAAAGATGGTAATAGAAGAAAGGGAATATTTTCCTTTGTAGTATGCGATGGTGGGTTCGTAGTTACGACATTTTTTCAGCATGAACTTCTGCAGGTTGGGTGCTACATGTTTCAAACCTGATTGTAGGATCAATAATATATCCATTGGTTGAGCCTGGTGGAATGGCAATGATGTCAATTCTTCTAGAAGAGCCACCTTCAGAAACGCCGTAGACCTCTTCAGCTACTTGATGGTGACTTTTCCGCAGGGCATTTGCAATTAATGTTCGGATCTTGTGATGGCGACTGTTCCTCAATACTTCACCATAAGGACAAGCACCCAAGACGTGAGCAAGAGTTTCTTTCTCACTGCCGCAACGACGGCAATGGTGACCGTCTTGGGACCTGCCTGGTAGAGCACGAACTGGACAAACATTCGCTGTCATCTTAATTGCATCCTTCCACTCACTACTCGTCAATCCTTCGGGCTTACTGAGCCATTTATTACATGGCGTATATTCTTTAAAAAGGACGACACCCTTTCCTTTTTGGGGCAAAGAACACCATGTTTCAAATTCCTTATTTCGGAGCTGCGTCCGTATGGAAGGAACTTTAAGCCAGGCAGGCCTTCCCTCTGAAGGCAGATTAAGTTTTTCGAGACTTCTGTTAACTTCATCATTCAAGTCTCTTGTATGAATTATATGGATGTTATTAGAATTCATAAGTAGAGCCCGGATTTCCATGCAAATGCATGTTTTTATATACTTCGGTTACACTTCTCAAACTTTGTAGTTACTCATTACATGACTTATGGATTCCAAATAACCATATTTTTTCCGTGCATGTTTGCATATTTCGGCCTTTTTATGGCAAAATTTATGCTTAATGCGTGTTTTGGATTTTTTTTGTTTAATATAGCATATTCAGACGTTTTTAATGCATATAAACCCTCATTATCTGGTTTTAGTGCATCATATCAAGTTACCATGCATAACTGTGCATATTATGAAATCTCGGCGTTTCAAAGAAACGTAAAAAATGTTGTATTGTATTACCACTGTTATTTGATTGACATAGAACAGAGTCTGCCACCTGCATGAATTTGAGAGTGCAAACTACTGTTTACCCACCACCTTCCAATGAAAGAAAACTGCTATAACAGGATGTTCACTGCTTGAATTTGTCAGTCACTAGCCATTGTTGAAGACGTTGAATAATTATCATTAGAATCGTGTTGTGGAGAAATGGGTGTGACAGTTAAGCAGGGAAAAACTTTAGAAGTTACTTAGTTCAAATCCTGATCTTAAACTTCTGAAAACAGCGAAAGACGTATTATGTGGAAAAAAATGTAAAAGACATGGAATTCGATCTCACCCTCAGGCAAATTTATTCCCTTAAGTATGCACCTCTTACTTCTTGTGAAGTAGAAAGATCCTTTTCTGTTTTCAAGAATGTATTCACTGATAAACGCACGAGTTTAAGTGAGGAGAATTTGGAAAAACTCGTGGTTGTATATTGGTTTAAGAGAAATGGAAATATATTGCAGTACAGTGCGGATTTTTGATAGTGCATGTTTCGCCCTTCATTGTGCATATTTGGAGATACGATAGTGCATGAATGCATGCATGTTTTTAAGTTTGATAGTACATGAAAATCCGGGCTTTATTCATAAGACTTTGGCAGGAATTAATGAATCCCACGATGCTTTAAAAAGACCTAATCCCTTATAACTCTTGGCTGAGTACATCATACTGTCAGGGGTGTCGGGTGGGAGTTGAAGTACCTCTTTACATGTTTTTCGAATTAATACGTCAGCGTCAGAAAGAAATTTGACTGGTATTCTATTTAATGGTGTAGTCTGAAATTTGTATATCAATGATGGACATAAAAAAGTACTCAAGATGTTAAATTTCTGGTATGGTTGTAGTAAAGAGGAGGAAGCTAAGGCATCAAATTTATTTTTAAGATCGTTCATCGCTGCTTTTGAGTCAAAAACCGTTGTATGGTGATAGTAGACACCCAAATAGCGGATAGTCTCATCAGGTGCAATTGAAGGAATGACATGTCCAGAGTCTAGAACGAAATCATCACACTTTATAGTGCCTTTAGTAATTGAAATAGATTTCGATTTATGCACATTGATAGTCAAGCCTATTTCAAGAAACCTTTGAATAGCTATATCGGCAAGATTCATCATTTTTGGCTACTATTAAAGTATCATCTGCGAATCCCATAACAGTTATATTAGGGAGACCTGGCAGTATAGAATAACCAAAATCCTCAGCATTTTCATTGGAAGACAGTTCATGTAGGATATGGTCTGTCACTAGATTGTACTAGAGTATGAAAATAATGAGGAGCTAACTCATTTCTATACGGCACAAGTTTCAAAAATTTTGCTAGTTATATTTTATTTTATGTTTCTTTAGATGTCTCTCTCTGTCTGTCTGTCTCCTTCTCTCCTTCACTAATCCTTCTTTCCTGCTAGGTTTTACAATTTATTCGCTATCTTTTGATAGTTAATTTTTCCATAATGTTTTTAACGCTTTATGTACTTCAGCCGCATGTATTATTATTCTAAACCTTATTTGGATTAAGAATAACGCAGTAGGGTTTATCTTTACTAAAAATGTTAATAGGCCTATAACATACTTTATATTTATTTCCGCTGATGGTTTATAAAACATAAGGAGAGGCCACTTCATGTTTGTAAAAGTTTCATTACTATTGCCAGTAATATTATAAATTATAATCTTTGTCTCTTACGCTGTATCTTTCTCTCTATCCTATTCTCCCAGCACCTCTTGCCATCTTCTTTAGCAAATCCAATTTGCTTTCGTGCGGTGGTGAATTGGATATCTGTGTGCTACAACTGCATGTTCTAAAGGATTGCCCATGTGACTCTTATCAGGGAATAGGAAATCTTTTTCCTTCTCATATTCGGTCATGTGTACAGACAGTGAGGGTTGCCACTAATTCTCATACATTTACGTTTGAGGAAGATCTTCAGTGAGCCGGGGAGAGTGAATGTGTGCGTTGAATGAAAAGAGCTCGACTTCATACATTCGCGGTATATCATGCAATTTTTCACCGCGATGACTCATGTGAAGGGGATTGCAAATAGGCTATATGATTTCTGTTTAAAGTTAGCTATGCCGACCTAAGTTGAGTGAAAAATGTATTTCGTACTGTGGGTTCGAGCATTTAATAATATCGTGGATGCAAGTCCAGATGCTAAAATTCCCAAGAGACGATTAAGACGTTTGAGGATTATTTTTAGATTTCATAAACAGAAAGATGCTTTATAACAGGGTGTTTCCTAGATACTGTTACAATCCCTTGTCTAATAGGGCATTTAATAACCACAGCGATTGAAGCCTTAATTACAGAACTTGGGGCCAGGCCACTGGATCTCCTTATAAGACAAAGAGGGGAGATATACTGAATTAAAAGACGGTTTAAAGTTCGAGTTAGAATCCATACTTGACATTTGAGCTGAGACAGTAAGAGATATCAAGAATGCTTTCCCGATCATTTTCTCGAATTCACTTTTCCGCAACCCAAAATCCCGCAGGCCTCTAGTAGAATAGATTTATTTTTAAATAAATTATCCCGAACCAATTTGCCTGAAACTTATATCTCGAAAGTAAATTAAAAGAGCTAAATGCTTCAGTCATATAAACCGAAAATAAACACTTAACGGATGATCCTATAACTCATTAATAATAAAGTTTATGTTTTCTAAAGAGAGGATTATTTAATTTAATATCCCAAGAGCCCTTATACTCTCAATATTATTATGTTCTCAACTAACGGAAGCGCAGACGCTGATAATGTAAAGATGAATACTTTGCCAAGCAGTCAGGATATTATACTGTTCAGAAGTCCGACAACACTTTAAATAGGGTTACAATACAATGTAGTGTATTGTATAAGTAGGCCTACTATGCTCCTCTATTGGAGTGACAGAGTGAATACAATTCAAGAGCCATTACACTAATCCAAAATGAATGCCTATAAGCTGTTAAATGCAACGTGGAATTTCCACATTCTCACACGCTTAACAGAGAAGAGACTCAATCAGAAATGGTAAAAGTACATTTTAAATTTTTTGCTAATTTTTGGAGCGTTATTATAATTAAATTTTTATGTTTTATGTGTTCAGGAAACTAGTTTCTAGTAAAAACGTTCGGAAAAGTGTTTTGGGAAAATGGATTTCGGAAAAAGTATCCGGGAATACCAAGATTGCGTTCAACAGTGGATCAGATGGGACGGAAATAACACATCCGACAGTACTTGCGACTTATTGAAAACGCGTAAAAAGATACATGTAAATTGTCAGATCTATAGCCGTCCCAAGGTTTCATTCACTAACTGCGATGTCATGGAGTCTTTAATTACCACAACAAATCTGAATTGTGGAATACGACATATGCGAATGTTCTGGAATATAGTGTTCTGAGCAAGTAATAAAAAAGCCCAAACATTAATTAGTTCAGCGGTGACTCCAGAAGAATAAATTGGGCATGTAGTAAGAGAATCATAAGCATAGAACATACAATCTGTTTCCAGAATACATTCCCAGCGATAACTAGTCTTCCGACTGGAGCGATGATGAGGTAGTTGAGGATATAGAAATGCATTCTTGTGAATGATTTAATGGGTGAAAGCACGACCGCTCTAATATCGACATAAACATCCAATTTTTGGATACGACATTCAGTTTACACAAATCAAGAAAAATATTGAAGTCATAGACAGACTGAAAAGGAAGGCAATGAACTCAAAAGAGAAACAGGGCAACCAAAAGTGTCAATATTGTTAGTAGTTGTGTTCTTTAGAGGATTGGAAGAATACTTGATATAGCTTTAAAGCTATTACCCAGGTAATATAACGGCGTGGATTAGGAAAATCTTGATAAAAGCATCTCTGGAAAACTGGAATTGAATTCGAACCGCACCCGAAACAGCTATTACAGAATTCACAGGATATTATAAAAAAAAAAATCCGAAGCAAGTTCTTACAAAAACCACTATTACAAATCAAATTAAAATAAAGTTAACCACATTGCAAATTTGGGGTTTTTGCGGCGCAAGAGACACTATTAAATGCAACTGTGCCATGAATTGTATTGATGTACATGTCCATCTGCAAGTTAATACATGAACAGATTTGTTGTTATATCTGTAATGAATGCATAATTGTGATACATCTTTTTGCATGCCGTAGGTGCTTCCAATTGTTAATACAATCATTAAAAACAAAATCAACGTAATTATGTAAACTGTGTTAACATTATGCCCGGAGATGTTCAACACGTCATATATTAATAATTATTACTGTGTAGCAGTAGCGGTAATAATTGCAGTAAAATTGAGTTCAGTATTCACTATTACAGACATCTTATAGGCCTACTTCGTGCATCGCATGGCATCAGAGATACTACTACTACTATAAACACTTCTCAAGCTGCACCGAAGTGTAAAGAAATGATTATCGTACACCTCTGCATCATTTACAGAGGTTATGGCTGTCCACATAGGTCACAAAGAAATTGTTTGTTACTTATGTTAATTCGTTATTGTTAGGCTTATCAGTGAATTATTATTAATGTCGTAGTGTCAACGTATTACAAAATGTGATTGTTGTAAAGCTAAAAAATAGTTTATAGGGAGTACGGGCGGACAAAGACACAAATGTAAAATTATCCTTCTTTGGTTCTTTGTCATGTTAACATACAGAAACTACGGGAAAATTATTCTATCTCGATGGAATAAAGTTAACTATCGGGGACTTTCTTTCATTGAAAATGCATATTATATCCTTACAGGAGTAAGTACATAAAATATTACATAAAACGGTTTAACTCCGTGTATATAATATTTAAAATACATCTATTTAGAGTCAAACTGATACAAGTGCCCTTTTATTACAATAATATTAAAATCATACTGGTAAACTGACTTACAATTTTGTCTGTAATGCATAACTTACATGTTTCGTATTTTGTATTCTAACTGAAAGAAGTATTTGATAGTGTGCACTTAACAATAAAATCAGGTAAACTGATGTAAAAAAGTGCCAGTGTGTTTTTTTTAATCAGTTATGACTGCAATTATGATATGCAGAATATGTTTTCTTAATTGATTTACAAGTTAAGCTCCAGATTTATTCATTAAGCAGGGCTTAGGGAAGAACAAAGGTCTAGTTTTCTTTTTAATCAGATTAAAATCTTCCAGCATCAGCTGAACTGTACAGATTTTTGATATCTTGACAATCGCACACTCACATAAAAATACGAAAAAGAAAGTGAAATTGGCTGCTTTCGGGATTTGAACCATGGAACTCCTTAACGTGAGGCCAAAACGTTACCATCTCGGTCACCTGGGTCAGTTTAACGGTCTAGTTGGATAAGCGCATGTAAAACAATAGTGTTTTTGGTCATAGCTATCTCTATTTTAATTTCCAAAGCCGTATAATATAACAGTTTAACAATTGACTATGTTGTCATGATAAATGATTTGCTTTTTTTTTATACAAATTCTTTCGAATACGTATATTATCATAAAATAGGCACCAAATTGAGCATTACTCCGAAACAGGTGAACCGATTTCATCCAGTATCAGTAGACGTCTTCCCATGAACACTATAAATGTGTATACCAAATTCCATAAAAATCCGGTAAAGCGTATTTGAGTTACCGCGTTTTTAAAATAGACACTAAATTGGGTTTTACTCCGGTACCGGTCAACAGATTAGGTTCAAATTTAACAGAGTACTTTTCATGGACGTCATAAATGCGTATACCAAGTTTAATGGAAATCCGATACAGCGTATATAATCTATTAAAATAGGCACTAAATTGGGCATTACTCCGGTACTGGTGAACCGATTTGGTTCAATATCAATAGGGTTCTTCCCATTGACATTATAAATGTGTTTTCCAAGTTTCATGAAAATCCGAAAAAAAGTATTTGAGTTAGAGCGCGTACAGACACACGGACGGACGGACAGACAGACGGACAGACATTTTTCGTCCCCCACACAATCTCATAAAGTACCATACTGGCCCTTAATAACAATAAAAGTTGTTTGATAAGGGATTTCAGTTTATTATCTCCTATAGTAAACTTTCAAGTACTAATATCTCAAAACATGGAAAATCACTATGGTTCTCATGGTCTCAATTGAGGTACAAGGGATGTAAATTCATAGAAGCTACTTTTCAGATATTTTGCCTCAAACAAATCTTTCTCCATTATGTTTGTATGTGATTATTAAATGTAGCCTATCTACTTTATTGGGAATTAAATAATTAAAGCTAAAACTTCTTCCAGTCGATTCTTTCTGTTTTTACTTTAAAACATTCCAGCCGACTGAAATACGTTAAGGGAAGAAATCACCCGTATTTATATTGTATTCACTATTACATAGAAATGAAGAGTCCATGTGGAGAGGTTATATATTAAGATGGAGTTACTATCCGAAAAAAAAACTAAACTGACAGGAGAAAAAAAAAGAAAAAAGATCACTTAAAGACATTTTAAAAAATTAAATAAATAAAATAAAAATTATATAGTAGGCCTAGTGCTTGAAATAAAATTACTGCAATTGTATACGTTTTTAAAATTAAAATTTAATGATACATTTCACACTTAATTCCCCATGTTGCATCTTGCACCGTGGTGAATGGTGAGCCTAAGGTTGCAGCGGCATAACGGAGGTGCGTCCATCATCAATTAGAGTGACAGCTTTGGCAACGTCTTCAGGACTGAGAGGGATAATTTCAACTAAACTTACTGACAGAATCACTTCTATGCGAAGGGAGACAGTTTCCTTTCAGTTTGGAAGGAAATGACCCAATACAACAATGACACACCTTGCAGTATGTATGACAAGCTAGTGCACATAATCAGATCAGAAACGCCCTATTGCGATGCTTTTTTTGTTTGTTTTGTTTGATGATAAAGTGAAAATATGAAGATATGCTGTAACTATAGCTAATGGTCCAATAAAAATAATAATTTATTCTCACCAATAACAATTTATAAACATCCAATCAAAATTATGTTTAATCTTAAAATTACAACAAATTTTACAGTGACCGGTTTTTTTTTTGCCTGTCTGTATTTTCTAAACTATCAACTACAAAACTAATATAGGTGAATTAGACCATCTTTCATGTAAAGAATGTTTATCTAATGCTATGACAACGTGATGCCAATAAAGCTAGGATGAGTTCTACTCTCAGTAGAAATGGGTTTAGTATCTCAGAAACCAGTATACAAACATTGCCTACATTGTTATAACCCACTTATAAATTCACAGATTTGTTCACAAACTCCCCTAACTTACAGACACACTCCTTGCTTCAAGTTTTATTGCATACGAAAATTCTGAAACTACTCAAAGACAGATTCTCCAATTTGCATGGCATATAGGGGAGCGTGCATGTGCCATGTTTACTAAGAATGAGATTCACTGTGACTCGTCAAGAGGATGCGAGGAAATTTTGTGCCTGACTAGGAGGGAATTAAAATTATACAGGTGTTGGTATTTACATGTCTTACCAGGGAATGAGAGCATAACCTTCGCTCATGTTACATGCGCCCTTTGTAAAATGCAAATTTCGTGACAACTTTCTGCATACGCAAGCTTATTCAGCTCTGTATTAAAGATGAGCACTTGAAGAAGCACAATGAAGTGAGCAGGTGAAAATGTAATGTAGTTGACTTTAACACTAAGACAGGTGTATACAACATTCAGAATATTTAGAGCTTTCAAGAACAAAGCATTGAAAATATTTTAGGCGCGATTTGTGTCAGCTCACATGGCTGAAAAATAAATTTCAAAGTTTATGTCGATCACTATATATTTTAGATAGGGGTTAGGCAGACCAAAGGGTTTTTATAATGTAGCTGGAATGGAAATACCAGAGTACCGTATGAGATTCCAGTCAGGATATCGTGAAGCGGAGCATAATAATAAAATATAATATAATATTAATAATAATAATTATAATATAATTGTATCCAGAACCCATGGGAAAAGGGACCTATCTACCCAAATCTCATTTCGCACGAAAATAAAAAATAACGGTTTGCTGCAGGAATAACTCCAAGAAACAATAATTAATTTTTCATGCTCTAGATCAGGGATCACAAAACTTCCTAACTTATGGAGCTTCTTCATAAACCCAAAATATGTGGCGCGCTACCAAGGTCAACTCTCCGTGGCGCTACATCCCTGGAGGGACTTGGCCTACCACCCGACCGCTGCGTCATCTACCACAGGCAGATGGCTATCAAGGTCAAAGACTGAAAAAATTACATATATTTTTTTATTGATTAAATATACAGTTTTATGACCCCTATTTTACCCCTATTTTAGGGTTATAGTTTTAACAAATTTAATTTGTAATTTACATAATTAGCTTTCTCTGTTTTGCTATGATATACCATTCCGTTCTATAACTAGAAGGGCTGAGCATTACACCCAAACACCCTGGTAACTTTAAACTATAATCGATTATGTACATAAGAAAGAAATACAGTAATAAAATTGTCTAGAACAGCATTTTCTTATAAATATATGAAACAATGTATGAATTTGAGGTTTTCCTGATTGGTCGACTCCTTCTAACTTGGAAGCAGTATATATATAACCCCACTCGACACTTCTCATCTAGTCTTCCACACGAATCATCCCGCCACTATCCCTGAGGATGGAGGCAGCGTTCGCCTTTGAAACGTCGGAGGAAATAGATCTTCAAACCTGGCTGTCAACCCTAGAAGCCTTCTTTCATATTATGAAATAATGGTTTAGCATAAATATAAAATATTTGTAAAATGAGTTTCCGCCAATGTACTAGTACCAAACAAGGATGGATAATGACGTTGTGTGCTGAATACGAACAAACATGGATGCAAATCTAGAATATGGTTTTTATTGGAATCTTATTTTGTAAATAAAGGTTTCATACATTCACACTATATATTACTGTTAATAGGAAAATTTGTGTAGAAGTTGTGTGTTTATATTTAGTCATTTTGCTGTGACCGTGTCAAGTTCTTACAACATCATATAAAATTTCATACAATCAATATTGCATATAACTGTTGGTAAGATTAAAACACATTCATATAAACCATAGTAAAATTCATAGTGCAATGATAAAATTACAAAAATTATCAAATGAAATGTATGTAAAAGTTCTTGTTAAAAGCCTTCTGTTTTAATTTCTGGAATAAAGTATTTGTTGTAAGCACGAATAATTAAAAAATAGCTGATCGTGTGTATGTCTAAACCCTCTCTTGTCAACACGGATTGTGAAAGATATTATGTTCACTTGCTAATCACTCACTGAATTTTTAAAATTACATAAAATACATTTTCCTACAAGATACCTTTTAAGTCTGTAGTAAACCTGGAATTTTTCTTCTATTTCTTGACACCATACATTAGTTTTTGTCTTGATTGAAATTCTTGAAAAATCAGTTCTTAATGGCACACGCAATTATAGCATTGATCTTGCATGGAATTGTAATTTCTTCGTATTCAGTCATTTCAACGTCGTTATAGTCGATTCAAATAATGAAATGCATTTCGATACACGTCGGTATCATCTTCAGTCAACGTTTGAGAGTACGAGTATCTTGCTGGAAGCTACCACTTGCTATGGTGGCTTACAGCAGTACCCCTCATAGATGGATTGAGTTGCAACATTTGTCTTCTTTCCTATCTCCATCAAGTGAATTAAAGGAAGTCATGAATTAGCCAGTCTTCCCCCCCTCATTTCTACTATGGCGGGTTCAATTATCCGCAACGAACTGCCATATAACATTTAACGTGAAGGAATCAGTTACCTTTGAAACTAAGCGAATCTCATGAATCAAATGAACGAATCAAATGTACGAATCATTGTGATGAAACAATTCAATGTAGGCCTATATATAGAGCTTATTTCATCTTCGTGGACATACAAAGACCCATGGTTACATTTCTGCTTTCCATAGAATCCATTGAAATTACAGAATACAACACAAACTGTAACCCCAAACCCTCACTTGAAATACATCGTAATAACTGATAAAGTATAACAAACAACGCAGACATCATTTATGCTATATTATTAACTACGCACTTCTAACGTGTATAACTATTTATTTATAGTTTGCTAACCATTTATTTTTATTATAAAAAGAAATTTCTCTATTTCCTAATAAGTATGCATTTTTTGTTAGGCATAATTTTCTATCTGTGAATAATTTCGTTCATACCCTAGTTTCTTTGCATCCTAAATGATATTGCCTTCTGAGTTTTACTTCAATGTACAACGGTGTTTATAAAGTCTATTTCGTCCATACCCTATTTCTTTAGATGAAGACTATGCCGCCAGACAAGCTATGTGCTATGATTTACTGGATGCTGTTAGAAATGAACATTTAATGCAGCAAGTTCTGTTCAGCGACGAGGCAACATTCCACACCTGTTGACAAGTGAACATAACTATCGGATTTGGGCAGCCAAATGCGTTACAGGAATGGGAAAGGGACTCGCCAAAGGTAAATGTGTGGATGGGAATCACAAAACCAAAGATGTATGGACCCTACATGTTTGCTGAGCGAACAGTAACCGGTAACACCTACCTTGACTTACTGCAACAATTTTTGGAGCCACAGTTGATTCAAGATGGCATTTTGGATTCTGTAGTCTACCAACAAAACGGAGAACCTCCCCATTTTTCCAGAATTTTCCGGGTCTAACTGAATGGCACTTTTCCTGGGAGATGTATTGGCCGTGCATCGCCAAGACTTTGGGCTCCCCGTTCGCCCGATTTGACCCCAATGGACTTTTTCGCCTGCGACTTGATCAAGTCCAAGGTGTTTCAGGTGAAAATCACTAGTCTTGAACAATTGAAAAACAGCATTTATGCCGCTGCGGAACAGATAACGCCAGATTAATGTTAGCAAGGGTATTTCGAGCTACAGAGGAACGATGGGACTTGTGATTAGATTTGCAGGGTCATCACGTTGAACTGTATTGAATTTGTGTTCAAAATGTCTAAATGTATGTTCAAGTTGTTTATAGTCTATAAAAACTTGTCTACGCTGAAAATGGTGACTTCATAAACACCCTGTTTATTGGGGACATTCCAGAATATCTCTTAAGTTCTTTATCCTCCACAACCTATGTCTCCACTAAGCCAAACTTGCTCTTTCATTTCTATTACAAGCGAATAAGTAAGATTCAATGATCCATTCAGTTTCATGTGTAGCCTATATGACACTTGAAGGATATGAAATTTAACTCACAGAAAAAACTCCTTTTTCACTAAATCATTACACCTTCTCTTATTAATTTACATACAATATCCACTGTCATGAATCCATTCTATGCCAAATCCAGTTTAATGCAATTATATAAATACTTTCCAACAAATTTTTTCACCATTTTTGTTTTGTAAAATCTGTATTTTGTAAAAAGTTAAACAATTTTTTCGAAACTATCCTCTTAATTTACCAAAATATGATAAATGGATTTTGTTTCCTTATTGGAAAAGTGCCCATAATATTTTCTATTCCTAGTTCCAGTAGAACGAAACAATACAACTGAACCGATTTTTCAAAAGGAATCAGATTTCCCATCTCTAATAGAAAGTCACATAGCCTACAGACAATAAGAATATATATCCACATACAGACAGACTGATACACAGATACACGGGTTCAAGCAGGTCAAATATGTATTTCTAGTGAAAACTTTATCAAGTTTCATGGTCGATGATTACGTCTTCTAACTATTTCACCTGTAATACAGATGGAGGAAATAAAAGCTTTCATAATGACGAGGAAAATAATTATACATTATTCATTAAGAATTATGAGCTCAGAAGTAATTAAGTAAGATAGAACGTAACTTCTGTAGTTTGAAATCTTTATACGAGCAAGAGAAGTTAGTAAGTCAGTCCCTAGATTTAGCGGAGAGTAAGACGCAACAGTTTCAGATACAATGCCAGAGGGAACGGTTTATTAATTGCATTGCTATAACCGCATCAGACCCATTCATCCTCTTCACTTGCTGACATACCTCTGAGCTCCATTTGCCATCCGTTCACCACAAGATGCAATGCTGGTAAACTGATATTCAATCAAGCTTTCCGTCAGAGAAATAGGTCAAACTTAACAAATAACTTTGTAAATAAAAAGTCTCGGTCGAACCAAGGTTACTGATTCACCGCTGAAACATTATTTACAAATTAAATAGTCACATCTTCATCATGTTTGATTTGGAATATAGCCTACTTTATAATATTTGCAGTTCTCTGTTCCACTCGTTATGTACACACACATATCCACACACATAATTATATAAACTGCATAAGATTATAACCGAAGTAAATTTATATTTAAAAAGAATATTCTTTTTTTATTACCAGTATCTCAATGACAATCCTTCCAAGCACCAGCCTCATTATGTATTATATTAATATAATACTTATGTAGTATAGGCTTATACATTGAGCTACCCAAAGTTTTTATAACTTCATAGAAGAAAAGAGGTTTCAAATAACGTTTAGATCATTTGTAATAGCAACTATTTAGAGAATAAAGAAATTGTTAGAGTCAATATTTAGAAACGTCTATCAGAAGCTAATATGTAGAGCAAAAATAGTGAAAAAATTATTTTGTTCTCTGTGACTTTCTGTGATGATCCTTACTGTTCACAGAGAGAGAGAAAAAGAGAGAGAATCTGTAGCCTTCGTAAAAGAAGCGTTCTAAACATTGAACAAGGTAGGAGAAAACTGAGGTTAAAATTTAAAAGCATGCGGATGGTCACTTAAATACCCACATTAAACCTGCAATTATAGGACGCAACTATTATTTATTTTAATTTCTTACCAATTTTTAAAATGCATTCCCTAACTTTCCTTTTGGAAAAATACCAGCTTTCATAGCCTTCTCTAAATAGGATTAAAACAAGTAATCCTTTTTGAAGGTTTTTTTTATGTTTAAGTAAGTCATTTAAAATTTTAAAACCATAAGCGAACAATATAAATACCAGAAAAAAATATATAGACACCGATATGTAGGCCTACACAATTGATTTGAAAAGCAGATTTAATCATTTTAGAGCTGAATTGCGTATATAGGAACCCATCGAGTGAAATCATCAGTGGATTATAAGATTGAAATCAATATGGAAGATTTCAGTGGAATAACTAATTTCCATCAATGACAACCGTAACAAGTTAATAAAATTCCTCACATTTTAACACGAATTATTACATTATTAACCTAATAATTCTACTTTTATGCATTTATATAGTGACGAATTTATTTGTCAATAGCAGTGAAAAGGTTAATATAAAAGTTACTTTATAATTAAGGAATCGCGCACAATGTGCATTATCTTAACCATAGGCGTAACCAGGCCGACCATAAGGGGGGGTTATAAAGGAATACCCCCCAGAGAGAGGGGGATCCTCCCCCGGAAAATTTTAAAAATTAAGACGCAAAACAACGAGTTTTAAGCCTCCGGGGGTGCCCCCCGGAAAATTTTAAAAATCAAGACGCAAAATAACGAGTTTTAAGCTTCCAGGGTTTTACCCCCGGAAAATTTTAAAAATTAAGACGCAAAATAACGAGTTTTAAGCTTCCCACGCTTTATACTTGTATTAAGTAATTTATGGGTAGACTTAAAAAATTATACAATTTTCCTTTTTATAATCAATGGGGGGGGGGTTCAAACCCCCAAACCCCCCCCCCCTCGGTACGCCTATGATCTTAACCTAAGACTTAACCTACTGACAAACGCCCAGTCCTGAACCCGGGAAAGGGATTTTTCACTATTGAAAAATCCCCGAGCCGGCCGGGAATCTAACCCGGGCCGCCGGAGTGGAAGGCAAAAGTTACTTTATAATGACTAGCTGTACATAGTACTGTACATAGCTGTTTAAACATTCCCTCGAAGGAGTGGAAAATTGGAATGCATTAATAGTATATTACGATACAGGTGCCGTATGCCGTAAGCGGTTCATACGGATCGAGGAAAGAGTTTGAAAAAACGAGGCGCCTCGTTTTTTCAATTTCCGAGATCCGTTATGCGCTTACGGCACGAGTATTGCATGCTATTTTTTCCATGATGATTATTTATATCAATTTAATTATATTAATTGAGATATTAGCCGAAAATATTATGTATATACATTATTGAGATTTATTTCAGAAAGTGATTCGCATGTGTTGGTTGTTATGGGAACTGAATATTTGTCCTGTTAAAGTCGCCACAAACTAGGGGGCCTTGGTTCCGGTCTTCCATAAAGGCTTGTATTATGATTATTTTACTTACGGCACTTGTGCTTTTTGTAATTTTTACCGCGCGGAGATTTCTTTTGTTTTCATAACAAGCAGATTGCGTGCGGGAATGTCAAGTTACGATCCACGGCAACAATATTCGTAACTACCACTAATTAGTTACGTCGTGCAAAAAATGATTAAACAAATCTTTTACCTAGCAACATGTATTCAACTGTTAAAAAAATGGCTAAACCATAGGTTAAACTAGTATTCAGTGTGTATTATGGCGTTATTATTTTAAAGGCATAGTATGAAACACGGTCACCGCAAACAGGCTATTATAATGATAATCAGGTTAGGGAATATTCTTGAGCTTTTTGAGGCAACGTAGTGAAGAGGTAATGCTCTCAGAGAGAACATTCTTACGACCGCTACCAGCTGCTGTTTTCCCTTCCACACTCGTGTGTGAGGCTGCTCACCCCGAAGTGTTTTTACCCCTCATGCAAGTAGGGTTGATGCGTACACGAGGAATTTAATATTTGGCCCGAAATGAATTCAGCAGCTTGAATAGTTAAGAATCCGTATGGTAATATGGAGGAGAACTAAGAATAACTTGAGTCGCAGAGTGCTAGGTGGGGAATAAGAGATGAAAACAAGACTATTGTATACAGTGGAAATTAAAATATGTAAAACAACAGTTTTTCCTAGTATTCACTTCTATAGAAAGAGAAGCTGGGGTAAACCATAAACAGAGAAAGTAAAATTTCCTTTATAGGTACTACCATTCCTCCTACTTCATGGGACTTGCAAGGTTCGTTTGGGATTAAAAATCTATGGATGGCATACAAACCTAGAGGAAATGGAAAGATTCATTGGTGTGTGATAGGAACGATGCAGAACCTCAAACTAAGACATCACAAACATCCAAGAACTGACAAAGAACGTTGAGGGCAAGTGTAAGTTAATCCAATCTTGCAATCATTTGAGCGACTGTGTAGAACACAATATACCAATCCACTCTTTGAAAATGCTAAATTAATTAAACTAATGTTTAATTTTTAAAAAGACTTCGATTTCTTTACTTTAATACGATTCTTTACTGAACTTCTACATCCTGGATTCAGGAAATGAAAATGTAATATTATTTCAAGTGTGAAGACAACCTGCTGTAATCCAACTGAAGTAAATTCAAAAAAATGTAATGGTTTTACTCAAAAAAAATAACTAAAAGCAAGGATTTCACTTAGCCTACACCGTGGACAATTTTAGATGAACGACTTTTCGTCTTACTTTAACACAACACGATGGCAAGGAATTCATTTATAAACATAAAATGACTTTCAATATAAAAGAAGAATGAGGATTAAAATTTGTTATGCAAAAATTTCATGATCGGTGCAAATATGTTAATTTAAATTTATAATTTATATTTATATAATTGTGACGAATTCACATGAAATTAAATTATAGAGTTTTAATATTATTATAGTTACTGTAGTTCTAGAATATTGCAAGCTATTTCCAGAATTATAACTATGATCTATGGTATACCCTTTTCCCTGAACTGATTGCATCTATTGAGAACACAACAGTACCGTACATTTGAAAGATTTTATTGAAAGAAAATTTTATTGAATACTGCGATGAAACAATACTTCATGTGACCAGAAAATCGGTGTTGTAGACATTATGAGGTATAGACAGAAAGTTCTGACATTTATCTCCTATGATTTGTTTCCTGTTACAATGGATCCTCTTTCCTTTACCTGTCTACAGTGTATAGAACGCTTTGAGTGGTGTACTGGGAGGTTATCTAAAAATAACGACCTAGCTCGAGCGGTCCATGCACCAAACAGTGATATATGAAGCTGTTATGGAGCAATCTGTTGGGGTATTTCTTTCCTTATCACCTTCTAATCTCTACAGCCAGGGTGAGTTATGGCTGCAGAAGGTCAACAGCTGTTTGTTTCTGTTATTAGCATTCTCTTCCTTCGGCCTGTGTCGATACTAACTTCTTCAAAACAACTAAATTAAACATAGCTAACACACACGACACAAGAAATGATACAATGATTTCGTGAAAAGATTTCACGCAAACAAATTCAACGAGCATGTCACAGAAAAAGTCAGATATGTGAGGCTCTATTCCGTACTCCGTCCCGAGATTTTACCGCTTCACATTTTGACAGAGTAAGCAGACGAATTATAATGTTCCATGCTAAAGCAATGCACAGTGACTGACTTTTTCATTTTGAATCTGCATTCATAGTTACTAGGCTTAGAACGTTTATACAGGGATTAAAGACTCTAGTTTAATGTTACAAGTACCAAGCATGACGTCACTGTGTATGGACAGTAATTCCACAGCATAAACAGTGAACGCCTTGAATGTATATACTGACGTCTACACGAAGATGATAAAATAACCATTTATCTACTTTCATAAACATCACTGGTCGCCTTTTGTGTATAGAATATAAATCGGAGATAATTTTTATTTGATCATGCCTTCATTATAAAAGCATTAATGGAACGTATTCACTTTTTATCTTTGAGTATACCTCAGATTATTTTTGTCGTCATCGCTTGTTGTCATCTCTTTCCATATGACATGATTAGTGAACCTAACCGTTCCTTGTATGAAAATTCGAAGCTTGGTAGTTAATTATATATGAGAGACTAATCTTTCTTTCGTTCTTTGTCGTAGTTTTACCTCTCCCTTTTAGGATTTAAGCGACCCGAATTTATTTTTTAATGACAACAAAACAGTTTATTTCCATGCCAAAAAGTAGAACATAGCTTTTGATGATAATATAAGCCTAATTAACGCTTTACAATACTTTAGAAGCATTAAAATAGTCAATTATATAATATATTACACAGTTTAGACTAAAAAGCTGATTTTGTAAAACACCAAAATATTTCTCAGGTAATATATGTCACTTCTGGAGATACTATCCAGCTAAGAATGTCATATCTACTCTAAAATTTCGTCATCGCAACTCTGTTAACATCTTCAGGAGCACTGTGTCCATATTTACAATGTGAGAACCCTAGAAAGTTTCCATGCGTTTATTATTAATGGAGACTTAACTGAAATGTGCACCGATGAACATGTTCCAGCAAAGGTAACTGAACGAATCTTATACAACAAAAGTGTGAGAGCAAAAAGAAGCACTATATGAAAACAAGAAGCACTTACATAATTGTGAATAACTGCACATCTTACTCACCTATGACTGTAAGGTTGTAGCGGAAGCTGCGGGTCGGAGTATTCCGGAAGTCGACGCGGCAGCGGTAGACACCCTCATCGTGCCGCCGGATGTCCTCCACCACGAGCTGCGCAGGGTCGGATACTGTCCGGAAGTACGCCCGCGATCCAAACACTTCCGGAGCAGACCAATGCCGCGCTTGCGACAGAGGCTTGCCGCGTACGTCGAAACTGCAACAAAGATACAATAAGATGAATACATTAGAAGAGTAAAATCAGTGCTGAATTATCCCTATAAGCAAAATAAGCAAAGGCTTAGGGCATCAACGGAAGGAGGGGTATCATAGAAAGCTTTCACAGCCCATTTGAGTTACTAAATTAATTATATTTATGGCCATTTTCAAAATTTTATGTGATACATTAAGTTATTTTTATAAAGCGTCCTCTCTTGTTATATCACAATAATTGAGGACCGTTTTGACAAAACTCAACATCTCCACTTTTTGCCAAATTCGTTTTTAATAGTTTTAGGTGCTTTGAAATAAGATCTTTAAGATGGTGAAAAAAGATCATAAGAAAAGTCAACAAACCAATTGATTTTGAAGCCTCAATATGCATACAGTTCTGTATGTTAATAAAAACTAAAAAAACTTCTCCTGAACAATTTGTTTTGGCGCATTTCATATTTGTCAAAATGGTCCTCAATTATTGTTTATCCTGAAAAATGAAGTAGGCCTATACTGTGCTCGCAGATTGGAAGCCATACAAACTGCTCATCTGAGCGATTATTTCCTCAGTTGAAATATATTAAAAATCCCTCAGTCTGAAACAAATAATCATCAATTAATCACACTTATATTATTGATACAGTTCCTAACGAGGCACACTTGAAATATATTGTCCACGTAGGAACAGTAAACATGCTCAACTGTCTGGACGAGTCTAATATCGAAACGGAAGGGAATGATAGATTGACTATCTGAATAATTCATATCCTACCCCTCAACGGCATTCCCTTCAATTTGCATTTCACCAGGGTACATTCATGCTGTTGAGGTTATGTGTTTATATTGTTTATAGTAGGTGATTACAATTATTAAGTGCCAACGTTGCTGAAAAATGGAATACCTTCCTGTAAAACATTATAATGGTGATTCTGAACAGATGTAAGCGTAGAATTAACTTTATTTCCAGGGTAAATCTTAACGTACCACAACAATGGTGACGTATGCATAAGTCACTGCTTAGTCTCCGATCTCATTACATTAGAGTGAATCAGATCTGCCACGGATTCATTTCTGAAAATCGAAAGCAAGACGTATAAATAAGGCGTAAGACGTATAGTCAATTACATCAAAACGTTTTACTAGCGTACACTTGTTTCCCCAAACTTCTTTCATGGTAGTATTGTGTAACTTTATTTTCGAATTATGAATGATTGTTTTTTAAACATGCTGTATGTTGAAAAAATCTTATGTGAAACTCAGATAACTTCCTCTGCCCAATAAAAGTTTGCCTGTTCGTATAATATAGGCCTATTATTTAGCCTATGATATTCTATTCATGTAAATTGGTTATAAAAATGAGAGAATGTTGTTACCACATCGTACCGCATCCCCGAAAGATACATAACCCGAATAAAATCTGAGTAGTGCACTCAAGTAACTTTTTTTTACTCTAGGCATGGCCAATAAGTAACATCTTCCTCACTTCACATTCTTATATAGAATAATAGGCCGTATTGCAAAGAGCACGTATTCAGTTTTTCAACCCGATGAAAAACTTTATTGTTCACCAGGCAAGATTGAGTTTCTAAAAACAGTGGGCCACAGAATTTTTCGAAAATATATTTCAAATAAAAGTTTTAGTATAAGAAATTTAGTAGAAGATTTAAAAAAAATCGTTAAAGCCATTTTCGAGAAAATCTCTAAAAACGAAAATGTCTTCAAGTCCTCCTAAAAATAAGAGGTAGTCGTCGCCAATCTTCGTCTCATATCCGCAGAAGATTCCTAACCCAAATATAAAACTTTGTTTTCATCCAATTTTCATTCTGGAGCTAAGGCTGTTCACTGGCACACAACCACACACACATAGAATGTTTCTGGAAATAGTATTTTCGGATTCAGGGGGCCTCAAAACGTGTATTTATGTTAAAAACTCAACTTCGAACTTGGGGGTCCAACATCACTTCCTCTACTGTAGTAGGCTACCTATGGTACGGGAAGAGGAGGTAAAAATTGCGTGACATTTTCGGGAGTATAGCGGCAGTGAAACTAAAAGGAGGTACACATTATCATAAATAATTACAGTTTAAATGTAGCATTTGAGTGTACAACATCACATTTGGAAAGGAATGTGTAAATAATGTAGGAGGAAAAAAACAATAAAAAAGCCGAATTTTTCGTATTTTCTTTAGAACTTTTCTGAAGTGTACAACCAGGAGAAGTTCCTTACAGATGTAAGTATCAATGAACTTCACATTTTGTAATCGCGAACTATGTGTATGCAAGTAGGAAGGTTGCTGTTACCTATCTAGCCAATGAAATTATTTCCTTAACAGCTGAAGTCCCCATATAAAGTTAAGAAAGAAATTCTACTCAACCCTACACTGGATGCGTGTTTAGGTGCTCTGGGTACTAAAGTTACGCACGTTTAAACCATTTTTTAGCATAGCATTTATACACTTTTCCACTATAAAACTAGATAATCTAAGCAATTCATTGCTGTAATATTTGCACTAAAGCCGGTTGTCGACCGGATTTCATAAAGTCTATAGTTGTGTCGGCACAACTACACATGAAACCCCCCACAGTATGTGAGCTAAGCTAAGCTAACTTAACTTAGCTCTTGGTCGACAACCGGCTTTAATGTAACTTATAACTTATAGAGGAAGTACTGTATTCTTTTCCGAAATTCGATGAGAATCTTTAACCATAAATAAATTACACGTTTTGAAGTTTCATCAGTCAAGAAAACGGTTTTAAAATGTATTTCTTTAAAACAAGCTAACACTTTACTATTTCTTCACATTTCTTTAAAACATAGCTAAAAAACTAATGGCGGTTGTCGACAAAGAGCTAAGCTAAGCTAAGTTAGCTTAGCTCTTGGTCCACAACCGGCATAAAGATGTGTCAAAATAAATATTTATGTTTACAGGAAGCTACAAATTGTCCACCGATGACTTACTATTAAACTTATTCTCATTTTTTGCATTAAATTTCGTGCTTTTGTTTAAATATTGCGTAAAAATGTCTACAGTGAGACTTTCATCGTTTAATTAAAAAGCATTTTCGTAACAATATTGTAGAGGAAAATATTATTACATGCTATCCGTTTCATCCACAATATCAAGGATACAAGTCCACCTAAAGTTAGTAGGCCTTGCGTTAGGGCAAGAAATAGGAATGCGCACCCCCCACAAGGCGGCCACTGCGTTATATGATGGGAGAAAGTGGCTCATAATTTATTATTATGATAGTAATAATACGTGTCCCTCAACTTACGTTTTTACAACATTGGGCCTACTATGGACCACATACAAAATTTAAATTACAATAAATAACAGTCTACATTGTACACGTGCAAAGTTATTATTTGTACTTTTTTGGAACGGAAATTAAAATACACTCCTTGTTAGCATAATATTTTCCAGGAAAATCTCGCCATAAAAATTCTACATTAGTAGGCCTGTTCCATATGTATATATGAAGTACGAGCAGTATCAAAAAGAAGCAGGCAAGAAACACGTGAATATTCAAGAGATGAAGAGCAATTAAGAAAGAATAAAAGGGGAAGAGGGACGAGAAATTCCATGAAATACCTTTACTTAGAAGGAATAAAAGGGAGAGAACAGGAACGACGGCACTTAAGAGAGCCTGCGTGAGAAAGAAGATAATGTGATAATGGGGATAATATCCCTCTCCTACCTTCATGAGAAAGCATTATTATTGCGCGTGCACTAATTCTAATAATAATAAACAACTTCAAAAGGAGGAGAAGGGAGTTTTATTCGTCTTTTCCCTAAACACAAGAGCTGCATTGTAGGTTCCCACAAATTGTATTCTTTAAAAGCATACTTTGCATGTCACTTTGATCTATTGTGAAAAAGAAGTGATCAATCATCGTGAGTCCTGGAGCGTCCATTATGTACGACTTATACAAAACATCATAATACAAAATTACTGCCACCGTACAGCGCAAAACGCCGAATGTTTTGTTGTTGATTTCTTATCCTTTGTATATAAATTCACAATAATTATTCGTTCTTTTAATCACTTTATTCGAGAAGAATAATTACTGCTTAAATGGTAGACAGTTTCAGTATCAGAATATTTTATTCGATCAAGATTCATTTAAAATTGAATAAAATGAAATTGTAATAAAAAGAACAATTTTCAAAGGTAATGTAATTTATTATCAGTATTTACAATACTATCAAGAAAATGTAAAAACAACTAAAAGGATTAGTCATGAAAAGGAAAACTGTGGGAGAAAAACTAGAATTAATCACCCAGATAAGCTGCTTTCTCGAGGAAGTTTAATTAATTCTCTTTTCCATTTTTTGTTTTTAATTACTAATAAAATAACCTTTGTATAGATATTTAATATATAACTAATCCCTTTATTTCTCATTGTTAAAGCAATAATTATGTAAATATTTAGAAATTATTTATTTTAAACATGTTGATTAATAATTATTTATTTTCCTTACATATTTTCTTAATGCCTTTCTGTGTCCTGCATATTTATTTTTAATCTTCGAATATGTTTGTATCTTCCTCAATATTGTCATTTTTCCTCCCTTTGAAACCCACAATAATTCTTCCATTCACTTTCTATGATTAAAACAGTTTTGTAAAAGTATATTATTAGATGTATCCGTGACTGCATTTATAACAGAACCATCAATTATTAAATTTTATATTCTTAATTTTGATAATTGGCTAAGTATATGTTACGATTTATTTAGCTTCGGAAACACAACCAATTATATTGCAGGATGCTAAATTCCAACAATGTAATGCTACCGTACAAACATTCAGACTTCATTAAACAAAAGTGAATGCAATTATTTGCCACGATAACAAATAATAGCCTGTTAATTGTGAAGAAAACAAATAACATGTGCCTATATGTTTTCAATTGCAATTATATCTCTTGTTATTATTGGAATACGTGATGACGTGTAAAAATAAACTCAATTTGTTTGCTTATAATAACGAGCAAACAAACCGAGCAACAGAGATGAATGGCGACAATGTCTATTCCTCAGTTGTATTTTCACGTCGTCGCTATCCTGAATTATTATATCTATTTATTAATTTTTACTACTCCTATGACAATAACACATTAATCTACAACTTATTTTAAAATACGTTTAACCATATTATTTTTAACACACACACACATATATATATGTATATATAAATATATAAATATATATGTATATATAAATATATATATAAATATATTAATACATGCATATAAAATATATTATATTTTATTATATATTATTTTTGAACAAATCCATACGGGATAGTGTCAGAATAAAAGGACAAATGGAGCAACAAGATTTCTCATATAGGATATCGGTGTTAAGATTTTGGCGGACCTTTCTAAAAACCAATACGAAGTCAAAAGTTTTAGGTAGGTTTGGGAATCTTGCCTATATAGAGTGTTTCTACGACTATTCCATTCATACGCCGTTTGTTTGAAAATGACCAATAACGTTTTGCAATTCATCGGATACAGACCAATCACGAGCGTTTTTTCTTATAATATCCTTGCTATGAACACAAGGATGCAAGTTTATCTGATAAAACGTAGCTCGTTACTGATACGTAATTCATCATGATTATATGGCTCATGCTGCCAGTGAACAGAATGAAAACCCATTATCTTATACATCATAACTTTGTTTGGAAGTTTGAATTATCTCCATAAAAAGGTGCATAAAAAGAGATTCGCTGAATTGTGACTAGAATATGATGAATTTAAAGATTGGATAGAGGGAACTGAAAGTGAATATAAAGTTATTAATTATCGAACGACAGAACTTTAAAAAAAAAATGAATTTAGGAAAGTACAGGCTTAATTAGAAAACTTTAAAGTTAACACCCGGTCGAATTTCTACTTAAATAGCTCACTTTTCAAAGAGATTTTTTGTTGAAAAGGAAAAATTATCGTAAGGGCAAAGGCATATTATCAACTGGAATGTTGGTAACACTGAACGAAATAGTAACATTAAAAATGACATAAACTATTAAGTATTATATAAATACCGGCACAAAAAGACGAAGCAATGTATTTTAATATTGTTTAAAATACAGTAAAAGCTACTTATTCGCGGGGTATATGCTCCATAAATATGCCGCGAAAACAGAAACCGTGAATACGGAATGGTAATTTATATGGGATTATAGGGGATACGTTCCTAGGTGACAAAATAAAAAAACAAATATATACAGTACAGTAAAAAAAATCAATTTAATTGAAGTTTTTGAACCAACCTTCCGATGCTTGAAATCCTCCACCTGTACATTCACCACTACAACTACCATCAGGTTCTTTAAAATTAGCGTAAAGACGCTTTGCCTTCTCCCGGACCATTGGACCACTCAGGGGCACCCTTTTTTGGTTGCGGTCTTCGATCCATAATGACAACGCCACTTCCATTTTTGTAACGAATGTGAAAGACGAAACAATAAAACACGCAAAGCGGCTTTTACCATAGAACGGAACAGCAACATTTAAAAATATACTTTATTCATTGCGTAATAAGGTTGCTTTCATTCTGTTTGTTTACATTTAGACAAGGCCGTACTGGCGCACGAGTATGAAAAACTTTTCGGACGCAGTTTCTTTTTGGATTCTTAATTATGACACCTTACAGTATATAGAAATGCAGGTTGCCACCAAATATTGTGGTCGAGGTTATCTTGATCCGCCATTAAATATGGCGGATGAGCCACATCATGTTTACGCCATTATCTCCGAGATCCCTGTTCCAATCTTTCCGTTCTATTTTTTAAATAAAAGGAAATTAAAAATACAACCAAAAGTGTTATTATACATTTTGTGATATCTTCTACCCTTTGAAAGTTATTTAGGTGCAAAGTGTTTTTTTTTTTAATATTCATAGAAAGGGTATACTGAAAAATGAAACTATTTACAATTGGTTTAACAACTTTTTACGTTTATTACATGCATTCCTAGTACATACATATATTTTTTATTCAGTTTCAAATATAAAATATATGTTTGCAGTCCTCAACAATACATACATTTAGTGGTATTCAGTTCATATGCTTCTTTTTTACAGCTGCAACTAAATGTCGTACAGCGAGACCTACAATTGCACGGTGGTACTAAGGCACTGCCTTTTTTGTAACATACTTTGATAGAAGTTCATTGCTATTTTTTTCATAACCAAATTCCGTCAAGTCACTACGGTAATCACTACGATAGGGGCGTTCGAACACACTCTATGAAGCTCTTACTTATTTGCAGCTTGAGCAGTATGTTAAGTATGCTGAACTTCAAGTTTTGGAGTTGTTTATAACTTCAAAAGTCCAAATCTTACGGGAAGCTATTGCCGATCACAATGTGGCTGATTTCAGTACGATATACACTCTTTTAGAATGTGATCTGGAAAATGCAAATTTCTTTAAAAGCTTTTTTTTTAAGTGGTATGTAAAGCAAGAAATATATATGAGATCAGACAGCATGAATTCTATGCATGAACTCTTTACGCCCATTAATAATTAAGAAAATAACTTTTTTAAATTTATTTTTTTATTATTTTTATATAATAAGATCTACAGTACTGTATTTTACTTTTTTATTAGTCCATTTGACGGCATTTACAAAGGATATTGGGTTGGATACCTAATGCAATCTTTTTATTATTATTAGATCCGCGAATAAAGAAATTTTTAGCCGCGAATATAGGAATTGGGTCGCATTTTTTTCATCCTCGAATAGTGAAAACGCGAATGAAGGAAGCGCGAATAAGGAGCTTTTACTGTATTGCAACACACACTTTAAGATCGGATTTTAAAAAGCACTATAATATAATGAATTCCACGATTCTTTAAAAAGGAATGACCAGTTTGGGACAGCGTCTCTCGTTTCTTCCTTTTACACAGACTATTCCGCTCATACGCCGCGTGTTTGACATTGACCAATAACGTTTAGCAATTCCTCGGATATGGACCAATCACGACCGTTTATCTTACAATATTCTTGTAGGAATCGTGAGGATGCAGTTTTACCGCCGAGTAAAATCGTCTGCTCGTTTCTGGTCACGAAAGCATCAGTGTGCAGTGATTAATACGTCACATGCTGCCATTAAGCGGCACGAAAACAGATTATTTTTTACAACATAACTTGTTTGGAAATTGAAATAATAGATGTGTACATTGATTAAAAACCCAATTTCGATTCGGTGCAAACCAGTTCTTATGCTTTCATTCTGTTCTGCTGTTAGCTTACCTGAATGAAGTTAACTATGTCTTATAGGCCTATGCACCATTGGTAGCACTGGTCATACCGTGGTAACTCGAATCGATTCATGGATGTTTGATTCATAGTATGTCGTGATACCGCAGTTGTTAGTTTTGTTTTATACAACAATGAATGAAAGCATGAAAGTAACTGTTATTTGTATAATCCGTTACATTTTTATAAGCGGAATAGTCTTAATAAATCCAACTCCAGTTGATGAGCTCGTCAGATAAATTCAGTCGCGAATCAAGCGATAAACTCGTCAACTCTCGTGGGATTACCTATAAAAATACAAGCTGAAATGTAGGATAGTCCGTGATTTGTTTTCTTGTTCCCTCAATGCGTTATACTTTCCTTTACCTTGTACTTCATTCAGTCATATATCGGGCAGTCCTGCCACTCATTAATTTTATAACACAGGTTTACAGTATATTATGACATATTAAACCTTGCAAATTTTTATATAGCTATACATAATGGAAATAAATTTAAATATTCTGACAATTTAATGTTAGTTCGCCAAAGAGGAATACGTATTTCTTGGAGCATGAAGCCACTAGTTCCAATCAGCTGTCTTTGCTGTTTCTCCTGTACAATATTAAATTGAACATATTATGAAGAATGAGTATATATTTAGTGTAATTGAACATTCGAAAATTTATATCAATAGCTTCCTTTTGTGGCTGATATATCGGATAGCCTATACAGGGCATGTGCTTATCTCTCTAACGAAATAGATGTGCCTTCTTTCACAGCGAATACCAAATAGTTGAGCACCTGCATTGTAAAAGAGAAAGAGAAAGAGAGAGAGAGAGAGAGAGAGGGAGAGAGAGAACGAAGGAGAGGGAGAGAGGGAAATAACTTCAGAAATTCAATTTTATATTGCTCTGTCTGGTGTAGTGATCTAAGACGCCTGTGTAGCAAGCATAAGACTGCCAGGGAAATATTGTTTGGTACACTCTCTAAATCTAGCTTCCATCTGATAGATAAAGAAAGAAGACTTATACACGAAAGAAGTACTATACATTTCAAGTGTATAAAGAACTCCTATGCTTTGTGATTGATGAGGCAGAAATACACTATTTTTCTTCTCTTTTTCTGTTTTTCTTTTCTTTCCTGCTCTTCTTTTCATCATGCTTTTTCAATTGCGTTTAACCTTCTGCACTATCATACTTTCATATACACTGACTTCCAAGTATCAATATTCAAGTTGGATATAGTAATTCTTCTGAGACTATGGCTTACGGTTTGTTCAGCCAAAAGGAAATAACGAGTTCGATTCCCGAATAAGTCTTCCTAACTTATTTTTATTGGTTTAGAAAGTGGAGCTCGTACAGCGTAGGCATATACAAAATAAATGAGCAATAAAAGTAGTCCAAGAAAAGAAAATGTATGAAAATTTTGTAGCATTGCGTCTACTTATTTATGTACTAATTTATTTATTCATAAAGGTGCAAAGACCACACAGAACAAATTTGAAAAATTCCAATATTTGGTATAATTTTACTATAATATGGATTATTAATTGATAATATTACATAATATTTTCCATAAATGTTCTGCTGAATTTTTACATTTTGATTTATATCATTTTATTATTTACACTTAACCGTTTAGAATGTTAACAGTTTCCTTCATTAATAATGCTTTTCATACTGTAATTTAGTCATTTATGTTTACACTTTATTTAAAAGTAATTAATATAATGAATACACTTGCACTTACACACTTAGTCACTAACTGTAACCTACAATTACTCGTTGGGATGGGAATTATTGTCTTTATCGGCAAGTTCAAGGATACACTAGTTGACTAGCAAGTAGCTCTTTATGATTTGATTTATTTTATTTTTCCTGTTGCCCCCTATATTGAGGCGTAGGGCCTCAAAGTGGAGGTTTCTGGTACCCAGATTATATTGTTACGCTCATTTTCCGAGAGAGGACAGAGGGACAGGTGGCAAGTCCATCGACTAACAAACCTGAGAAAACTAAAGTAACTTACAGTATTACTTACACGTGAAATGGCGCCCCAGCTTAATGTCCCTCCATGCCCAGGATTTTTACGTCCTGAAAAATCCATTGACCGCCGCCTGATCCTATCTAGACGCGGACACGCTACCTCTACACCACCGCGGCCGACTCTGTGATTCTTTCTTTCTTTCTTTACAATAGTTTCACCTCTCCCTTTTAGGATTTAAGCGACCCAAGCCGCCCGGGCCTTACAGGGCCGCGACCTGTCGGGAGAGGGATTATCTTTGGATCACATACATACTTTTTTGACCAGACAAGGACATGGAGGGCCTCCCCGGATGAGTGATCAGCCCAATGCCGGGGCCACCTCCGAGACAACACGAACACATAGGACGAGACACACCATTCACACACACACTCAATCCAAACAAGGCGAGGATGGGATGAAGATGATAATGACGGCCAGATGATATCTGGGGACCACAAGGGCCTAAAGTTACCCGACATTTGTCTCAAAGGTGAGGAAAAACCCTAGAAAAAACCTCACCTAGGTAACTTGTCCCGACCAGGAATCGAACCCGGGCCCGCTGCGTGAGAGGATTGAACGCATCCCCTGACTCTGTGATTCACATAAGAAAAATTATGTACCTAACGGTATCTCTCAACTAATAACATGTCTTGTCAGAGGCGTAAAATAAGTACGTCCAGCAATATAAAATTACCCGAGAAAATGCGTTATTTCGGAGATTAACCAAGAAGATGAAGTTTTTCTTTATATTCAGCCATTTAAATCCAAAAAAGAGAAATTATGTATCAATTTCATTGGTCTTTACATCCATCTTTGACTAGCGTTATTCGCTTTTGACTATAATTATTCGCATATTTTCTACCATAGGCTTTCCAGGGAATATTCCATACTTGATGACAGGGCAAGCAATTTTCAGTATACTTCCTAAACCGTGGTAAATTCTGCAGGCCTACGGATTACTATTTCCTGAAATAACTTAATAATTATTTCTACATAGTTATCTGACATTTCTTGTACTTTGTTTTATTTCATACTTGTGCATACCACGCTACAAAATACGTTATTATTGACTGTCAACTGATGGATAAATTAAACTCGTCTCTTTGTGCAAACCAGTGTAATAAAACAGACCAACTTTTTTTCGTATACTAACGATCCTGTGCTGGCAATGCACAATATATTTGATACATTATAATGGGAAGTGACGAACACGGAGAGAGATGTTACAATTAACAATACGCTTGACAGTTGTGTAGTTAGGGCTTCAATTGAACTAATCACTTCTATTAGACGCACCTCTCACCCGTTTATCTCCGTTACATGTTGTGCTTAATTGCAATACATTTGATTCTGGATTAGTGACTCATTGCCTTACAGCACCTAGCTAGTTAGCTAACCAAACTTGGACGAAACAGCAGGTCAAATATCCAGTGAAACCAATGTACTTGCGCATAACTCGTAAACAGTTGCTGTATTCCAATTTGACGTAGGCATTCATGTAAACAACACAGAAGGCAATAACTGTCCATTAAACTTCAGCCATCATAAGATCGTCCACGTGAAATAGAAAATATATGAACATGAAGTCATTTTACCACACTATCTTAGTCCTGTGAGCCTCACCGGTGGGCCGGAACATTTATCCAGCACTTCTTTCGTATGCCTGAACAACCTTCTGACAAGGTCTGTCACATTGATACACAAAAATGCTATCGACATACTGGGATTAAACTCGCGATCTTGGGCTCAGAAAGCCTGTGCTAGATGGATTGCGCCACCCAGACCGATTACTGGGCTTCCATTTTATCCGTTCAAAAGCACACCTATACACTTTGATGGAAGTTCAATACTATCAGTAATTCCAATCTAGAATCTGTAGTGCTGGGACAAATAACTGGAGAAAGGTTATCTGCAAAGACAACTAAGTGTAGAGAAGATAAAACAGTTAGCTGTTATATGAACACATAGTTAACTGGATGTTATTTGCAATTATATGGATTTTATGTCAGTTAATTTCAATGCAGTTAATTCTTTTAACAATTACTTGGATAATCACAAATAACTGGATCAAATTACGTCACTATCTATATATATATATATATATATATATATATATATATATACATATGTAATGTACATAATAGAAGATGCTTTGGAAAACCTCAGAGGATCCATTGACGGGTGCGCAACTGGTGCATATTGTGCCACTGTACGGTGGGTTAATGTCTCCCACTACAGTCGCGCTTGACGTCAGAATAAAGCAGATTCGACGTGGCACTGAACATGAAGAGCAGGTTTCATACGTCACAGCAGTGGATGGGGACTAAAACGTTTCCCCTCAGTTGCTCAGGTATGATCCATTGCTATACTGAAGAACTATAATATGTACGATATACATATTATGTATATTATATATTAAGATGCTTTCAGAGGATCAGTTGCTATATTTAGGAACCATATATAGCCTATTATATAATATAATTCTTCAATATAGCAACGGATCCTCTGAGGGTTTCCAAAGCATCAAAGTAAGTCCGATGAGTTCGAGTTTTTCAGATTATATTTCAGATGATGATATATATATATAGGCCTATATATATTGGATCATGATATATGTAATTGTTAGTTTTTCAGATTTCATACAGTTTAATTCTAGATTTTACAATATTCACTTAGTACCGGTACTTGTTTTATTTGGTACTGTTTGTCTCTGAAGGCAACCCATAGTTATGGGAAGATATTTAAGGAAGAAATATATAAACGATATTGGTAGATCTACTGGTCATTGGTTCATTGAGGTTTGGGTTTGATACGAAGGCTCGTACTATTTTGGCCATTTTACAGCATAACTCACTGTCAAAAGTTTACGTTCACATCCTTTCAAATTCTATTCACAGTCAGTGGAATACTTGATACAGAAAGAAGCTAGTACTCAGTTTTATTGATATATTGGGAAATTATAAAATTTATAGTTGTAATTATAGCAGTAATTTGGGGAATGATACTCATAAACAGCCATGCGTTTGATAATTATACCTTAACAAATTCGTGAATAGCACTGAAATGAGGTGTTTTTAAATTCCATTCAAATGAAATTAAGGTGAAAGCTTTTAACACAGCAGTGAAAAACGTAATCCAATTTTAAGAATTACAGAAATGCAAACGTTGTTTGAGCTTCTTTGCCATGAATATGATGCTTCAATATAAAATAAAGAACCGTGTTTTTTTTGTTAAAATTTCACACAGAAAAATTAATCCAATTTTTATGAAATGACGTCATCAGGTTAATAAAGTGAACCAGCACAAGTCAGATACAGAACATTCGACCAACAGTTTTAAATGAAATTCCTAAACTGTGCGAACAGTATTTTAATAAGGTCTTTTAGTTGGAATGATTCAAAGCGGAGTATTTAATCGCCGAGCCATTGTAAGGCGTGAGTACGATGAACTGTCATACCTCAACTCCTGCAAGTCTTTTCATCAAATTCTTTCTACCAACCAAATGGGAGAAAATTTTCTTCGTCTTTTACTTCCAGATGAGAAATTTTACTATGGAAACACATCATAGCGCTTTTGTTCTAAACTTGACTGCAAACTTTCACCATCTTTTGCTTTTAACAAGTTTTCCTTTTCTTCTCTACATTCTACTTTTTTATTTTCATATTGTACTTCCAGCGGGATTGGACTGTACATGTTAACATTTTAAGAAAAACAATTAAATTTCGTTTATGTAGTCTATGTTGTATAGAACGGTAATACGTAAGCAAAGAACTAGTCGAGGCATAATCCATGTCAATTCAGGCAGGGGCTTACCTTCATAGTCTCAGATGTTAATGAATTTAATGTATGTTAAAATTCAAGACAAGGTAAGAAACCCATTTTCTTTGTTTTGCCCAAAAAATTTCCTGGGTGGAGATACAGGCCACCAAAGATGGCGTCTCGGGTGCCATTTCTCGGAAAAACTTAACTGAAACGGTTCAAGATATTTTGTTGTTTATTTTTTATTTGAAAGATAATAATGTTCTGTTTCAAATGATTTCCTAAATGATATTCTAAATGAAACCTTCTATATGAGATAAATGATTTTTTTATTTATCTCAAAAAATCAGAAGGCTAAAACAAAACACCCTGTACATGCATTTCCAAACTTATATCATTTGAAGCAGAACATTATAAAATTGTTATTTAATTGTTATATTGTTAATTGTTATTTCATTTTCAAATGAAAAAGACACAAAATATCTTGAACCGTTCCAGAAATAGAGCACTTTTAAGTTTTCCCGAAAATCACACTCGAGAAATGATATATGAGACGCCATCTTTGGTGGCCTGTATCTCCACCCAGGAAATTTTTGGGGCAAAACAAAGAAAATAGGTTTCTTACTTTGTCCTGAACTTTAATATATATTAAACACATTAACATCTGAGCCTATGAAGGTAAGCCCCTGCCTGAACTGACACGGATTATACCAGGACCACTTGGTTTATTTTCATCTATGTTTACATAAAAATTGGCTTCTTCACTGCTCAGAGAAGTGAACAAAAATATTGATACCACTCGCTAAATTCCTATCTTTTTTCCGGATTGTCCAAGGTTAATTTTTTGCAGTGGTTGCATTTTCTAAGGGTGCCTTTATTAAGTGTGTCTGTCCGACTTTCTTTCCGTGTTTCTGTACGCGCGATAACTCGAATACGCTTTATCGGATTTTCATGAATCTTTATATAGCCTATGCATTTTTGTACAAGTGACGAAGCCTGTTGATTTTGGACAAAATCGGTTGACCGGCACCGGATTAATGCCCAATTTAGCGTCAATTTTGTGATAATATATTCGACTGAATTTATCAAATGCAAATCAGTTCTCATGACAACATACTGTTTTACGGAGTTCGTTTACGGCATTGGGTTTTGACAAATAACTCTACCCACATAGTCTATTCCTTCACATATGCTTATCAATCTTGAGATCTTTGTTCTTCCGTAAGCCCTGCTTTATGAATCGATCTGGAGCTTAACTCTGAGATCGATTAGAAAAATTTATTTTCCCATTAGTCTATGTAGGCTACGCATTCTTGTCCATTAAACAAAAGCATAGCATTTAAAGTAATGAATACAAGACTTCATCCAGGAGTTATGAATATACAATAAAAGTTGGCAGATTTAATTGATAAAGATAGGAAAAAACTTTGTTATTTGAAGACAAGAAATATTAATTGGAGTGAATTTGTGTAGACGCTGTAATTTTCTATTCCTTTTTTTAATGACTATTATCGGAAAACTTAAGCTCGAGGTTTGTGTGTGCTACGTACTTTAACTCTGTTTTGTGATGGGTAATAAGCAGGACCCGGATTCTAATGACATGTCATCTTTTTATTGATGCTGCATAGACATTGCCAACTTGTGGATAAATTCTAATCATGGCCTCTAGATTATAGAAATGCATTTTTATTAGGTCATTTTTTGTCATTTTATGCAATTTTATATTTTTAGGGCATTTATTTCAATTTTAGGTCATTATTTTGTAATTTTCGGGTCATTTTCTTCCTTATTTAGTCATTTTCATGTATTTACATTGAGTGTACTAACTTTTTTTCTCGTCGCTAGCGGTACTGTCTTTGAAGTGTTGTTTGTTTAATGGAAGAAGGAAAAATTCGGCGTTAAAATGTTGGCATGTCCCAGTCGGAAGTGAGAATCAAATGAACACCAAAATTTTGTATTATATTACAATTGTTATTAGATTGACTTGGCACCAGTGTCTGCCACCTGCTTGGAATTGAGAGTGCAAACTACTGTTTACCCTCAATAAACAACAATATAATCCGGCAGAACACAAAAGGATGTGCCGAATTTTGACTCACCAGTGTCTCAGAGAAAAGAACATTCACAACATTACAGTTATTTACATTTTTTACAATTAAGTACGAACTAGTCTATAACTTTGTGTGTACAATAATATTTTTTTTATAAATAAAATATTAGTTTTTAGGTCATTTTGTATAATTATTAAGTCATTTTCTTTAAAATTTAGGGTCATTTTATAGGTCATTTTTCAAACAATTTTAGGTCATCAGAATCCGGGCCCTGGTAATAAGTTACAGCCACACGAGCTAGACCAAAATCACCTACATCAGCAGTTTGTGGTGTCGAGATTTGTTGTGTATTTTTAGGGACCCTAACAATTTATATTTAATGCGCACTCTCTAAAACAACTGCTTTGTCTTACTCTTAACACGCCGAAAAATATGAGCTTTCATTTCAATATTACCTCACTTTCACAATGTGTGTGTTCTTTATTTTAGCTATTCTCCACCAAAGGGGCCGTAATTAGGCTATGTTTCGGTCGGTTCAGTGGATTGTCATTTCCTTATATATATCAGGCCTTGCTTTAAATGTGAATAGATTAATAGTAAACCTTCTGACCACTCCACGTGCACCAAAAAACATAGGCTACCAATATTATTTGCTTCAAAACTTATAATTTTGTATTTATCCCTTAATATGGAATGCAATTATTATTTAAATATGCAAATTCACGACGGTTATAATATAGATAAATGTAGTTATATGTATAAATAATTGTTTGTGATATTACCTAGGTACATAACCAAGTAGGTAGACAAGCAATGTTACGCCCGAACAAACTAGGGAAAAATTCATCGGGAAATTAAGACCACACGTGTAATAAATTTTAAATATAAGAAATACATTTTTAATAAGATGCTTACTAAACATATTGATTAGGAACAATATTAAATGTTATTTCAGAGATGAAAGGTGTCTAATATTTTAAAAAGTCAGTACAGGTACTCAAAAGAGCTACTTTTTTTGGCAGTGGACAAATGTGTCCCATTATTATGCAACTGACTGTACTAAGTAATATTAATTTTGAGTACCACATTTTCTCATCTTTGTTCTACTCTCTCTCTCTCCCTCTCTCTATATTTCTCTTCTGGTTTGTTTGTTCTTCTATTTGATGTGGTGACGCTATTCCAAATGACGCCTCTCCATTCCCCAACCCACCAACGTTTTTCCACTTTCCTTTCATTGAGACTAATTAAAATCTGGAGCTATAACTGGCACCTCCACAGACTCGCCGCCATATTTGAATCTTCACGGACGCGTAGTAAATGAATTCGTGGTGTCTTTGAAGTTAACGAGGTAGCAAAGTATTGGAACTCACGCACATAGGCATACACACAGACGCATAGTTGCAATCGTTCTTATGAAGCTTGTATTATGGACTCCGAGGGATGTCAAGCTTGAGCCTCCTGTCATCTGCTTTGATATTGTTCCTTCACATACAAAGTCAGTAACCATAAAGCTTATTGTATTGTATTGCAGTGCTAAAGGGATACTAAAACATTCAACAGATACAGTATTTTAGGTTTGCTATTCCATGGAGGATTAGACATTTACAATCGTCATTTATAATTCACACTTCATTTCCACTAAACTTACAATATGTATTGATAAACTTCATTATTTGTCCAATGAGGAATCAAGTATTATGTAATGATAATGATCACTAGACTTCCGACTTTTAGGTCACAAAAAATGCTGTTTTAGATACCTAAAATAGGCTCTAAAAATTGAAAATAGGTTCTAAAAATCGTAAAATAGTCTCTTATAAAACAGTTAAGTTGTCGATACTCAATTGCAATGCAGAATATTGTATGTATTTATTGAAATCACCATTAATCAATAATCATGATAAAACACAGATATAGGGCCATGGTACACAGAATTATATAGACCTATTGCTAGGGCCTGTATTACTACCATAACAGTGAAAACCTAATCCCTGCGTCCAGAAACTACGCACGCTAGCATATTCAACCCCTTGTATCCCTCAGTGATTCAGAGAACTACGTGTTTTTTTTATATATATATATACTGGATATGGGAATCGGGAGAGAAACACTACATTTACTTGGGAATTCCAAGGAATTTTTCTACTGAAGACGAAATATTCCTTACTATTTAACCACGTCATAGCCTAAATGTCCTGCATAAATGTCATAAATGTCAACTATTGCACATTCCAAGCTAAAAATTTAGTACGAACGCTAAAAATTTAGTACGAACTGAAAATAAATGCTAGAATGTATAACAAAAAATAACTTATTTTGAACTTTAGAGGAAAAACAAGCAGAAAGGCAATATTAGGCTCTAACGTAAAAATAGGCTGTTTTAGGTCCTATAAAAGTATCAGTTTTAGGCATAGTCACTTATGAAACATCCATATACAAGTTTTCGTCCATACATCACTTAAGGATTAAAATAGGTTTTTACCTAAAATCCGAAGTCTAATGATCACCTATACCCTCAATATAAAATAAAATATAGATACCCAAGAAATTTTGCCACTAATTTACAACCAATTTATTATATTTCAGTAAATAATTAAATATAATAAATGTTTTAGTTGTAACTTATTATGTTTAGGTTATATCTATATTAATAAAAGGAAGTGTCTGTCTTCCTCCGTTTGTCCGCGATTCCCAACGAAATCTACTGAACGCAGAAAACTGAAATTTTAAACATAGGTGGACTGAAGGGTCGGGAAATGCACCTCGAAGCAGGAATTTTAATTTTTGCTTTCGTTCGTGAGTTATGAGTGAAAAACGGGCAAAAAACGTGTATTTTTTTGCGTTTTCGAAGCATCAGTTTTCAGTATATTTCAATGTCAAATTAATTACAGCAGGCCTTGGCTATTTTTGTCATACTTTGGGCGATCGCTTGAATGTTGTAGCTCACGCTGGTCGATTCATTTGTTTTTAATATCAAGGCACGCAGACATGAAATTTTCAACCTACACCGAAGAGGATTATTATTATTATTAAGTGGGATAATCAATATAGGCCTAAATATGGTCAAACGTTGTTCGATTTGGACGAAACTCACTATACAGGGGTTTTCTGGGCCAAGGACCTCGAATCTGAGGTCGCTTTTACCAGGCGACGCTATCTAATCGTGGTATGTAATTCACGTGATTTCGGTGCTAATAAATATAATGATTTAATTATTATGCTCATAATTTTTAATTTTTAAAATAATTATCGCGGGCGAAGCTAGTTGTGAATAAAATGTCAATAGTCCTAAAATGCATGTATATAGACTATGTACAAGTGAATTAAGATATATACAAATACAATTATATTACTCCTATAATATGCGATCACACGTGCACGGACACACTTTTTCATTTTTTAAAGGCAATTTACTGAATATAGCCGCCTATGTCTTAACGGCAATGAAAACTGAGGACACGTACATTCGTATTTGAGCGTCTTGAGCGTGATGAATATTGGGGTCAGTTATAAGAATAAAATAAAATATTTACTTATTTAGTAAGGATTGTGTACAGTAATAAAAGTTTTTTTTTTTTAAATTCCGTTTTCATTTAACCGAAGAACATAGTGATTAACAATTCAAAATCCGTGACCAATATGCAGTGACCGAAAACGGCTTTGACAGGAAAATTCTGACTCAAGTGTCCGAGATCCACGTATCTTTGAAACATGTAGGCTATACAGTGATCGAAAATAAATTACCTAAATGACTGCTTTATGACTTAAACGAATGCTACTTACGACATACGCATATTACCGTAATGTATTGTTGCTGGTAGAAAAAATGACCATTCTAGATTAATTAAATCATTGTATATTACGACGAAATAAAATCTAATATAATATTTAGACTCGTGTTTCCGTGCACATCCAATGCCTTCTATTAACAAGACAGTTTTCAAATAATTGTGAAATTAATTGATGGTGAACTTGCTCGGTTGCTATTTTCATTATTTTGTTTACGATTCGCAGAGATCTGATTTTTTTCATAGGTGGACAGAAGGGGATCATGAAGGCATGCCTAAATGGGAAAACAACGAATAATTTGAACGAAACTCACCTTCAGGGGTGTTTTCGGGGGATAGGTATTTTATCTCCCCCGGACAGCGCACTTTAATTGTGAAAAACACCTCGAAACCGGGTTTTTGGCTTTTTAGTTATCAATCGTTATAATTAATTTGTTTATTCATGATTTGGGTAAGGTTAATGCATCTGTGGTTCACTTTAATCGATTCATTTCGGAAGTGTATGCGCATATGGGAGCATAAGATTCGTTTTGTTTTTAATTAGGCTATTTATATTTACTTCGTAAAACAATATAATTAAGAATAAAATTATGTAATTCCTGCAATTTACTGCATGTAAAAACTATGTCTGTTTTAATTAATAAGTTTAATTATTTTATGTTAAATAAATTATTTAAACATCTTGCAGTTGAGTAAATAATCGCGGGCGAAGCCTCGTGACCTGCTAATATAAAATAAACCTACTTTCTTAATGCCATTAATGAAAATTCTTCACGCATCCTACTTTCCAGCATACAGAGTTCAGGGTTAATAACAAGTTTTCATGTGCTCCCGGTTCCCGTAAAGGGGAAATTATCGTCCACATTACCATTTATTCAAAGACAGTTAATATTACACTAGTAAAACAGGATTAACTATCAAAAATTTATATCATGGTAGGTATATTTCAAACCTGTCAAAATTCACCATAGAGACCGACAAAAAAAATAAATTTGTTGTTTCCTGAGCAGTTGATAAAACTTCTAGGATAAGGCGTGCATGTCAAATGTTCAAGTGTATGTGCGTGTGTTGGAGCATGTGTATACTGTAAGACTGTGTTTGTAAACCATTCTTATACTGAAGGAGTCATAAGTCAAAAATGAAATATGCATACAAGACCTGAAGATCGTTAACTATAAAATTACGGAACCTCCTACCACGATAGATAAGAAACACAGATTATTCAAAGCGGCTGAAAGAGCAGGCAAGAACCTCTACAGCAGGTGTGTCAAACAAGGGGCCCTCCTCACTTACAAAATTCGGCCCTGGAATTCTACAGACTAACATGATCTTAACATTCCACTACTTTTGTGTAATAGAGTAATGAGGAAGTATTAGGGATTGAAGAATACCGAAATTATTAAACCTCCGTGCCGTGTCTTGTGAGTATATTATCCCGATACCTCCTCCGATTGTTTTGAGTTAGGGAGGACTGCGACGGGGTGCGATCAGCCTCGTGATTCAAACTGAGGAGCTACTTGAAAAATTAGCGTCACCCATCACGGAAACCATCATTAACGGCCAAGGGTGTCGGAATGCTCACCACATGCCCTCAATCCTGCCATCTGTCGTAGTTTTTTTTATTTGTTCAGGTAACACGTTATAACGTATTGGACGTCAATGAATGTATTGTTTTGCTTATTCTAAATTTTGGAAAGTTAATGCAAGAATTGGTTCTAAAGTTGTATCCGTATACATTTCTTGTAATAATTAATATTGGTTTGGACGTACAATAATAGACTTAATAAATAAATTTCACAACTGTTAAAATGTCATTCTCAACGAATAGAGCTTTAAAAACAGTCAGATAGCTTTTCCGTACGGCTATGTTCTCTTTCACGCGTATGAAAACAAACACACTAAGAGAAGACGTTGCTTCATTTCTCGAAGTCTTTGTATTTAATTTATACCAAAACAGCCGACTGTAATGAAAGCCACAAGGGGAAAATTTATTTCTTATTCTTCCCTCTGCTGACGTAAAAAAAAAATAACTACACATAATACGAAAGCGATTTCTTTTCCCGAGAAAAGTGCTCACTTAGGACAAGTATTTGGATTTTTTTTTTGTTTGTTTCTAATATATGCACAGTTATACTACTTCCAAATTGCATATATAGGCCTACAGTAATGCCTTGCAATAATAAAATCCGTTGTATATTAAATAAAATGGACTTGATGCCAGCAACTCAATATTTTACTCATTGTCCAGGCCTTTCGACGTATTTCCGTCATCTTCAGGGCATCTTGGTTTACTGGTCTGGATGCATATATAATTAAAAACTGAAACTACATTGTCTTATATCTTTTCACTGTTATAAAAATTAAAAAGTTTAAAAGTTTGTGTGAGTCACACAACAAAGAAACCACAGGAAGAAGATGTAACAAGACCATGTCTCAGTGCTAATGTCTTGGTAGAACTTTAATTTTTCTTTTTTATATAACTATGATATCATTATCATTCCAACTATTATAAGATATAAGACAATGTAATTATAGATTTTAATTATTGAAGCATTCAAACCAGCAAAAGAAGATGCCCTGAAGATGGCGGAAATACGTCGAAAGGCCTATTCATTGGATGAAATATTGTTGAGTTGCTGGTATCAAGTCCAACTTGTTTTTCAATACCCGTCCGTAGTGTTAGTAATAGTAAGGTCGACAACATTTAAATTTGTGATTAATAAAGTCGTAGTTGAATGGGTTGCTAAATAGATTTACTGAGCAATAAGAAATATTTAGGAATATTATAACAAAAAGTGTACACGTGAAGATGAAAGTAGAGCTTAAATGAAGTCAGCGGGTAAAAAAGTACTGAATTCAAGAAGAATAAAGAATAATTAAAGCAGAGGGATACAAGTACAGAAGCAATGAAATGGGGCGAGGAAACCAGAAAGAAAAAGAGATTACATCGTCACATCTGGATGAAGGTAAAATGAGTCGTTAGTGGAGCAAGCATTTTACAAAGAGGGATATAAATACATTGTGAGTAATTGGAGCTTGCCGCAAAGTGAATTTAAGTCAGGTGACTGTGACCTCTTAATATTGCAGGCCCAGAGAGGAATTTTCAAATGCCTGAGCGTGCTGTGCGTGTAGCCGGGCAGTGTATAATCTGCAGGGGTAAGAATATTGAAGTCCAGTTCAGTAATTTGCGAGTAGAAGCTATGATCATATTTCAAAAGTAGCCTATCGTATGCATTCAGTAATCTCATAGGGTGTTTCAACATTCCATGCTCTAAATAATTATTAAGTTAAAATATCTGGATAGCAATAATTATTTTTGTTAAATATTTCTTTATTTTGAATAAAAACTTAATTTGACTATCCCTAATTTGTGGCTGCCAAGAGACAAGCATTAAATGTAAGTGATCATAAAATGATACCAAAATAAAATGTTATAGAAATTAAGTGGGAGGATGGGAGATATTTATGTTCGTACATATCTTTCCATTAGGGTTATACCTAGGTATAATTTGATTTTACATGAATTTAATTGTTTGTGGTAAAATTGTTTTTAGGAATTGAATTGTTTTGAATAGAAATTATTTTCAAAATGTATCTTCTCGGAAATTTGGGCAGCATTTTGAATTCACAAATCGCTGATGTTTTCAAAATACAACCAGAGGAATTGTTTATAGCAAATTTTACTTTTGTTTTATTTTAAATATTAGTTTTACAGAGGGAAAATGATACAAACAATCAGGGTTCGAATTATCGGGGGGACAGGCCTAAGGGTCATTTTCCCTCTCGTCAAAAAATTTCCCCGGATCGTCAAATAAAATTTCTTCCTTGCCAGGAATATATTTTTAAACATTTTATGAACTTCAGTTTGAAATTCCAATGCATTTACCGGAAACATGCACTTAGGTGACAGAACCGTGACATAAAGTTTATAATACTTTTTTGTGTTGGTTTCTTTTTTTCCGGCAACAATACGGTTAAATAATGTTTGCTGAGGGAAATAGTGATTGGTGTTTCATGAAAAGTCTGTCGAGTATGTCGTTTGTAGAGAGTGGATGTTCTTCAAGATGGTTAATAACATGGATAAATTTGTAATAAAAAAAATGCAACAAGAGTCTGAATCGTCAAGATAATAGATCTATATCTTCTACTGAACAGGTAAATGTTCCAATAGCACATCGCCTGACCTCGTCTAACTTTCATATTCTCCTCCGAAACGATTATAAATGTTGAGGAAATTGTTCGGATCATATTATATCCACTCAAAACGTTTTCTCTTCAGCTGTCTGTCTGGGATTACTACTAACTTAAGCCTACATTTATTTTTATATGAGGTTTAATATAATTGTGATATTACATAGGACCCACATTTAATTTCCTCCACTTGTAAAAATGTTTTACTGGATCCCTGATACAGGGCTGCCACATGGGGGTGCTGCCGGACCCAAGGGACCCGGGCCCGGGCCCCTCGGCGATGTGATATAATTTTATGGAAAACTGGAAAAGTTTGATAAAATGCTGTTACACGAGTAACGATAAGGAAGCTCCACGGAGAAGGGATGAGAGAACTGTCTGAATGAGGATGGTCGGCATTCGGTGAGGGGCCCGCGACCAGTACATGGTCCTGGTCCCGACCCCGAGATGTGGCGGCCCTGCCCTGATAATAACTGGTGTTATAATATAATGGATATATAATTTTGTTTGAATAATTTCAGAATAAAATTCAGGAAAAGAAATTACCATGGAGTAAACCTAAGAAATATCGACTTTGCTTAGGCTACCTGTACGTAATCGTTTCATAGACCTTGAATATACTTTTTGGAATCAGTATTACTAGCTATTGAATTAAAATAAAAGAACTTCTTCCAGCTTTGAGTTCTCAAGGCAAATTTTCATGAACGGACATAGGCTACTAATACGCGTCTCTGATAATCTGTAGAGCAGGAAACTCCAGTAGGCCTACCTGTTGTGTGTGTGTATAAATAAATAAGTAAAATATATATATATTGTTTTAACTACATTTTGTAGTATATTTACTAAAAATTGTCATGCAAGTAGCAACAAAACTTTTGAACACTTGAAAATATCTTAAAAATGAAAGTTTGAGGAAATTACAAAAAATCTGAAAGAAGAACTACATAAATAGCAGATTCATCTAAATGGAACAACATTAACGTCATTTCCAATTACAAAATTCATCACTTTATTTATGCAATGAAAATCGCTCTCTCGTTTATATAATCATTTTGATTGACGGTAGATGACTTAGACAAGCAATTTGTCTAAGAAATACGGAAATGTATTGGCTTGCATATTGCATGTTTCCCAAGATGCACTTTATTAGGACGGTTTTCAGAAGCCTTGGTTTTTACCCTGGATGAATATTAATTAATTAAGGAATCGCCCACAATGTGCATTATCTTAACCTAAGACTTAACCTACTGCCAAACACCCAGTCCTGAACCCGGGACAGGGATTTTTCACTACTGAAAAATACCCGATCCGGCTGGGAATCGAACCCGGGCGCCGGAGTGGAAGGCAGGAGCGCTACCGACTCACCCACGGCGACGGATGAACATTAATATAACCGGTTGAATATTGCATTTATTATTGGGAAAGTCTAGGTTTCTCTTTTATTAAAAAGAAAAAATTGACTTACGAATCTATTTTTTGCACACTATAACATATTACGGTTAATAACAAACTTTCCTTTATTTTCTAAATATGTATAATATTCAAGAGAACATTAACTGTATTATAGAGAAATATTTTTTCTTGCCCAAAAATTATATAATTCTAGTTATAAATATAGTCTCATTAGTACAAGAATAGTCGTAGGGTTATCAAACAAAACAGATTTGCTATTAATCCTTTCAGGGCTGAATTTAAAATTAATATAAAATAAATAATAAATACAAATTTTAATAGGATAGCTGGATTCTTTGAATGAAAATCCTAACTCTGAGATAAAAGTCCTCACCATTACTTTACTATTTCATACCTCAGTTTTTTAAAAGTTTTGCGGTGACGTATATATATGTCAATAGCAGTGAAAAGGTTAATTAACATTAAACGGTTAATGTAACATTTAAAGGTAGGCCTAATACTGGATTGATATTACATTTGTATGCTTCTCTACAAGTGTAGAAATTTAAAGGCAAACACAAAATCGAGGTTTAATGGGTTGTAATATTCCTTGTAATTTTAGGACAAATCCTAATAAATGTGAAAAGGAAGGAAAATTTCTACACGAAGTTAAAGAAAGTAAAAGACTTTCAAACATACCAAATAATATGATCCAAGACTTTATAACTCTACAATTAGGTCACATCCAGAATCAGTGATTAATAAGAGGAACAAACAATTCTATAAGCATATTAAATATCTTATGAAATAAGTTATAATTTATTTCATTCTGATATTGTTATGATATTTAAGGAACCGTTTAATTAATTATTCACACCACAGGTTTTTAGTACATCTCCCACTTCATATTCAATATTCTAGGTTGTAAATGTTAAGGATTAGTTATATTTTCGTGTGTATGTTAGACTAAACTAAACTGAACTGTACCCAAACACGAGCATCTTGCTCATTCGGGAAATTGACGAATACATCTCAAATAATGTATTAAAATGTAAATAAAATCAGGTAAACTGGTGTAACAAAGGGCCAGAATGCTTTCGCTTAATCAGTTATAAATGCAAGTATGATATGCAGAAACTTTTTTAAAATCGATTTCTGAGTTATGCTCAATTGATTCATTAAGCAGGACTCACGGAAGAACACAGGTACATTTTAAAAATAACAAAAATCATATTAACATCGCCCAGCATCAGCAGAACTATACAGATTTATTGATATCTTGACAATCGCAAATTCACATAAAAATTCAAACAAACAAAAAACAGTCAAATGATTTGAACCAGGGACCTCCAGAATGCGAGTCTAAGACTTTACTACCTCGGCCACCTCGCTCAGTTTAACCGTCTAGTTTGATACGCATATGTAAAGGAATATGTGGATAGTGTTATTTGTCATAGCTAACTGTATTGCAACTTAAAAAGCCGTATATGAACAGTGAAAAACAAAATGTTGTCATGAGAAATGATTTACATTTGATAAATTCTTTTAAATACGTTACCATAAAATAGGCACTAAATTGGGAATAACTCCGGTACCGGTCAACTTATTTGGTCCAATATCAATAGGCTTCTTCCAGTGGACATTATAAATGCGTTTACCCAGTTTCATGAAAATCCGATAAAGCGTATTTGAGTTATCGCGCGTACAGACACACGGACGGACAGACATTTTCCCGTCCACCACATAATCTTATAAAGTACCATTCTGGCATTTAATAAATACAAATAAGATTAAGGTTGGTAACTATTTTGAAATATCCTTATTATTAGACCTATATTGTATATTGCAATGTAATGTATTTCTTAATATTCTTTCAAACGATAAAACAACTATATTACCTCATAGTGAGGCACATACAAAAGTAAGAGGAATAATAAGGCACACCCTGTAGCTGTAAATGGTTTAATGTAGACCAGTAGTACATGCCTTCTTTCTCAGCTACGTAATTGATTCCATTATATTTAATGTTCAGAACCCACGTAAGAAATACAAAGCCATATATTACATAGCAGCACACTAAAATTACGTCCCTTCTAATAAGAAGGAAGCAGGCAACATGAATCAAAAGTGAACAGTAATCTTTGTGTAGCCATACTAGAAAGAGGTTTGACTTATTATGCAAGATAAAAGTCTCTTATAGCATGGAAGATATCACCAGTTAGACATTTATATTCACCTCTTATTTCTTAGTGGCATTCGAAATGAAATAAGAGGTAAGAAAGGGAAAATTCAATTGAAGACTAGCATAATGGGCAGAAATAATGAGTTATAGAGGGTGGATTTTTCCTCTTCAGCCAAACAAGCCTAGGAATTTCCTCTCTATTGTTTTGAATAATGTGTCAGTGAATGTGTTTTATGTCTATTACTTCTGGAATGACATTTGCCACACCTATCTCCAGATACAATAAGAATATCTTTTGTAATGCAACGTATTTTAATCTTGACTTGCTTCAAGTAAGTAACTTCTGTTGCATGGATGCTCCGATATGTACGTGAAACAGAAACTGAATATAGTTTCATTCTCCGAAATAGAATTTAACGTTGACGATAAACCAATACTGTATTATTATTATTATTATTATTATTATTATTATTATTATTATTATTATTATTTGACGCTACTATCATTTATTGTAATACTTGTTTACACTTCTCAGAATTTTGAAGTACGTATAGCAATGAAAAATATTTCGATAATAATGGTAGTGAGTAGGAACTAGGGACAATAAATGCGGAACCACTAGAAATAAACTATAAAAAAAATCTTCATATTTCTGAAATTGTACATTATAGGCTTACGAGAAAAGCTTTAAGTATTATTGAGAATACAAAAGCGTTTGAGTTCAGCCGAAGCCAAGGACATGACTTTGATATAAAAGGAAACATAATTTAAAAAGAGTTTTGAATTCCATAAAGAAGAAGAATAATCAATCATTATACGGTTTCAGTACTATCTGCATGGTAATGTTATAACTTAATGAGATGGCGAAAGAACAGTTAAATAAGGAAAACCCTCCGAGTAAACCTTTTTAGTGTGACCCCGATTGGGCAGTGATTGCGTTAGACAAAATTATACACTACAATTTACCGTAAGTTATATTTTTATTTCCTAAGCTACTACTACCTTCCATTTAGAATTTGAAATATAAAAAACAGTGAAAGAGTCTTAAGACATCATAAAAAATGTATATGTCCAAGGAATACGAGAACACCTATTTTGACGCTATCACGAAAAGATGGAAAGAAGCAGTGTACAAGGGGTTACAGTATTAAAATAGATACTTTTTGCCGACTATCTACTAATAAAATTTAATCAAGATATTATAGATAGGCCTACCGGCCAACGATCGACTTTTAAGTTAGAGGAGATCTGCGAAGATATGACATGATGATATCAAAGTCAAAAATTAAATTAATGGCATTCCACGGAGGAGAACCAATAGGAACAGACATTGATCAACAGGAATGAAGAATAAGAAGAAGAAGAAGAAGAACTATTCCAAAAGAAGACTAGCAAGGAACCAAAACAAACAAACAAACAGCCTCCCAGAGGAGGATGCATAGAGCAGTGTTGCCACCTAGTAATTTGTTTCCCCGTCAAAACAACACATGAAAATACATCAACCTCCATCAGAATTATAACAAAATAATAATAAAAGTAAGGTTGTCTACTTACAATGTCGACAATAATAAAATCAGGTAAACTGATGTAACCACGTGGCAAAATGCTTTTGTTTAATCAGTGATAATTGAAATTATATGTAAAAAGTAAGTTATTTTTGTAATCTATTCATTAAGCAGGGCTTAAAGAAGAACGAGGGTTTAAAGTTTGACAAGCATATGTAAAGGTATATGCGAGTAGTGTTATTTGTCAAGCTAACTGTTCAGAAAATTTGTATGAGATGAGGACCACCAATACCACCAAATAACACAATTATCCCGAAAATTCATTTGGTACAATGCTAACTGTATGGCAACGTCCAAAGCCGTATATGAACACTGTAAAACAATATCATGCCATGAGAACTAATTTGCATTTGATAAATTCTTTCTAATATAGTATCACAAAACAGACACTAACTTGGGCATTACTCCGGTACCGGTCAACCGATTTAGTCCAATATCAATAGCTTCTTCCCATGGACGTTATAAATGCGTGTACCAAGTTTCATGAAAATCCGAAAAAGCGTATTTGAATTATCGCGCGTACAGACGCACGGAAAAACCAGATAGATGGACAGACATTTTCCCGTCCACCATACAATCTCAGAAATTGCCATTCTGGCACTTAGGCTAAAACATTTATGGGCATACGACCTAACGAGAACCGACAACAATTATTTGAAGGAAAATGTTTAAAACAAAATGAAAGATGCAGGAGCCAGATGGAATTCAAAAGGCTAAATGGTACGGATTTCCGCCAGAAAATTTATCATCCGTCAAAATAATTTTTCCCCGTCGTGCTGACAGCACTGGCCCAGGGGATTCAGTATTTTCGCAATTACAAAATAATGGATTGGAAGACAAAGTATGTAGAAAATTACGAAAAATACATAGTTAATTAAAGTATGGTTTAATTGATTAAAAGTATTGTTGTATAGGATTTTCAGAATAACATTATTCATCCTTCAAGGAAGCTGGTAAAACAAATTCACTCCTGGAATAAAAAATAAAATAAATAATTAAAAAAACTTGCATTGGTACCAATCAGAATTCCATAAACTTTGAGGTCAAGTAGAGAGTATTTATCCTTAAAATATTTTTTCGATAGATGATAGATGTTATTTCCTGTGTTTGGTCGTCTAATGTTCTGAAAACTCTGTTCAAATCTTATGGGAGGTCAACAATTACCTCATATCTGTCTGCTTTGAATGCCACACTGGAACGTGTGATAACAGTACGGTTTTATCCCACAGCATTCAGGCAAGATGAACGCATACCTGTTGGTTTATTTTAGAAAAAAATACTATGCGACAAATTATCGATTTCTATGAGTGTGTAGTGTGAAATATTGAGCACATTTAGAGTGAGGAATTTTCATGTTTAAGCATATGAAGTCATTAATTCTGCCATGCCATGCGTATCATTTCGTATGTCATCAATCACTACATCAATTAATGGCACATAGATGCGTACTGAGTCTATATTACGCACCACATTTCCCTATATTGGTTTTGACATCTAGATTATTTCGATGAAGTATTAACTTCCATAATACCTACTTTTTAATGCAAAATATATTAAATACGTTTGAAATTAAGCTCTAAATTATTTAACTATAATTAGAAGAAGAGTTCTATACATGTTCATTAGTAATCATTTTATCTGACCGACTTGAAACGCAATTTCAATTAATGACGAGTAAAAGCGTTTAAATCTTTTGTTATTTGTTAGGCTTAATTTTTATGATAACAAACATATTTTTAAGCTTTTCTTTATAGAGCGGTTTTAGTAAAACAATATACTTTATCTTAGAATGGTGAAAATATCTCCGTATGAAGAGGAATTTATTCATTTTGCGATTTTACACATAATATTTACACAACCCAAAAAGTAGTATTAAAAATCTTCAAAAAGAAAATGTGTATTAATCAATTTCTTTGAAAACGCCAAATCTAACTTTCCATGTGCAGGTTTTTATTGAATATTAGCTACTTGGATCCCAGCCTTTATTTAAAGACAAATTAACTGTTAAAGGGAGAGTACATTCATAAAATCCCCCCCTCCCCGAATTCTACATATGCTGACAAAAACTGATCCTGTATCCCAACTCTTTAAAGGCAAGCCCTCTGTCGAGGATTATACCAGACAAACACTGAAGAAATTATCCCTTAGAAATGTGTACAACGTTACAGCTACTAACTAAAATACAGACCTTTCCTGAGTGAATACCCATTACGTTAAGAAACTAGTTCATATGCAGCCTTATGAAATAAGTTAAATGTTATAAGCTACAGCATTAAGCCATCAGTACCAGAGAGAAACAACGAAATACCCTTAAGTTTTCTATCTGCTTTTAAGAAACCTAGTTAAAGAAAACTTAAAAAGTTCGTACAGAGTGGCAGTATAAAAAGGATCTAGGAAATACCATAGATAATAATGCAAATAATGATGAATTCATCAATCTCAGCGCACATAATCAGTGAAACCATCTTTGCTAACAATACTACTACTACCACCACCACTATCGGTTGACTACTACTACTTCTATTACTAATACGTTCTTTCTGATTTTTTGTGCTCTCAGGTTTATTATCAACAAAACCACTATTTTAATTAATTATAACAATAATAAAATCAGGTAAACTGATATAACCAAGTGCCAGTATGTTTTTTTTTTAATCAGTGATACACGCAATTATGATAGGCCCATGCATAATTTAAGTTATTTTTGTAATAGATGTCCGAGTTAACTCCAAAAACAAAATGTGCCGGCAATAATAATAATGATGCAATAGACCTACGATTCGCTGATATCTCTGTTTCAATTTAAAGCAGCCTTAAAGGTTATGAATGAATAATAAGCATATGAAATCTATCTGTCAGGAATTACATTAGGTATATTGCTGCACAGGAACGATAAGAAAAATACTCACAGTAAAATATAGCCTAATGTAAATATCGGTAGTCTACATAACCATAGAATACACATTATAATATCAATATTCAACGGCTAGTTGTTATAAATCGTTTATTTAAGTTATTATTTAGCCACACTGACATCGTTATGAAGAAACAAATCAATGAAGGCTGCTAACAATATGAATAAACGATTGGCAATTTGTTAAGTTTTTTTAATACATTGTGGGCCTTGAAAGAATATTGATTACAAAATTAATATTGATATACGCGTTACTTCGGTACCGATCAACCGATTTGGCCCTAATTCAATAGGCTTGTACCCAAAAAGTCATAAATTCGTATACCAAGTTTCAAGAAAATCCGATAAAGCGTATTTGAGTTATCCACGCCTTTGTGATATATTACCATAAAAAGGCACTAAATTGGGCATTATTCCGGTACCGCCCAACCGATCTGGTCCAATATCAATAGAAATCTTCCCATGGACATTATAAATAGGTATTCCAAGTTTCATGAAAATCCGATAAAGCGTATGTGAGTTATGGTGCCTTTAAAATATACACTAAATTGGGTTTTACTCCGGTACCGGTGAACCGATTTGGTCCAATTTCAATAGGGTTCTTCCCATGGACATTATAAACGCGTATACGAAGTTTGATTAAAATTCGATAAAGCGTATTTGTGTTAGAGCGCGTACAGACACACGGACGGACGGACGGACAGACGGACAGACATTTTTCGTCCCCCACACAATCTCATAAAGTACCATACTGGCACTTAATAAACTGAGAGTCCTAATGTTTAAAAATAAAATTTTCATACCGAAAGGTGTTGTACATATACCTTAAGGTCTAACTATGATGTACACATCAACAAACAAACCTGCTTACTTTGTTTAAGTAGGCATTCGTTGTATAGTAATGTTATTCTAATATATGAAGGTTTAATAATAATTATTGTGTGATAATAGTAGCCTATGTTAAACCTCCCCCCAAATAAAAAAAAATCGGATATACCCCTGCTTGATTTCTATAGGACTTGTGTTTTAAAGGTCACCGTAGGCATTGAAACACGCACTACCATAGAAAATACTTTTGTTTGTCCAAATTCTTCAAATGCCAATCATTCCTGTCATTTAAAAAACATTTAGGTCTTACTTACTTACTTACTTACCTACTTACTTACTCAGTGGCAATAAACAATTCCTAAGCAAGATAAGGAATATTATCTATTGTATTTTATGGAACCCAAAGGTTCGTTGCCTCGTTTATCTGAGCCCGCCATGTAACCCTATTCTGTGCTACTCCATCCAACCATCCCTCTCAAATCCTACTTCCCTTAAATCTATCCTAATATTGTCCTCCCACCTATGTATAGGTTTTCCAAGTGGTCTTTTCTCTTCGGGTCTCCCTGTCAATATTTTTTAGATATCTTTCCTCCCCCAAGCGCAATATGTCCAGCCCATTTCATCCGCCGTGATTTAATTACCCTTACTAGATTCGGTGACAAGTACAGGTGACGAAGCTCGTCGTTATGCAGTTTTCTCCAGTCCCCATTTTTATCTCTCTTAGGCCCAAATATTTTCCTAAGCACCCTATTTTCCTAAGCAAAATATTTAGGTCTTACCACAGTATAAGTATTAATACAGTAAGGAAACTGTGTGTTAAAAGTCCTATGACAACTTGTTAGCTGGGCGACACTAGCGCTCCATGCGGCGGTTGAGTAAAACTGCATGCTCACCATATAAAATAACTTGGGAAAATGCATAAACACATAACAAAATATGTTATAATAAGAGAAAAAAATCTTCTTTCAAAACTTAATTTTAAATTTAAGAAACAATGAAGCATGTATTATATTTTAGTTAAGATCAGGCACAATTTTTAAATGCCACTTACCTGTAACTTGCACTGCTGTTCCTAGGGCTATTCTTATTACAAGTTTTAATAACTTCAAGATGATTCTTGGAAAACCAATTATAACTCATTTTTATTTTTAAAAGTAGCCTAATATTACATTAGAATAGAAATGTCATCATTTTACAAAAATAATACAATATTACATAAGATACAATACAAAATTCAAATAAAAATATAGGTTTCTATCAATATTTCTCAATTTCTAATACTCCAAAACTGCTTTTAGTATACAGTCGGCACAGCAGTTTTAATTAAAGAGTTCTTATTAGAATTCATAAACTGGCTGTTTTCGAAGTGTTCCAAACATAGGCGGCAATTTACATTTAAATATTTTACAGTTTTTGTTAGTAGGTCTTCTCGCCGACTATTGATGACCCATTTTTTACACAAGAAATCATTACAACAATTGAAGTTAGATCGAAGCCGTAAGATACAGAAACAAAATACAATCTCAACAATGAAGTTGAGGACGAGCAGTGTGACAAACCTATATTCAAAGGTCACTCTTTAATATAATTTATAACTTAAACGTTGATTTTAAAGGTGGGAAAAACCTTGGACTAGATACGATTCTTAACAGTAGCCTATTTTAGGTAAGCCTATTGCTTGCCTAGGTTTGGATAATGATGTCATGTTAGTTTACTGTCGCAAACACCTTAATGGCACATGTATCCGAGAATTTATGATGTAAGATTATGTTTTCGTCATCTTTACGCCTACATCGTGTTCGAGAAAATAAATATCGTACCGCCTGTAAAATCGGCTATGTGCACTTTTTTACGAAATCGAGTTATGTGCACTGATATTCCTTAGCATTGATCCTTACAACCGGGCATGTGGATCTTTGATTGTCAGGTTTGTGCAAGCAAAGAAAAAAAATCGGCTACATGCTGCAAAATGGCCATGTGCATTAGAGCTCACATAGCCATTCTTGACTGCCAACACGGCACACGTTTGTATACATAACCGGCCCTGACATATACATTACAATGCACATAGGAAATAAGCTGCACCGCAGCAAATATTGTGTTATCTTAAGCGATCACAATACGACATCCTAAATATTGTTATCTTTAACCGTGATATAGACTGCTGACATTTTCATTTCATTAGTATCTATTGTTAGAAATTACAACATAATTAAAGATAAAAATATTACATTAAAGTAAATGTAAACATAACCACACCAGAACATGTGTCAAGAGTAAGCCAGCAGGCATACAATAAATATTACGTATTTTTCTTCTTACCTTTCTGGATATTTTGGGAAAGTGAAGAAATGCAATTCAGGATTTCTTCCTTTATTGTTACTGCAATTTATAGCAGAACAATAACATCCTTTCCAAACACGCATTGCTATAAAAATTCAAGACTCCTATTTATTTCCATTCTTCCCGCAGTAGTGATTGTAGTATTACTCATTGGCCGGTAGGATCGCATGGAATCTGCGCGCGCATGTCCGTATGGCAGAAAAACGGACTGAGTTTCTTTACTGTATTAATACGTATACTGTGGTCTTACCTCAAAAAATAACTCGTAAGCTGGTGATGCCAGAATCTCAAAAGGCGAGAGCAAGGAAAGTGCACGTATGAAATGCACTATACGGTAGATGAGTTAAACTAGCGTACGGCTGATCACATACTGGTACGTTCCACTTCCCTGTTTCACGGTTATTCAAAGTGTTGACCAGCCCTATCATAACTAATTACCATAACATTGTTATCATCGCCAATGTCCTTAACATTTGCCTTGAGTTGAGTAGTGTTCAACTGCATATTTAATTTGCGATAATGGGAGACCGTTTCGTTGTAGTACATCCCCACTGGGAGTTTATTGCCTTGCACATAATCAGGGCCGTCGCGTGGGCAGGGCGACCGGGGCGATGACCCCGGGCGCCGCGACCAGGGGGGCGCCGTGGCAACCGAAAAAATAAAACAACAAAATTTGAAATAATATGTTAGATGTACATAACGTATTTTTTAAAGTTAAGTATAACTGAATTTTGAATATTACGTTGTTTGTATTTATTGAACAAATAAATATTTGACACCAATAACTTTATATTTTCTAAGTTACCCCAAAATAAATATTTGCTCAAAATTGAGCAGCTGGATTTGCTTGTATACTGTTAATAATAATAACCTAATAATAATGCGTGTTTAACCCCATTATGTTTATATGTATTTGATAGTGTCGCGTCACGTCTTTCGCTGTGTGTTTGTGTTTGAATCCTTACAGATAGGTGGAATGTCGGGTGGGTGCACGTGGGATTAAGTTTTTTTTTGGGTGGGGCGCCTGACGAAATCTTGCCCCGGGCGCCAAAACATCACGCGACGGCCCTGCATATAATTCTTAGTAATACCCCAAACTGCAGAAGGTGACTGACTGTAATAACTCCAATCGACATCTTATAAACACTACACTATACTCAAGTTATGTAATTACCAGGCTTTAAAACTTAGTGCCCGATCGAATATGTTAACAGCAACCGTACTGTACAGACTTTGCTCGGGGTATGCCCTAGCTACCATATGCTAGTTCACGTGATAGTAAACAAACCGTAATACAGATATAGGAAGACCACAAAATAACTTCTCATTATCTAAACTCACATTACAATCATGCAAAACGATACTTTCTCCTGTTTGTGTATAATAGTCCCTCCCAAATGTTTCAATATATGTTTGCGTTTTAGAACACTTTACTTTCGGCATGCCGAACACGTATTATAAATTTAAACACGCACAATGACACGGTACACTGTTGACCAATTTGAGATGCACCGTACTACGAGAGCATTCACTTCTCAGTACTACTATCAATGACTGTTTTATCAGCCTACGCAATCACCCTCCACCCCCTATACTCAGGTTGTTGGTAACCGGAATCAACTCCCTCTGTGGGTTCGGGCACTAAGTTTTAAAGCCTGGTAATTACTCATCTAAAGACAGTGAGATTTTACTTAGTAAGGCTATTTAGAGAAAGAAATGTAGATTCGCTCACCTCTTACGTTTAGGGGTTCATTTATTTTATTCTATTTATTTAACCTGGCGAAGTTAAGGCTATAAGGCCTTCTCTACAACTCAGCCAGTGGGAAAAGATGAAATACAAGAATAATACAACTTAATTACAATAGATAAGACAAAATACAAAAGAAAAACTAAATGACCGTGAAACTAAAATAAACGAATACAACGTTAACTAATAGAAATAATGATAAATTCTAAAGCATTTACTTATTAGCATCAATCGTAACCTGACTTGTTCCTGTAACCCCTATGGTGGGGTATAGGGCCTCCAAGTGGAGGTTTCATTACCTATACTTATTTTATTACGCTTACTTTCCGAGAGAGGGCCTCTCGACCCCTCTCCGGAAACTAAGTTAATACTTGGACGTGAAAGGACCGACTAATTTTGTCCAGAGGCTCTAATTTAGGCTTGGAGTTATTTTACGTGCCGTAAATCTACGACACGGGCCCCACAGCTTAAAGTCCCGCCCGGAGGATTCCGCGCCCAGGATTTTTACGTCCTAAAAATCCATCGGGTTTGATCCCGGATCGGATCTAGAGGCGATCACGCTACCTCTAGACCTCGAATAGTGTGAAGTTCTTTAAAGAGGCATGGATAGTAGACCGCCGGCGTGGTCTTGTGGTTAGCGTCGCTGACTACGGGTTCGATCCCCAGTACAGTGTTGCCAACCACAAAAGCAAAAATCTCTTTGACAACTCCATACATTTTCTTTAAATTTCTTTGACGCATTAACAAAATCTTTAATTATATATTTTACCGATAATAATAATAATTAATAATAATTTTATTAATATGAATCTTACCTCAATTTAACTGCATGCAATTCACCAAGAAATAAATGCGCTGAGAGAAGAGAGAAATTTTGTGCTGAGGCGTCGTTTTTAACTCAGGGGTATACATTTAAATAGTTGTAAACAGCTCTCTCGCTCTCTATTCTATTATTTTTCCGAATTTCCGCTTTATCTCTATTAATTATTATGGAAAATAATAAATTATTTTTTTCTGTAGATTTGGGACAAAATTCTTTGATTCTTTGCAGGAAGCAAGATTTCTCTAAATCTACAGAAATTTCTTTGAGGTTGGCAACTCTGCCCCAGTACCTCCTCGGATTTTTCTGTGGTAGGGGTGCACTCAGCCTCGTGATTCAAATTGAGGAGCTACTTGATAGAGAAGTAGTGGCTCCGGTCATGACCATACTGACTACATGCCCCAATACTGCCATCTGTCTGTGGTAGATGACACAGCGGTCGGGTGGTAGGCCAAATCCCTCCAGGGATGTAGCGCCACGGAGTTTAGTTTTTATTCCTATTTCTAAACATGAACATATTGTAAATTGGAGATTTTATTTAAATTTAAATGTCCTATTTTAAACATCTTTCGTAAAAATTGTTTAACTGTTTTTAAATTCTTGAACCATGTTTTCAATGACTCTGAAGAGCAGAAAATTTAAATGTTCTAAGTGACTTTAAAGTAAGAGAAACTCTTCGCCAATCTCCACGTCACATCCCAGAATATAGCTAACCCAACTACACAATTTGGTTTCTACACAAATTCTCGTTCTCAACGTGTACACACAGACACGTTTCTGAAAATTGTATTTTAGATTCAAGAGACGTCTAAACGTATATTCATACTGAAAACGTAATACTGAATGCCAATTTCGAACACAGTACTTCCTATACTTATAGTACCTATGGTATGGATAAAGGATTCAAAATGTTCAAGCTTATTTGAAATATTTTAGAGGTAGCATCTGTAGAGTTTGTCAATCCTTTTTCAGAAAGTTTCAGAGATGAACTTAGCCTATATTAATTTGCTTCCCAATACATGCTTTCAAGCTATTCGCACGCTCACTCCCCCCCCCCCAAAATACTTCCTAATGCCAAGGATGTCAACAGTTGTTTATAGTGGAAAATCGTTATGGAATTTCATATGTGAATATTGCCAATGATGCGACAACTATAGGGAAATGGCACAACTATGGCAGGGAAATTATATTTTTTTATCGATAAAATAAAGTATTATTCAAGTGAGGAGGTTTCTGGGATATGATTTCTTGAGAACTTATTTGATTTCGTGTCATCTGTAGATTCGTCCTGCCCAGCCAGGCAAGAAGTACAACTAACACGTGTGCATAAGCATGCGTGTAGCTTTTAGTTATGGTATGGCAGAACTTAATCGGTTTCCGGTATATCACTATCTTCAAGTAGCCATAGTCAACAACGTACTTATGCACACTATCGAAGTGGAAGGAAATACTTACCTAAAAATTATCGCATAACTAATTTTTAAAATTGCGAAAGGAATTCTGTAGTGTTATGTCAGAAACCGATAGTTCGGATTTCGCAATTTTTAAGTAGATATGGTGTAAATGTATTATACACCTATTATTCCCGTTTGTAGCTGAGCTATTGAGGGGTATGTAATTTTCCATAGAGAAATGTTTGTGTGTTTGCTTGTATGTACAATTGTATTCCTATTTCTAAAGATCAACATGTTATAAAATGGAGTTTTTTTTTTTAAATTTAAATGTCCTATTTTAATTATCTTTTGTAAAAATTGTTTTACTGTTTTTAGTTTCTTGAACCATGTTTTCAATGACTCTGAAAAGCAGAAAAATTAAATTTTAGTTATTAAAATCAGTCATGCGACTCATTTCCGAAAATATATTTTCTTAAGTGCACTAAAAATAAAATTTACTGTAAATATTTAATTAAAAATTAAGTAAATTCCTTATAATGATACCAAGTATATATTTTTAAATAATAAAATAAAATAAAATGGTATATTTAAAGTGGTAGTAAACAAGGATTGGGCCTTCAAGTGCAAAATTATTATTATTTTTTAATTAATAATAAAGTTATGGTTAGTGGGTGAAGTCCTTGGTTAGAATTATTTTAATCAGATAAAAACTGAACGACCTTTATGCAAGGGCGCCCATACTCGGGGGCAGGGGGGGGGGCCGCGGCCCCCCCCTAGCTCTCAGGGAAAGGAAAAAATTCTATATTAATAATTATAGTCTGTTTTTTTTCTTTTAAGACAATTATTTGAAAGTCAGTAGAGACATAAGTTTGCAGAAGTTTTACCATATCGACACCATGGAAGCAGAATCCACACTGGATTAGAAAAGGGGATCCTGTGGGTTTGGACCCCCACAAATCAAAACCTAAAATTCTATTTTTGTATTTAAAAAAAATTAATAAATTAAACAATTTTTGTGGGTGTGTCAAATATGATATAGCAGTTATTTTGTTTCCATAACATAACGAGTAGGCCTGTTATTTCCATTGTTCTTTGTGTTATTTAACTTTTCTTATAAATAGTAATGAGTATTATAACTTAGGTTTGTTTAAGTTCGCATGTCTTAGAGTATGGTAAACAAATTTCCTAACTAGCTTTCAGGGCTAAAATAGCATAAAATGTGATTTTCATTAGTTCAGTATTTAAAAATCTTCCGGGGGTGAACCCCCGACTTAGGTAACAATTTCTCGTTTAAGTTGGCATATCTTAGAGTATGGCAAATAAATTTCCTAACTAGCTTTCAGGGCTAAAATAGCATAAAATGTGATTTTCATTAGTTCAGTATTTAAAAATCTTCCGGGGTGAACCCCCGACTTAGGTAACAATTTCTCGTTTAAGTTGGCATATCTTAGAGTATGGTAAACAAATTTCCTACCTAGTTTTTCAGAGCTAAAATAGAGTGAAATGTGATTTTAGCCCAGTCAAATATTACAAAAAAAATGCGTGAACTTACATTAAATGGGGTATTAATGATTTTTGGAGGGGAGTTTCAGACCATTACTGGGATCATAAATCGAGATTTGCAACCCTCAGAAACCTGTGCTCGATGAATGGCGGTCGAATTAAACCGGTTTTTTCGGACTTTTTTCGGTTTTTCGACAATATCTCCTAACCTATGCGTTTGTTGAAAATATTATTTCTTAGCTTTTTAAAAGTAAATTAAATTGTCTAAAATATGAGGTCAAAATAGCTTTTTTAAGTTATATAGTTACCGAGATACGGCTTTTCAAAGATTTGCCTTTTTTTCCAAAAAGTTAAAATTTTAAGTTTTTTTCGTGTTTCGAACTGAATACCGACAAAATGACACGTCCTACAGAAAAGTCAAGAGAACAAACGTTGTAGGCAATTTAATAAGCTTTAATGTGAGCTATAGCTCGTTCTTGTGGCTCAGATAGTCTCGTCATAAATGACAAAAACAGAAAATATGAAAAAATGCTTTTTTGGGTGAAAGTTGAATAACATCGTTTCCTCAACCAACAACTTAATTCTTTTGTAACATGTTGGCGGATAATGTCTTATAACTGTGTATAGAAACTATTTGTGTGTATATGTGTCTATGGGAAATGGATTTTGCCAGAAAAAAATATTTAAGCAGAATATTTCATAAAAATGTATTTACTTTAAACCAACAGGCATATTTAAACAATGTGTGAGGTTCCTGGTATGGGAAGTCGAGGGTGGGGTGATGTCTTCATCTTCACTTGAAGAACTGTCATTCTGGGGTGTGGGCACATTGCATTTCAGCTCAGTTTTGCGGCAGCTGCAGCCCCCAGCGCAGCCCATCTTGCACTTGCACGAGATCAGTTGCAGAAGGGTTTGAGGGGCTCGTTTAACTTCCATTGCAATTGGAGTAAGCCCAACTCCAACTTCCACCGCAATCCGTGAGTTTTTTCTACCCCAACCACTTTTGTACCTGCGAAAAAGTGGAATGAAAATTAGTTATTCTATAATATTTCAAAGCATACACACGGTGTACAATAAAAGTGTATAAGTGAACAACGAAATTTAAGAACATAATGATAGGAAATGTATATGGACATACCTGGTGATACATACAATAAGCATGATATTTTGCAGCACCTGTGGTTGGTGACAAACGGGGGAGGTTGACTTTGGCTGACAGGTCGTTGAGGGTGGTGTCAGTCGCTCCTTCATAAACTACGACGAGATACTTCTCCCCAGCTGCAGCTATTTCATTGTAACTCACATCTGGGTGGAGGAAGACTTCTGCTTGCTTGAATAGTGCTGGGGTCTTGAGGAAGGTTTGACAAATTTGGTTTTCCCCTGCTTGAAAGGGGCCCGGGAGAGTAGTAAGAATTCCCGGTGGTGAACGATGTAGATAAATATTGGACGTCTGGCTCACCTCTTCTGAAAGTAGATGTATTTTTTGGAACTCAAACCAACTAATAACACAAGCAGGTCCACATCTTCCACGATGATTACAACCTTCTCAGAAGAGTCAGCTTTGGTGATGGCAGCTCTAACAATGTCAGCATCAGCGTCTTTTTCTGTCACCTCAACACCGTGCTGCTCAAATCCAGTTTTCAGTAGCTCTATCAGCCTATGCTTATTAGTGTCGTTCGATAAGAACTTCTCTTGTGTGATGTTGAAGGTAGTTGAAGCTGATAGGACAATGTCACTGCAGTTGAGGGCGGAGTATCGTCTGAGACCTTCGGCACTTTTGGTACTTTTTTGAGAGGCGTCCTCCGGATATCCATCGAAGACAGTGGATTACATCTGTCCCAAAATGGTTTTTCACAAAATGATGGTCTTCACTGATGCGTTTTGATGCCACACACATTTGTGGAGCAAGTAGCCACCATCGAGCATGATGTGGATATTGGCGTCTCGGGAGATGTTGGTAGTGAGGGATGTGAAACACGAATATAGAGCTGCCTTAGTTTCGTTTCCAGAATTCCAGTTTCGTTGAAAAGAGACATTGGGTAAGGGGGCACTTCATATTAGCAGTGGGCTTCTGATTTTTATGGTAATGCTAACTCGCTGAAATATTGTGAGAGTGTCAACTTCAATCTTCTTATTAGTGACTTGTATGGAATTATTGACGCTTGCCAAGGTAACAACTTGCAACGAAGGTAACAACTTTGTCTTTACGTTTGAATCCAACTTGTTCGGTTTTCTATGTTAACCACGCCTTCTGTTCCCAGTTCCTTGACAATTTAACAATTGACTTCATAGCCTCCAACAATCCCACTGCTAATAGAAACTATTTTGTCAGTAACGGGGAACTGATCTCGTGCAAGTGCAAAATGTGCTGCGCTGGGAGCTGCAGCTGCCGCAAAACTAGGCGGAAATGCTCAGTTTTGTGCACTTTCTGCAAGGGAAAAGTTCTGCCGCAATGTGCCCACACCCCAGAATGACAGTTCTTCAAGTAAGGATGAAGACATTACCCCACCCTCGACTTCCCATACCATCCCATACCAGGAACCTCACACATGGTTTAAATATGCCTGTTGGTTTAAAAGTAAATACATTTTTATGAAATATTCTGCTTAAATATTTTTTTCTGACAAAATCCATCTCCCATAGACACATATACACACAAATAGTTTCTATACACAGTTATAAGACATTATCCGCCAACATGTTACAAAAGAATTAAGTTATTGGTGGAGGAAACGATGTTATTCAACTTTCACCCAAAAAAGCATTTTTTCATATTTTCGGTTTTTGTCATTTATGTCGAGACTATCTAAGCCACAAGAACCCGTTATAGCTCATATTAAAGCTTATTAAATTGCCTACAACTTTTGTTCTCTTGACTTTTCTGTAGGACGTGTCATTTCTTCGGTATTCAGTTTAAAACACGAAGAAAACTTAAAATTTTAATTTTTTGCAAAAAAAGGCTAATCTTTGAAAAGACGTAACTCGGTAACTATATAACTTACAAAAACGATTTTGATCTCATATTTTAGAAAATTTAAGTTACTTTCAAAAAGCTAAGAAATATTATTTTCAACAAACGCATAGTTTAGGAGATATTGTTGAAAAACCGAAAAAAGTCCGAAAAAACCGGTTTATTTCGACCGCCATTCAGCGAGCACAGGTTTCTGAGGGTTGCAAATCTGGATTTGTGATCCCAGTAATGGCTCGTAACTCCCCTCCAAAAATCATTAATACCCCATTTAATGTAAGTTCCGATGTAACATTTGACTGGGCTATTTTCATTAGTTCAGTATTTAAAAATTTTCCGGGGGTAACAATTTCTTGTTTAAGTTGGCATATCTTATGTATGGTAAACAAATTTCCTACCTAGTTTTTCAGAGCTAAAATAGAGTGAAATGTGATTTTCATTAGTTCAGTATTTAAAAATTTTCCAGGGGTAACCCCCGACTTAGGTAACAATTTCTTGTTTAAGTTGGTATATCTTAAAGTATGGTAAACAAATTTAATAACTTGTTTTTCAGAGCTAAAAATTTTACAGGGGTGGACCCCCGACTTAGGTAACGATTTCTTGTTTAAATTGGCACGTAAAAAAATTTCCTAACTAGTTTTTCAGTGCTAAAATAGCGTAAAAAGTGATTTTAATTAGTTGAATATTTTAAATTTTTCTGGGGATGGACCCACGACCCCCTTGCTTGGGGGGTATTCCAAATCCCCTACCACTTCCAATCCTCCCCGAAATTATTTTCTGGCTACTTCATTGTTGCACTTACATCATTATATTATTAATGTAATGTTACACACTGGCCCAAGAAGTTAAAGGGACAATAAATAAATTAACTAAAAATTTGGCCCCCCCCTAGAAAATATCATATGGGCGCCCTTGCCTTTATGTAAGTTGACAACACTATGAACAGGAAACAGACAGCAGGACATCAACATTTGTGAAAGTAAAAGGGAAATATTTCAAAAATCCATTACGGATATAGTGGTGACATAGGGGACGACAATCTAATATATAAAATCGAAAGTGTGTATGTATGTATGTATGTTTGTTCCTTATACAAATCTACATTTCTTTACCAATTTACACGGAATTTTGCACACATACCCAGTTAAGCCCGGGAAGTATAGCTGTCAACATTAAAATTGAAACAAATCAGTCCTTCCCTTGAAAATTATATAATTTCTGAGAATATTATGCAAAAAAAATGAAATCCCATTCAGTTGTCAAGACAACAGTGTATTGTTTACACAGTTCACATGGGGCTCTGGACACTACATAATAATTTATTGGACTTTACGAATTCTGATGCTAACGTTTTGTGAAAATAATTCTTGAATAAAATCCACGAGAATAAAGCACATTGTAATGCAGTCACATAACTTTCTCTACCCTCGACACAAGAAATATTTTCTCACTTCACATTTTGATGTAGAATAAGAGGTCGTATTGCTGGGATAACTTAAGTGTGTGAGTATGCTATATCAGAAGTAGGTAAACAATCCTTTCCACTTATACGTTATCCATAGCTGTATGCTTTGTATTAGTTGAGAAATAAGGCCCTAAGCATGGGATGGAACATTTTGAGTCCTACGCTCGCAGTATTTTATGTCCCGGTTTTAGGGGAGGAAAGTGTGAAAGTGATACTGCATTTCTCTTATTTCAGAACCGAAACGGTTGTATGGTAACATGAGAATGAGAAATAACATTTTCCGTCAAGTCAATATAATCTTATTTAATTTATGTTTCTTCTTATTTCAAATCCTCCCAAGCATGATGTGTAGAAGCAACGGAATGCAGCTTTCGACATCCTCTATGAGCCATAAAAAGCTATATCTAGCGTTTTCTGATGGAATAGTTTGAGTGTGATAAATCTTTTTCTTCATTTCAAGTTTTACATACATATTATATAAGCACCTAGAGTTTCAAAATCGAAAGTCCTCCAAAAGTTAATTTCAAATTACAAAATACAAAGCCCGGGCGACGCCGGGCCTTTTCAGCTAGTAAGTAATATAAATAATGTAGAAGTCACAGAAGAATGTGAAGTGCTCGTTCCAATTGATGATTACCATCCTGCATTGTTGATAAGTTTCAAACAGATAAAAGTAAATAATAATAAAAATTGTATTATCGGTGATTGTTATAATTTTAAAAGAGCAGATTTTTTAAATCTATATAACTTATTGAGTTTATGTGATTGGGAAGATTTGAATTTAATTAATAATGTCAATTCAGCTGTTGAAATGTTCTACAACAAATTATATTCAGTTTTTGATGAGTGTATCCCTAAAACTAAGAAATATAGAAGAAAATACCCTGTCTGGTTTAACCAGAAAATAATAAGTGATTTGAGATTAAAAGAAAAATTTAGAAAAAAGAAAACATTATCCGAATATTATTTATTAAAATACAATGAAATTAGGAAAAATGTTAAACGAGATATTCTGGTGGCTTATGAGCAATATATTCACATTATGGAATCAAGAATATCTGAAAACTCTTCTGAATTTTGGAACTTCGTTAAAAATAAGAGAAAGTCTACGCATGAAGCGAGTGAATTCGAGCATAATGGAAATACATTCAATAATCCACAGGATATTGCAAATATATTTGCAGATTATTTTCAATCAGTGTACACGAATACCCCTGCTACATATAAAATAAATTCTTGTTGTAGTTCTAAGTTCGATAATAAAAATACCTTAATATTAAATGAGATTAGTTCAGAAGAAGTAGAATTAGCAATAAAAAAATTGAAACCCAAAAAATCTACAGAACCGGATGAAATACCACCATATATAATTAAAGGCTGTAGAGAATATTTAATTAAACCCTTGCAAATATTATTTAATCTTGTGATTAAACAGAATATATTCCCTAATGTTTGGAAACTTACTAAAATTACACCTATCTATAAATCGGGTAACCCAAAATTAGTGGAAAACTACAGACCAATATCCTTATTATCAGCACCTGCTAAAATATTTGAAAGCATATTATATGTCCATATCTTCAATCACGTAAAAATTAATATTTCTACAAATCAACATGGATTCATGCCTAGAAGATCAACGCTCACAAATCTTTTGAATTTTACACACTATGTTTCATCAGGATTAGATAAAAGAAAACAAGTCGATGTGATATATACTGACTTTCAAAAAGTGTTCTATAAAGTAGATCATGACATTTTAATTAACAAACTAACGGACTATAATTTTGCCTCACCCTTGCTAACACTTATTGTTTCATATTTAAGCAACAGAAAACAGGTTGTGACATATAAATGCCATTTATCAAAAAAAAAAATAACTGTCAATTCTGGTGTTCCTCAGGGATCAAATCTAGGTCCTTTATTTTTTCTCCTATTTATTAATGACATCATTGATCAAGTCTGTTTTTCAAATATTACTGCATTTGCTGATGATATAAAATTATTTAAAATAATTTTGAGTCCTAATGATTGTATGGAACTGCAGAATGATTTAAATAAAGTGAATGGAGTGGACATAATAAATTACCTTTAAACATTAAAAAATGCAAAATTATGACTTTCTCTAGATCTAAAAATAATATTGCATGGCAATATTGTATTAATGGTATTCAGTTGAACAAAATTACAACTATGAATGATTTAGGTATATTATTTAACAATAATTTAACTTTCTCGAATCATATTAATAATATTATTTGTAAAACTCTTAAAAATCTTGGATTTATTATCAGAAACTCAAAATATTGTAGTATAAGTACATTATTTAGACTATACAGAACCATTGTCAGACCAAAATTAGAATATTGCTCATTAATTTGGAATCCTACTATCATTAAATACAAGAAATTGATAGAGTCCATTCAAAATAAATTTCTAAAATATACGTATTTCAGACAGTTTAACTACTATTCTAAATTTGAATCATATTCAACTATGTTACAGTATTTCAATATCCCTGAATTATCACACAGACGAAACATTCATGCATTGTTGTTTTTATACAAATTAATTAATAATGAAATAGATGATATTAATATTCTCAAAGAAATATATTTTTATGTTCCACGTTATAGATCTCATAAATTGCATAATCTTTTTTTCATCCCAAAAGTAAACACTGACTCTCATAATAATTCTCCTCTTTATAATGTACTCCGACTATACAATCAGTTGCATCAAATGGACAATATAGATATTTTTAATACTAACAATAAGCGGTTTAAAAATATATGTGAAAAAAATTTGATAATTTTAAAATAATAATTAATAAATTTTGCTCCATGTCATTTTCTTTACTTGAATCTTTCTGACATGTATATTTTCCTCCAAAACTATTATATTATTATTTGTTTTTTTTTCATATTATGTTCCCTTGTCTAATTGTCATATTGTTTTGTGTTTGTGTTTTTCTTTTCTGTGTGTTTTTTTTCTTATTGTTGTAGCATTAGCTTAATTATTTTGAATGTCACTTGAATTTTTGAATCTGGTGTATTATGTAAGCGAGAATATTGTAATTGGGCATTAGCCTGTAATATTCTTAGTACAATAAATAAATAAATAAGAGGGATACCAATTGTTAAGAAAACATTAGCAATATTATTTTAAAACTAGCAGGTGCCCGCGGCTTCACCCGCGTTTCTTAATTCAACCGCTAGATGTTTTTTTAAATGGCCTAATTTATTTAACACGCAGATAATTAAAACATATTTGTTAACATTTGCACGCAAATCATTAATAAAAAATTTAAATTATTAATAATTTAAAAAGCTAAAATCTGTCTTCGAGGTACATTTCGAGGTACATTTCAGATGCGTCGCCTGGGAGAAAAGACATCAGATTCGAGTTCTCTGGCGAAAAAATAAAATGCAAAGTGAGTTTTGTCCAAATCGTTCAATGTCTTCCCATTTAGGCAGGCATTCATGGTCCTTCTTCTGTCCACCTATGTAAAAAGGTAAGATCCTGCGTGCCGATAGGTTATTAACACACATGAATCAAGAGTGGGACAATAAAAGCGATCGACACATTTATGTTAAAAAATTATATATTTTAGCGATTGTTATGGCAGAGCATGACCTCCTGAAATTCAATTTACAATTGAAATAAAATAGCGAAATCAGATGCTTCGATAGCTCAAAAAATCGTTTTCTGCCAGTTTTCCGCTCATAACTAGCGAACGAAAGTGAGAGGTGCATTCGGACATCAGCCCCTCTTTGTTAAAAATTTCAGATCGCTGCGTGCCCTGGATTTGGCTAGACATCGAAAACAGGCAGGAGAACAAACAAACAAACAAACAAACAAACAAACGGACAGACAAACACTTGATCTTATTATAGAATAGAACAGAATAGATTTCATAACATTATAGCTTACAATCATGTGGTGGGCTTAATTAATAGGTTTCACTTATCTACCAGATGACCAGTCATATGATTCTACTGAAAATTCTTATGTGAAAAACTACAATAAGCTTGGATAATGGGTCAATCCATTAGAAATGAACCAAATTTAATAAAATTTGTTGCTCGACATTTTGGACTTTCCTAATTTTTTTACCAGTTATTTCCCAACTAAAGGTGAGTTCAAAACTATGGTAAAATTATTTTGGGGCTCATACTTTTTTTTTGGCGGCCATTTTAAGTTTGCTTTTTAGCCATATTTCAGTCGAAAACATGTTTTGCACAAATGTATGTAACTCTGTTAATTTTATAGATAACAAGACACAATAAACACCAAAATTATCAGAATGAAATGCTCTACATTTTTGTTTTAACACAATATTACCTAAGTAGTGAGGAAAGTGAAGAAAAAAAATCAAAACTACAAATTGAAAATTGACTTAAAACGGGAGTTTTAGTGCCGCAAAATTATTAGAAGGAAGAAAGACTCGCCCTTAATTTTTTTTTCTGGTGTAGATCTACTATAGGACTACTTGCTGTAGATGTTTAAAGCTTGAGAACTTTGCGGTTTTTTTTATACAATTTTTCAAAAATGCCCAAAACCGTATTTTGGCAATATTTGAAGTAGAATATCTCAAAAGGGACTGAGTGAAAAATTATGAAATTTATACAGATAATACCTCTTTATGATATAAAGATGTGATATAAATTTGGTGACTGAGACTCAACTGGTTCCCAAGTTACAGTGCATCGAATTTGGCCAAAAATGCCATTATACGCACACGAATTTTAACGGTAATTTAATAGTAAAAATCCACATTGTAATTTTAAATGCAAAATTTTAGTGAGCCTAAGTATGTTACACAAAAGAGTTGTACATGTAGGCTACATTTCATCAGTTAGCATGACAAATTTATAATTTCCTCAAAGCTTTGAAGAGCGTTGAAATTTCGGTGCATAGTTTGCCACTTTTGGCCAACTTCGATGCACTGTAACTCTGGAACCAGTTCAGTCACAGTCATCAAATTATTATCACATCTTTATATCGTAAGGAGGTGTTATGTGTATAAGTTTCATAATTTTCACTCAGGCCCTTCTGAGATATTCTACTTCAAATAATGCCAAAATAGGGTCAATCCATTAGAAATAAACCAAATTGAATAAAAATGTTTGCTCAACATTTTTTATTTTCTTAATTTCTTTACCAGTTACTCCCCAATATTAAGTGAGTTCAAAACTAGAGTAAAACATTTTTTAGGCTCATACTTTTTTCTTGGCGGCCATTTTAAGTTTTCTTTGTAACAGTTTTTCGGCCGGAAATTTGTTTTGCACAAATGTATGTAACTCTGTTAATTTTATAGATAAGAAGACAAAATAAACACCAAAATTATCGGAATGAAATGCTCTACATTTTTGTTTTAACACAATATTACCTAAGGAGTGAGGAAAGTGAAGAAAAAAATTCAAAACTACAAATTGAAAATTTACTTAAAACGGGAGTTTTAGTGCCGCAAAATTATTAGAAGGAAGAAAGACTCGCCCTTAATTTTTTTTCTGGTGTAGATCTACTATAGGACTACTCGCTGTAGATGTTTCAAGGTTGAGAACTTTGCCCTTTTTTTTATACAATTTTCAAAAATGCCTGAAATCGTATTTTGGCAATATTTGAAGTAGATTATCTCAAAAGGGACTGAGTGAAAAATTATGAAATTTATACAGATAATACCTCTTTATGATATAAAGATGTGATATAAATTTGGTGACTGAGACTCAACTGGTTATAGAGTAACAGTGCTTTGAATTTGGACAAAAATTGCGTTATAGGCACACGAAATTCAACGGTAATTTAATAGTAAAAATTCACTTTGTAATTTTAAATGTAAAATTTTTGTGAGCTTAAGTTTGTTACACAAAAGAGTTGTATATGTAGGCTACATTTCATCAGTTAGCATGACAAATTTTTGGTTTCCTCAAAGCTTTGAAGAGTGTTGAAATTCCGGTGCATAGTTTGCAGTTTTGGCCAACTTCGATGCACTATAACTCAGGAACCAGTTGAGTCTCAGTCACCAAATTTATATCACATCTTTATATCATAAAGAGGTGTTATCTGTATAAATTTCATAATTTTTCACTCAGTCCCTTTTGAGATATTCTACTTCAAATATTGCCAAAATACGGTTTTGGGCATTTTTGAAAAATTGTATAAAAAAAACAGCAAAGTTCTCAAGCTTTAAACTTCTACAGCGAGTAGTCCTATAGTAGATCTACACGAGAAAAAAAATTAAGGGCGAGTCTTTCTTCCTTCTAATAATTTTGCGGCCCTAAAACTCCCGTTTTAAGTCAATTTTCAATTTGTAGATTTGAATTTTTTTCTTCACTTTCCTCACTACTTAGGTAATATTGTGTTAAAACAAAAATGTAGAGCATTTCATTCTGATAATATTGGTGTTTATTTTGTCTTGTTATCTATAACATTAACAGAGTTACATACATTTGTGCAAAACATGTTTTCGACTGAAATATGGTTAAAAAGCAAACTGAAAATGGCCGTCAAACAAAAAGTATGAGCCCAAAAATTTTTTTACCATAGTTTTGAACTCACCGTTAGTTGGGAAATAACTGGTAAAACAATTAGGAAAATCAAAAATGTCAAGCAACTTGGCCTGGTTCATTTCTAATGGATTGACCCTAATGCAATTCTTACCTCATCACATTCTCGACTAAGTGGCTGCAGTATGCGAGTGCTATTTCTGCTATCTCCACCTCGTAAGTCGCGAGGTAAGCCAAGTTGTAAAAAAAAGGGCTATAGGAATAAATAAAAAATGTACCAAGTATCTCAGTGTAACTCTTGAACCACTTACAAATCTGTACTATCTAATTCATACCAACTTCCGTAGTTTACAAAGAATGAGTCAAAACATAATTCCTGAATTACCCGGTATGAATAGAAACTGGTCACATTAAATACGCACACGGTCAGCGGTTACCTTTAAAAGTACTTATTGCGCACAAGGAACGCATATGGGAACACTCGAAATGCGCAAAGGTTATATTTCTGGGAACCGTTGAAACGCGTACAGGACAAACTAAATTCTTAATATTGCTGAGAATAACACTTGTCGAAAAACTTAATATTGATTTTTGACAAGTTTCACTTATCAAAAATCATTATTGCTAAGAATAACATTTGTCAAAACACACATTAATTTAGAAATTTAGTATATATATATATATATATATATATTATTTAGTGTATTATATTTATGACTATATTATTTACATGATTTATTTATATTATATCATTTATAATATATTTATTTAAATTTATACCATTTTTAAACAATCCCATCTACTTAAACCTAGTTCATATTTTATTTCCCAAAGTCATGACGCGATCATGTTCAGACTAAATCGATCTCTTGCTTTTTTAAATGTATTATTCGTAGAACTGCCTGTGCCAACTTAAGTGCATATAAGAATAAAAAAATGTGTGAACTTGTAAAATTTGAATGGAAAAACTCGCAGGAATTTGTTGTTAATTCTGACGATGTTGTTGTTTGTGCGCATTTCAAGGGTTACTGGATGGTCATAATAATCATTTTCCTGACTAATGGGCGTACTTAGCTATGCACTATAGGAAAATGGTTAATGTTGTAATGCTGATAACGATAGAGTGATGGAGTTTGCAAAAACACATTGTGTGTTTCCATTTGCTTCTCATTTTAGAACAAAATATGATTAGCCTATGCTATGTTATGTAAAGTTGAATAACAAGCATATGTATCCTCAAATGTAAAAGACTATTTTCCAAATCCTCGAAGAATAGCTATTCTCGTCTTTGTCATAGTCATGTGAAGATTCTCATTGTTCCTAAACAACGGAGGTCGTTAAGGATCTTACGTAATAAAAAGCTTTATAGTAGCGGTGACATTGTTCCTTAAGCGACCGTAAAATATCTCACCTCACATACAAGTATGTTTTGCATTCATTAACAAGTGAAAATCATTATCACTGTTTACTATGTTGTAAAAACTATATAATAGTCCCTACGCTTCTCACATTGTAAGGCCTAAACTACATGGAGCGTTGACTTTTATAAGGGTCTAAGTGCCAGAATCATGATTTTTCAGGTGATGGTTTTAAATGGATCTATGTACACAGATCAATGCGTTTCAGAAGGGTCCAAGGTCCAGGGAAAGCCACGTTAGTAGCAATAAATTTCAAGATATAGTGCTGAGTCTTAAGGCTAGTTTACACGATGACACTAGGTTTCGTAACCACTTTCATGAAAGTGATTTCGAGAAACTAATTACACACATTTTCTTTCCAATTAAACCGCACATTTCATGTTATATCTGAAGTTCAAGTTGTTAAAATCCCATACAAACGTTTGAAACACGTATTAATACAGGAATTTCACAATTTCCTCACTTCCTCATTTCATTTTACGAAATGCGTACAAGCTAAATAAGCGTAGGCCTATAATCTGAAAATTACTATTATAGTTTCGTAAAAAGTTGGAATCAGCCGAAACTACGTAGTGTCGCTAACTCATTGTCGCCAGTAGCCTACATCTAGCGCTTGCGCATTCAAGTAAAAAACAGTTGCGAAACTCAGTTACGAAACCTAATTTCGTCGTGTAAACTATCCTTTATCTCAGGCACGTCGTCTATGTCTTGTTTTCTACACATTCATGATTTTGGCACTTAGACCCTTATAAAACTAAACGCTTCAAATGTCTGTGAGTAAGTCTGTCTGTCTGTCTGTCTGTCTGTCTGTCTGTTGGTGTTACGGTTGCCATACGTCATACATTTTACGGGCAATCCACGATTTTGTATTGTGAAAACATATGCAGGCTGAAGAGACTAAAAGTCCACAATGCATAAATTGTGTAAACGTTAGCCAACTTAGACGCTTGCACATGAAAGTAAATGTACTTTTTACTGCTCGTTTGCGGTACGCCGTGGCGTAGTGGTTGAGGAACTGGGCTACAATCCGGAAGGTCGCTGGTTCGATTCCCGATGAGGTCGGTGGGGTTTTTCCATTGGCCTAATCCTTCCGGTGGCACTATGGCTCTGGAGTCGACTCAGCCTCTAACAGAAATGAGTACTAGGAGTATTCCTGGGGGTAAAAAGCGGTCGGTGCGTATGGCTGAAAACCTTACTACCTGGCTGTGCCGATGTCTCAATCTGGGAGCCTCAACCTCCCGGTCTGTATGGCCCATACAGGGAAATCTGTAATTTTACTGCCCCTTTGTGGATTGTATAATAGTGGGCAATTGACTCAGCATTATACGCTAAAAACCCAACTTTGAGGTGCATTTCACGATTAAAGTGCCGCATCCGGGGGGGGGGGAAAGACCTCAGATTAGAGTTCCCTAGCCCCCCCCCCCCAAAAAAAACCCCGCGTAGTGAGCTTCATCCAGACCATTCAATGTTTCCCATTTAGGCATGCAATCATGATCCCTTTCTGTTATCCCATGTAAAAAAAAAATCAGATCTCTGCGTGTAGTAATGTTAGAGCGGATCGACAAATTGATATGTTATATTGGAAATATAAAAATGATTTTTTTCTCCCGGTTGCTATGGCAAACCGAGCAAGGCCACCATTAATTAATTTCACAATTGAAAATGGTCTTGTTAATAAGTGGCGTTGGATGTACGCGGAAACACAAGCTCAAATAATATTAGATGTTTCCGTTGTTTTAATTTAAAACATAAATTCATCAAATGATCACATAAATGCTATAGCAGCGTTTCTCAACCTTTTTGAACCCGAGGACCCCTAAAATATCTAAAAAAAATTTACGGACCCCTAATTTTACATCCCATTTTTAAAAGAAGGCCTACATTCTTAATATTTGGGGTATTAGTTATAGGTCATTATAACGAAATATGTGAAAAAAAATTTACTTCCTTACTTTCCACTTGCCTTATGATATTTTTTTAAAATTTTGTCTGAGGACATCTGCACCATCTTCGCGGACCACCAGTGGTCCGCGGACCATAGGTTGAAAAACGCTGCTATAGACATATTGAAGTTTGGTTAATGACACAGCTGTGAATGACATCTCCCATTCTTCTTGCAACCGTATTAGACACGTAATAAACACTTTCCTTGGAGATATGGATCGCGAAATTTCCTAAGTAAATTCAGATCTCCCTGAAGTGATATAAACTGGCAGTGTTTGTCATATTGCTATACTATAATTATATATTATATAGACTGTAGTCTGGCAAAAATTTAGCACAGGGCTCATACACAATAAAGTCTGCCAGATACAAAGCAGAGGAAGCGGAAAAGAATTGTTAATTTACAACAATACACTAAAAAACTCAAAAGTCAGCCTCAATACTTATTCCCTACATATCAAAAATGAAAAATTCAATATTTCACGTAAGTCACTGACCTGGGTTAAGCAAGAATAACAACCAAATGGAATATTAATTCTAATTTTAATTTAAGTGAAATTATGAATGATTAAAAATTGGTTTTGGAAAATATATAATTGATTACATTTTAACAAAAGGCTCTTGCCAGCCCCTCCAGCACATTCCTGGGCTGTAGGCCTATATATTTTTTTATAAATCCTTTAAAAAAACTTTACATCCCTTCAAAAATAGTCGGTTTGGGTGGCGCTGTCAGCATGGCGTTGGTTTTTTGTGCCCAAGGTCGCGGCCCAAGTATGGAATTTTTGTGTGCATAGGCCTAAATGTGACAGACCCATTCCTGTAGATTTACATACACATAAAACAACTCCTACAGGAAAAAATTCCGGCACACCAACGACAGTCATAGGTATGCCTAAGTTTCAGTACATACCAACGACTAACCTCCAAATACGACTCATAGTTGGTGCCATCTTAATGTCTATAATTCTGAACAAAACCTCTGTCATTCTTTGTCATTTCTTTAGGGGTAGGAAAAAATGGAAATCACTGGGAGCGAGGTCCGGGCTTTACGGTGAATGTTTAAACACCTCCCGGCCGAAATTCTGCAGGAGACTTGCTAGGAGGTGTTTAAACATCCACCCTACAGCCCGGACCTCGCTCCCAGTGATTTCCATCTTTTCCTACCTTCCAAGAAATGACAGGGAATAACAGAGAATGACAGAAAGATGTTTGTCACACAGTGGTGGCAGACTTTTACGACACAGGTATTCAAAAGTTGGTTCCACGGTATGACAAATGTTTCAATTCCGGTGGCGAATATGTTGAAAATAGCTGAGCACCTGCTGTATCTGTTGGAATATATATGTCCATGAAATTGTGTTTTGTTTCTGTAAAAGGCCCCAGGGAAAGTTACTTTCTGGACGCGCCTCGTACTATGGATATACCGTGAAAATAACCGCACGTGTTCACACAGGTTTATTATCATCCACTGCAGATAACAAACAGAGCCTGAGGAATTCGCAATGGTATAATAGAAGAGATATGAGCAAGTTGTACTTGACACCCTCATTTCAAGTAAATTATCAATGTCAAATGCTACCGAAGCACTTTTACAATGTCAAGTAAGCTAATCAAAGTACAATGACACATAAACGTAGAGAAAAAAGGTAACCGGTACCAGTACTAGTTCCTTTCAGCAAAATGTCCTGCGCCTATCTGAAGGCCTAGATAACTTTATCTAAAAACGAAAAATAGTGTTGAAGTTAATTTCCTCGGGGATATGACATGAAATTTATCACCAACGCGTTCTTACTCGCATTACAGTATTTTAAAGGAACATCTTGTTTCACGCGGGGTTTCATTAGTAGGCATACCTAGGCCCTGTTTCATAGAACTTTTACACTCTTAACTTATTATTTAGAAATACATAATAATATTAGTTATTATTATTAGTCTTCTGTTTCATCAGAATATTTTATAATAATATTAGATATGAGTTCATGGCTCTAAATTATTAGTAAATATTGCTAATATTATTAGCAAAGTGTTTCATAGACTGCAGAACTAATAAAATTTACTGATAATATTAGGTGTTTTTCTATAAGTGTTTTTGGACCCATAACTTATTTTCAAACCCATGTAATTCAATTTTTCGTGATCTTAAACTTGTGGAAAGTGAATCACATTGATTGATTTATCAATTTGGAAAAAGCTTACATACGCTATCAAAGGAAATTTTGTCTTAAGTTTTTTTGAGGTTAGATTTTAGTACATAAGCCTACTGCTATCTTGAATAAGTGCATGGCAGATTTATTCATTGCTTAGAGCTAGTTATTAGGTGCCAGAACGGTACTTCATGAGATTGTGTGGGGGGCGGAAAATGTCTGTCCGTACGTCTGTCTGTCCGTGTGTCTGCACGCGCCATAACTCAAATAAGCTTTATCGGATTTTTATGACACTTGATAATGACAAGTTCACGAATTAAGCTTTTTCGTACCTTAATGCCCAGGCTTTTAGTGTACATGTTACACACAATACAGAACTCTGGAGATTAACCTTTTCACAGCTTTGACCTATAAATTCGTAGTTTCAAAATCTGTATCAAAGCAGACATACAATACATATGGACAGACGTCATTCCAAAAACACTTTTTTTCGGTTTCTAGGCATCGTGAAATATGCTTTTCCAGTGTTATCTCGATTTCGATTTTTTGTCACGATCACAATACTTCCTCTATACTACGTATATGCGAGAAAGTAAAAAGTACATGTCCACTGTTATCACATGCTATAACAAAAATTTTAGCTCTTTTAGTTGTTCCTGATAACATTTTGTCCAGGTATTCTGAAACGTTCACTTTCCATAACAGCTTTCACAAATAAGTATTTTAGTGTGCTTTTTACAAGCAGTTTTGACATCTACCACATTTAATAGGAGTGGATTTAATAGATGTGGACATCTTATTTAGGCGTACCTTTTATTTTTCCTAAACTCAGTCCCTTTATCAGAGTAAGTAGCCTCCATAGCAGAAGATCAATGTTTAATATGACAATCTGGTTTGTGTTTGGACGAAAATAAAAATTATCACTAAATAGTACACCAAAAATGTCTTAATTACTTGAGAAGAACAAAATATTATTTACAATTCGACATAAATTACATTATCCCATTGTCGCTCGTGTTCGCCTGTTTTTTTCACGGTTCACATATTTCCATCGCTTTCTATACATGATATCAAAATAATTATCATGGCACGGCCCCTGGTTCAAGTTATGACGTCGAAGACACTCGATTATGTCGTAGCTTTTATGTAAAAAGGTGCTATATCTTCTTCAATTTTAAGGAAAGGGCAGATGTTATGTGCTTTTACTTCATGTGTACACATCCCCTATTAAAAAATAAACTTTCATCCCCTATTCAAAAATTTATATAAATATTATTTACTTAAATACAATACAGTAATGTCATAATCATATCTGGTCTCAGAGAAGTCACACTGCTACTAACTATTTATACATAACTTCATTAAGCGATGCCTTTTCTCTCAGTATGCTATTAGAGATCACATTTAGCGTAAAATTATTTTAAATACGGTATCTATTATTTTATTATATTTTTAATAGTTTTTTTTTTTTAATCTAGACTTAAATTTGTTTTGTTTCGCTCTCATCTTTTTAATTTCTGTCACTTGAATTTCTTGTTGGATGCCCTTTTTGACTTCGGTACATGTTTTAGGAAAAAATCCTGCTGGAAACATTAAAGCCGAGATACAGGTTAAGTTCGATTTGAACAGTTTTTTATAAGTCTATTGTTCCCATGTTTTTGTATCTTTCATTACCATAAGTCCCATACCCTTGATCATTAATGTATTGTGAAATAAATGCTATTTGCTAATATTGTGTTCATAATTCACAGGGTTGGATGCGAGTTCATTATGCTTGCTGAACATCTTCATCCTAGCACATGGTATACAAACTGCTTACAATCTATGCTTCAGCGACACATCCTGTCAGATATAACAAGGAGAATACTGGACCAATGCCGGAGAAGCTTATAAGTTTATAACAATTGGACGCTGGACCAATACCGACAGATGGAGTTAACAATGAGGAGAATACTGGGCCAATCCCCTGTAATCTTGGAAGATGCTCTAGGAAGCGTTTCCATAGAAATCACCCCTCATTCAATTTTGAAGGGGGGGTAAGTGCTAAAAAGTGACTCGTGAGCAAAATTATATATTATTTTGTTATAATCGTCTCAACTCAGTTAATTTTTAGTGTAGTGTGTGAATTTAAACGTTAGCTTTCATTTACAGTAAGTTTAATGTGTTTCACTTTGTTTCCAGAGAGAGCAGAAAGCTATTTCACAGTCAACTTCTTGTACGAGAATACGACCAAACAGAAATGATGGATGCACCGGATCTTCAATGGATTTCAACATCGCAGCCAGATTGGTTTGCCCCGGGGTCCGGAGTGAGATCAGAGCCAGATCGAAGAGAATCCGCCACGCAGCCTACCACCACAGTGCGGAGTGCGGGTTTTGAAGTGAGTATCAATCTGAATTCTGCAAAGAATATGAAAGTACTTGGCCGTGTAAAGAGAAATTGATATAGTAGGCGGGAAAAGGCCACCTACTATCGAAAACAACAATCTGCTAATTTTTAGGAAATTTACCTAAAATAAACACGAATTATAACCGAAATGGCTCCAGTAATCAAGTAAAAGTCAAATTGCTCAGTTCATCTTTCATTTTTACGGTATGCGTTTAAATGCTACAGTAAGTGTTAAGTTTAAGGTCAAAATTTCAGTTTAGCTTTGAGCAAAAACATAATGACTTTATTGTTCAGGTAAAATTATGTCACATTGAATCCACATGCTTCCACATTAATACACATGAATCTACACTGAATCCACATTAATCGGCAAGACATAGGCTTGCTAATTTTCTAGTAGACATATTCACACATGCACACACTGACACAAAAACTAAATTAGTTCAATTAAGTGACTAGTAAACATTTCAAGAGATTAAATTTAATTTTTTTATTTCTTTCTTTCAGTGGCCTGTCAGATACAAAGTCATGTCTGCAATTACAGTCATCTTGGCAGCTCTACAGTCGACTCGACTTGTATCAGTGTTCCTGCTGCTGATTCAACATCTGAATGTCCTGGGCCAGATCATCACGGGTTCCCTCACCGTGCTGGAGTATGGTGTGATCATGGCAATGTTATGGTACATACATCAGACGCTGAGCTGCGCTATGGAAGGACGAGAACGGACAACGGATCTCACCACCACTTCCATTGGGCTGATGTCTGGAAGTCTCGCATTGAACTTCATATCTGTACTCTTCTACTCGATGGTGGTACAGGAATGTATTTTGGACCAGTAAGTACACTACTAGTGAATAATTATATTAGGCCTACATTATTTCCAGTTTATATGTTTTATAGTAAAAGGTTTACTCGTGATATGCATGCGAGATTGAAATCGATGTGAACCCGATCTCAATCCGTGTTTGCATGGGAAGCTGTGGGATGTTTTTACTGTTAGCTATTTGTGTGACTGGCTAACCTGAGGAAACAATCGCCATATTTATTACGCGATTTAAAACTTTGCATTTTATTAATAATTTGTAGTGAAAATGAACAAATTATAGCATAAAAGGGTCACATGATATAATAATATTACAGGCGTGTAATTTTGTTTTTAATAAACTGGCGGAACAGCTGTCGGTACAAATGAAGGTGCACCAGGATTGAGTTCACAGAATTGAATTCCATAGGATCGATCGAAAATTCTTTTACATGACGTTCCTGATACAGGAAACAGATTCAGATTGAACACAATCCTGCATGTAAATATTATTTCTTTCCCAAGCGTTCAATAAGATGTTTGTTATTTTTCCAGCAAAACTGAAATGGCCCTTCTAGTTTACATCCTGATTGCTCACGGCCTACTGGAGATGCTTGCAGAGGTGAGACTTTGTATTTTATATTGTTAGCTATTAGCTAATTCAAATCGATTTTTTCAAATGTTGGTTGGAAATTCAACGTATGTCAGAAGGAATTGGAGCCCTCTATAATGCCTTCACAGTAACCAGATGGCCCCATCAGCGGGTCTAAAATGAATTTACAGAGCTGCCGTTTCTCGTCATTAAATGTAGCAAATGTTTTGAAAATCACTTTTCCCTTTGGTATAGTTTCTCATTTAAAAAAAAATATATTCGTGAAAAACCGAACAGTAAATTTACGTAACTAAGATCAGAACGCATATACTACCAAACTTAGTAAAAATTATATATTTAAATATAATGTAATATATTTTGTATTTGTTATTTTATACATTGTTTTAATGTTCTGTTTCCACAGGTCTTCCTGGTGATATCTGCCTGTACTATCACTGCCCGTACTATCACAAATGTAGAGCTGGGAATAGATATCCTCGCCCCAAGAGACTTGAGAGAGGACAGCGAATTATGTTTTGATCCTAGTGTCTTTTTTCGCCGGTGCACCAGCTCTCCTGCAATACTGTCCACCCAGCACTCAGAATCAACTTGTACAGTCAAGATTGTTACTGAAAAGGACAGTCAAGAGATTGAGGAAGTCATCGACACAGGTACAGTTGAAGAAACAGATATGCAGAGACCAACGCTAGTTGATAAATCTGTTCAGACAGATGAGTAGGACAGTAAGGAATTCATTTAGGTGATGTTTTAGGTGAAAATTAGGTTATGATTGGACTTTCATTAAGGGTGTGTTGTCTATGTCTATAAATTTCAAGTATTTCAAGTATGTTCAATTTATAACCTTTGTTCTGATATGTAAAATTTCTAATGTCTGCTGAATCAGAGTTACTTTGGTGTTTTTTTTCTTTTTTATCAAAAAGATGTTTGGCATAAGCAGATTTTCTAGTCTTTTGTTTTGTTTATATTGTTCTTTAAATCTTTGTGTGAATTTACTGCATGTTTGTCCTATATACTTTATAACACTCACCGCATTTCAGCTTATATACGAAATTATGATTGTACTGTTCAGTTTCATTGTTTCTAACTAAATAATTTGCCCTTTAAGTGCTTATTGGTTTTATATGCAATTTTAAAGTTGTTGTTTTCTAAATTTTAGTACTTTTGAGCATATTGTTATCCGTAGAAAGTAAATGTTGTAAATTTTGTTGTTGTTACCTTTGTCTATCGGTATGAGGTTTAAGATTTTATTCTTATTGTTTTCCAGTGATCTTTTCTGATTCGTCATTAATTTAAGTATGGTGTCGTTTTCGTATCCATTATTACTGGCTATTGATACTATGGTATTTAATTCTTCATTATATTGTTTTGTATTCATAGGTATATTAAGGAGCCTGTGAATCATACAGTTAAATGCGGTGATTTTTTTTTGACTGAGAGGGTGGTGGGACGTGTTACGAATTAATGCTTCTGTATATGTTGGTTTCCTAAATTTGTTAAAAGTTAACGTATTGTTTCCTCTAGTAATACTATGATCTAGATAGTGCAAATTTCTATTTTCTTCTTTTTCATAAGTGAAAGTTAAATTCTTGTTCATGCTTTAAATTGACTTATTTTATCAGCGATGAAACATAAAAAATAAAAAACAAAAGAACTTATAAGAGTAAGTTAGTATTTGAAATGATTTAGAGAGCATTAAGTATACAAATTATGCAATATTGTTGTGTTTTTTATTGTTTCAAGTTTGTCTTGATATAGTGGTACAGTCAAGATGTAGAAGTAGATGTAGAAGTTTATATTGATAAAAGCCCAGTTTCATAATAATAATAATTTCTTTCAGGTTTAATCCAAGCGTGAAATACATGGTAGTGATTATGGTAAAATGGTGTATTTTAGACAGTTTAAAATGTTTTTTTTTTTTTTTGCATGATTTGGGCACCCCATTTAGTAATTCTGAAATAAGGGTTTTGTTGCACTCACTGTCCTTTAGCCATTTGGCAGCAAGTCCTTTCATTAGTAAATAGTAGTTGTTGAATATTTTCCATTAGTGTTAATGTTAGTGTTAGTGAATTGTTTGAAACAAAACATTAAAAATGAAAAAAAACAAAAACAAAAAAAACAAAAAAAACAAAAAAAAAAAATTATAAGATTAAGTTAGAATTTTAAGGTAGTGTATATTGATAAAAGCCCAGTTTCATAATAATAATAATTTCTTTCAGGTTTAATCCAAGCGTGCAAATTTCTATTTTCTTCTTTTTCATAAGCGAAAGTTAAATTCGTGTTCATGTTTTAAATTGACTTATTTTATCAGCGATGAAAAATAAAAATAAAAAACAAAAGAACTTACAAGAGTAAGTTAGTATTTTAAGTTATTTGAATTGATTTAGAGAGCATTAAGTATACAAATTATGCAATTGTGTTTTTTTATTGTTTCAATTTTGTCTTGATATAGTGGTACAGTCAAGATGAAGAAGTAGATGTAGAAGTTTATATTGATAAAAGCCCAGTTTCATAATAATAATAATTTCTTTCAGGTTTAATCCAAGCGTGAAATACATGGTAGTGATTATGGTAAAATTGGTGTATTTTAGACAGTTTTTAAAAAATAATTTTTTTGCATGATTTGGGCAACCCATTTAGTAATTCTGAAATAAGGGTTTTGTTGCACTCACTGTCCTTTAGCCATTTGGCAGTAAGTCCTTTCATTAGTAAATAGTAGTTGTTGAATATTTTCCATTAGTGTTAATGTTACTGTTAGTGAATTGTTTGAAACAAAAAATTAAAAATTAAAAAAAAAAAAACAAACAAAAAACAAAAAAAAATCTTACAAGATTAAGTTAGAATTTTAAGGTAGTGTATATTGATAAAAGCCCAGTTTCATAATAATAATAATTTCTTTCAGGTTTAAATACATGGTAGTGACTATGGTAAAATTGGTGTATTTTAGACAGTTTTGTAATTTTTTTTTTTTTTGCATAATTTGGGCACCAAATTTAGTAATTCTGAAATAAGGGGTTTGTTGCACTCACTGTCCTTTAGCCATTTGGCAGTAAGTCTTTTCAATGGTAAATAGTAGTTGTTGAATATATTCCATTAGTGTTAGTGTTAGTGGATTGTTTGAAACAAAACATAAAAAAAAACAAAAAACAAAAAACAAACAAAAAAAATCTTATAAGAGTAAGTTAGAATTTTAAGTAGTGTATATTGATAAAAGCCCAGTTCCATAATAATAATAATAATAATTTCTTTCAGGTTTGATCCAAGCGTGAAATACAGGGTGGTGATTATGGTGAAATTGGTGTATTTTAGACAGTTTTGTAATTCTGAAATAAGGGTTTTGTTGCACTCACTGTCCTTTAGCCATTTGGTAGTAAATATATTCATTAGTAAATTGTAGTTGTTGAATATTTTCCATTAGTGTTAAAATAGCGCCAGTTCTGTAACGTACATGTTTAACTTACTCATAATAAAAAAAGCAAAAGGGTTAGTACCTTAATCATAAAATTTAATATTTACTATAAATTTAAATTTGAAAACGTGACACTGCTTTTGATATGTGTTAATTATGTCTGTCATGGTTTGTTTGAATCATAAAAAAAAATAAAACATATATAAAACAAACAAAAAATCTTACACGAGTAAGTTATTATTTTAAGGTATTTTAAATGATTTAGAGAGCATTGAGTATATACATTATGCAATATTGTTGTTTTTTTCTTGTTTCAGTATTGTCTTGATATGGCGGTACAGCCGAGATGTAGAAATTTTTGCCATACTCCAGCAACCAGTTTATATTTATAAAAACCCTGTTTCATAATAATAATAATTTCTTTCAGGTTCAATCCAAGCGTGAACTACAGGGTAGTGAGTATGGTAAAATTGGTGCTTTTTTAGATAGTTTTGTAAAGAAAAAGATATATGTGTAGTGTGAATAGCCCCGAGAGGTCATTTTTCAATTACCGAAAACTGTTTGCTAATTTAAAACTTTTAAAGGGTGCTGTACATGTAATAGACTCTTCCAATGCCCATTAATTGAAAGGAATCTTTAGTTTTTTGTAACCCACACACTCATTAGATGAACTGCCCTGATGTACGTATTTTAGAGTAATTACTTAGTAACAAAAAGAAACTGATTTTTTTTTAGAAGTTTGATAAAGTAACAGAAAGAAACTAAAATCATTTTGAGAAATTTGCATAAGTAACAAAAGAAATTGGGATAATACAGTACTTTTAAAATTTGAGTAACAATAAGAAGATAAATTTGTAATGTAAAAGAAAAGTATATGTGATGTAAAGTAATTTTTTGTTTTCTGAAAATATTATATCTAAGTCAATGAGTGTACTTAAAATTGTATAGTGTGACAAGAAACTGAGTAGAAAAATGTTCTACAGCTAAAAGTAAAACAAAGATGTAACAATATATATTTATAATAAATGACCGGTGCGGAAGAGCAATTCACACACCCCGCCCTTCCCCTCATTTATAAAAAAAAAAACAGATACTGTGCGCTTTGTTGGGTGTGTTGCAGCTAAACTTATGAACGTACTGGACTTGGTGCTGTTTCCTGGTTGGCATCATTCTAGATATGCCTTCTGGAGTTATGTGTTGTTTGGACTGTATCATCGGGTGGCCTCCGGAATATGATTTTGCCTTTTGTGTTGTGGCCGGATCAGTCCTGTCTTCGCCTCCCTAAAATTTCTACTAGTCTATGTGGCGCATCAGTTCCTGCTTTCAAGACATCTGTCAGCTCACTCACGAGATCTAAGCACTCAGCCTCATCTGCGGTATGGATTTCTGAAAACCTTCCGCCTATTTTTGTCATACGAGCAGGTGAGCGTTGTAAAATATAATAATAATAATAATAATAATAATAATAATAATAATAATAATAATAATAATAATAATAATAATAATAATCCCCTCACACAGAAATACTGCAACATACAGTGGAAAACGTCTCCATACAAAACAATCCACACACCAAGAAAGCTAAAACTGACATTACTGCGAGGAAGTCAAACTTGCGCATTTAAATCTGAAAAAAAGTACACAGCCCAAACATGTCATAAACACCACATATCCCATAAGGATGAAAAATGGGTAACCCCCTGGGTACACACGTCAAACAAATGGTTACCAAAATTTGGTTTGACCGGAGGTAATCAACTTCATTGTTGGGCACTCCGGGGGTAAGGGTGGGCACACACACACACCACACACACACACACACACACACCACACACACACACACCACATATATATAAGAATCTCATTAACAAACGGCGTACCTTCCTCGGTTTTCGTAGCTATCGCGTCGAAGTCCAGTCCACACCAGGGCGATGTTTCCGTTGCTACAATCTTGGACACCCGGCGGGAAAAGAAACGTGAGGCCACTGCTCTAGGTAGGGTCACCGGTTTAAGGACTGCCCCGACAACTCGACCGTCCCATTTTGTGCCCTTTGTACTAGGTACAAAAAAGACGCCCGCCATACAAGAATGGACCTTCTCTGTCCATCAAGAGAAATGACTGTACAGAGACTACGGACTTGATGGACTACGGCGATGGCTAAACAGACACTAAAAATTTTGCAAATAAATTCAGACAGGACCCGAGTAGTCACCGATCAAATGCGATTAGAAACTCATAAACATAATGTCGACGTTATTCTATTTCAAGAACCTTACACCTACCATGGGAACAAGATCACCGGGTTTAGCTGTAAACATCAAGTAATTACAGGGAACTCCTCTGATGAATACCCGTGGACCGGAATAATCATTCTAAATTCGGACACAGAATGCCTTCAGGAATCCCATTATAATTTCCCGCATCCAACCTGCGTTAAAATAGTCACCGAAATCGGTGAATTCACATTAGGTAGTGCTTATCTGCAACCCGCAGAACCCCCTGAATTAGTAATATAAAACAAATTACGCGAAATAGGAAGTCAAACAAATATCATAGTTCGCATCGACACCAACGGTAAATCAAACACTGACCGCAATGGAAATTTAATGGAAGATCTGATTGCCCAAATGGGCTGGTTCACACTCAATGGAAACAATGCGGTACCCACGTTCCAAACCAGGCTCGGTCAATCTTTCATAGATGTGACTCTTATCTCACAAGACATGCTCCACCGCGATGTTCAATGGACTGTCAAACCAGAAACAGAAACCAGTGCGCATAATGTACTAGAAACGGTCATTACTGACAATATTGTCAAGACACTAATCCGCACTAGGAAATATAATCATAAAAATGCTAATTGGCCAATGTTCAAAGCTAAACTAGACACTCAATTAGAACCCCTTGACTCCCCATTGGACTCCATACGGAAGAGAGTGGAACAAATCCGTCTTGTAACCACTGCTCACACAAGCGGCTCGCAAGAGTATACACAAGACACTAGCAGGGAAGAAAGTGTTACCCTGGTGGAGCGATACCCTAGACCAACTTCGACTAGAAACACTTAGCAAAAGGCGAAGGTATCAAAAAACTAACAGAACTCGCGAACAGTTAAATAGGGACAAGTATTATACTGAATATACTCAATCTAAAAGAACGTACTCACGTGCCATATACCTTGCCAAAACCGAAATCTGGCAAAATTTTGTAACAGAAAAAAGTGTCCTAAATTCATGAGGACTAGTTTACAAACTACAAACAAAAAACTACACCCGCGAACTTCCATTAATAGTCTACGATCACCAGATGGCACTATTATCGATTCATGAGATACTGTGGCCACCCCGCTAGCCGACACATTGGTCAACATACACATGAGACTCAAAATGCACTGGATTAAACTTTATCACTTCGTCACTCGGCCACATCAACTTTACCGCCAACTTAGCACGTTTCAATCTTGCCGACCATAACTTATGCATCTGCGAAGATTGCGAAGCTGATACCATGTATCACATGCTATACACTTGTCCTCGGTACCGCGAAGCCAGACTCCTTCGAGAAGCTGCTATGGTAGACGAGGAAGTCTGGGCCCCTGACTTACAGTTCTGGACTCAGAAACACAGCTTCCGTACGTTCAAAATTTTCCAAAAAGAAGAGTATCATGAATAATCCAACACATGGCAGATGGTCTTTGGCCCACTATCCCAGTCCGAGCGAGGTTTTTGAGGGGTTTCCCTGCTCATAGGCAAATGCCGGACTGGCTAATAATCCCCTCACATAGATACACGCACTTCTACATACTTTAGAATGCATCTCTACACGATACTAAACAAACACAACTAACGACAAGCAATCGACTTCATGGCAAGAAAGTCAAACCCGCGCTAATATACAACGACACAAGTACACAGCTCAAACATGCCAATTTCACCATACATCCCAGCAGGATGTACATAAGGACACTATTAGGTAAATACACCAAACAAATGGTTACCAAAATTTGGTTTGACCGGAGGAAATAAGCTTCATTGCTTGGCACTCCGGGGGTGAGGGAGGGCACACACACACACACATATACACACACTGACCCACTATCCCAGTCCGAGCGAGGTTTTTGAGGGGTTTCCCTGCTCATAGGCAAATGCCGGACTGGCTAATAATCCCCTCACACAGATACACGCACTGCTACTGCATACATTAGAATGCATCTATACATGATACTAAACAAAGTCAACTAACGACAAGCAATCGACTTCATGGCAAGAACGTCAATCCCGTGCTAATACACAATGACACAAGTATACACCATACATCCCATCAGGATGTACATAAGGGCACTATTAGGTAAATACATCAAACAAATGGTTACCAAAATTTGGTTTGACCGGAGGAAATAAGCTTCATTGCTTAGCACTCCGGGGGTAAGGGAGGGCACACACACACACACACACACACACAAACTATCTATATATTTGAAAAATATTTTCTAAATAAAAGTTCTGCCTCTCAGTCTAAGCACATTGTGTGCAAAATTTAAACAACATCGTTAGAGCAGTTTTTTTTTAGAAAGTCGGAGAAAATGCTATTTCCTTCCCATAGCAGAGACAGTCGCCACTAACATTCCTGTAACATCCCAAAAAATATCGAACCCGAATACAATATTTCATTTTTATACGATTTTTCGTTCTCGAGTTACATATACTGATTCACAGACACACACAAAGACATGTTTCTTAATTCTGTATTTTTAAGATCAGATTACCTCAGAACGTGTATGTATTCTGAAAACTCACCAAATTTCCCCCACGGGTAGGCCTACGGGTAAAGAAAGTAAAAATTACGAGATGCATAGATTTCGTTTTGAGATTATTTATGTTCTATTTATTTGTTTATTTTTTCTGCAAATCGAATCAAACTTTGCAATAAAAAGGAAGTAAAGTACAGTGGTCAAAGATAGTGTAGGGAAAGTGCATAATAACAAAACAGACCACTATGACTGGATGATAAATAAATTCTTGCACGCCACTTTAGATATGGAAGTGTCGAAAATAATCATGTTATGTATTGCAACATGAGTGCTTCTGCATCATAGTACAATTTATAGAACAGTGTTTTAGAGGTTGTGAAACAAGATATGGATTACTAAAACTAAATTAATTTAATTAAATAGTTAATTTTATTGAAAATTTTATATTTTGAAAGTATACATTAAGGAGTTGAAATCTCCTATTAGCTAAATTTGAAGAAGCTGCTATCGCATCAGGTAACCCAGAAGAAAAAGGAATTTGAACTCTCCTAGTTATAGCAGCATAAATAAACAAAACAAAAATTAATTTTATTATTTGACATTATTTTATACAGTGAGTCCCACACAAGAGTTGGCCAATGATGCGGGTTTCTGCGTCGCGGCGGGCACAGCTCCAACTCCCGAGCGATCGGGTGAAATATCTACACAAATAAAGCCGCGATCGGTGTAATGATTCAGGTTCTCACATTTACAGTTAAAATTGCAATGAAAATAACCAAGTACTTCATCACAAGAGTTGATGGAAATGTCCTCCCCTTGCATCCACACAGCACATGCACCTTTTTAGGAAATTTTCTTTCACGCGCATAAGTTCAGCTTCCGAGATAGAGTTAATTTCTCTTGTGATACTATCTGTAAGTTCTTCTAATGTATGGGGAATTGATCTAAATACTTTATTTTTCAAGTTCCCCCATAAATAATAGTCACATAGGCCATTGTTAGAAGAATTTAAAAACAGTATCACAAGGGAAATTAACTCTATCTCGGAAACTGAACTTATGCGCGTGAAAGAAAATTTCCTAAAAAGGTGCCAGTGTTGTGTCGATGCAAGAGGAGAACATTTCCAACATCTCTTGTGAAGAGGTACGTGGTTATTTTCATTGTAATTCTAAATCTTCAGGTTTTCTGTTGACAACATAATATTTAATTCTTTAATAATCATTATATCCTACTAGCAAGATAAGAATTTCGTGTGCTTATCTTACAAAGAGCCCCAGTCCGCCCCCCCCCAAACCTCTGCGTTCAGGTCTAGGTTATTTATGTAATATTTAACTTTACCTTGACCTAACTTGTAACCCAAAGAATTCCTATGGCAACAGAACCAGGGATGTTTAAAATTACCTTTAAGCCTGCAATGTATTCAAAGATCTTTTTGGTGAAACTGTTTTCGCCCGTGTCACTAAATGTAGGTAGAATTTCAGTCTTCGTTTTAGCATTGTGTCCATCATCGTTTCAGTATGCTTTTAGTTTAGAGATCTACGTTTTTCCTTTTCTTCCATGTTTCACCTATAGTTTTCTGTGCTCTAGACTTTTCTTCAATAATTTTCTTTACTTTTTCTCAAGTTCTTGCGGTTCTACTTTCTTATACAGTACTAGCAGGTGCCCGCGGCTTCGCCCGCGATTACTTACTCGACTGCTAGATATTGTGTTTAAATCATTTATTTAACAGAAAAATAATTAAAACATTACATTTATTAACACTGACATCGTTTTTACATAAATTGCAAGAATTAAATATTTACTCTTAATTATATTGTTTAACGTTAAAAATATAAATAAACAAACAACAAAACGAATCATAATCTGCCATATGGGCATAAAAATACGAAATGAAACGATTAAAATAAACCATAGATTCATGAACCATACCAAAATCATGCATAAACAATTTTATTATAACGATTGTCAAGTCTCGTTTCATTTATTTCCAAAGTCTTATGTGAAGACTTCCAACAATACTATTGTCAAGTGAACTGTGATTTGGATTTGATAATTCTGTGTAAATAAATGGTGCAAAAATATGTTGCACAAACTTTCTCGCATATACGTGTTAAAGGCTAGTACAGAAAAAAGTAAATTAAAGAGACAATTAAATTTTACTTAATACATATTCATAAAACTTACAAGTATCTAGGACGGAAAGCTTCAGGGTCGATCTTTATGTTCAATGCTTTTACTGTGAAATAATAATAATAATAATAATAATAATAACGACAATAGTAATAATAACAGTCAATGGCAGTAAAACTGCATATTATTAGTACTACTACTACGGGAAAATTCAAATATAAGTCGCAGCTTGGGATGAATCGGTCCCACCCAACCCACCCTCACCGATGCAGTTTCTTTTCTACCACGATCTAGCGAATTCTTCTGTCCTCGTATTATGAAGAAACTCGTGATTGGACGTTGGAGGTGTGACGTCATACCGCTAGACGAGAGGTGATAGGCTGACAAACCTTGCGGGATAGATAATATGCCACATTTTCAAAACCTATAAACAGTGTATCGTAAATTATTCGAAAATGCAAGGGCGCTTCGCTACGGCTGCCGCCTCCGTTTCGCGCACTTAACTATGTGGTTAGTGTTATGCATTATTTAGCTATATGAGAGGTGAATACAAGGCACTTGCGACAGTATACAAGGACAGTTGGTCACTCTGCTTCGCTCAGAAACAAAATACATCACACAGTAAATGCAAATGTGAATATCGAATGGACGGAGTTTAAGGGGCGACTTATATTTGAATTTCGCTATACTAAAACTAAAACTAAACTCCGTGGCACTACATCCCTTGAGGGATTTGGTCTACCAACCGACCGGTGCGTCATCTACCACAGGCAGATGGCAGGGTTGGGGGCATGTGGTCAGCATGTGGTCAGCATGCCGACTCCCACGACCGTTAATGGTGGTTTCCATGACCGAAGCCGCTACTTCTCTATCAAGTAGCTCCTCAATTTGAATCACGAGGCTGAGTGCACCCCTACCAGACCTCTCTACCTCAGAAAAATCCAAGGATGTACCGGGGATCGAACCCGGACCGACGGATCTGACGCTAACCACAAGACCACGCCAGCGGTCCTACTGCTACTCCTACTTAGGTTATATTGCACGCTTTAACTGCATTGTAGGTCATGTAATGTGTTTAGTATGTTTGCGTGAACCATTAGTCTATTGTAACAAATCACTCGCGTCATCTGTTTCTATTGTTTAGTGATGTCTTCGTATGTGGCATTCAGTTTAAACGATTATAATATCCAGTGACGTAGCGGCGATGAGTTATGGAAAATAAGCAAGTTCTACAAACCCGGCGTTTGTCTTTGCGAATGAAGAAACCATGAAAAACCTAAGTCAATTTGGGCGGCCACGAGGTTTGATTTGAACTCAGGACCTCTTCCCTGTTAGCCCATAGGCCTACCACCTCACTGTAATAATTGGTTTAATGTGTTCATTGCGACTGAGCTAAACTGATTGCATTTCACAACAATAAGTTCATTAGGCCTATAGTTTTCTTACTAGTGGCAACAAAATGCCATTCATATTTTAATTGATATGTTCTGAAATTCGCATTTAAGCTGTACTTATTTCGTTTTTATCTTGATATCCATTAAATATATAAAGAAATGTTTTAAACAAAACATGTTCATTTTAATTTTCTCTACAACTTTACTGTGGTAGGTTTTCATGTATCACCTACTGTAATGGATATAATCTAGAAAAACTGAAAATGGATACGAGTAAAGTACCCCTTAAGTCATTTTTGCAGAAATACAGATATAGCCATTTTATTATTCATAGATAAGAGTTTCCAATTTTAAATTTTTATTAAAATCGTTAGGGCCATTTTTTCAAAAATCAAAAATTTTTAAAAAGTTTTCATGAAAAGTCCCCTTAATATTTCAGTTGTAAAGCTAAATTTCTGGGCGGTTCGACAAAATTTCGAAAAAGTCCTTATTTCAAAAAATGAAGTAAATACAACGAGCCGTTTACCCGCTGTGCTTGTCCACGGACAGACGGACAGACGGACAGACGTCATTCCAAAAATACTTTTTTCGGTTTCTAGGCTTCATGAAACATGCTCTCCCGGTGTTATCTCGACTTCGATTTTTTGTCACGATCACAATACTTTCTCTATACTCCGTATAAGCGAGAAAGTAAAAGGGATTAAGTATTCTCAAAAACATTTAATTTTTGGCATTTAAAATTCAAAAAATTCAAAAATCCTTTCTTAGTGAGCACTTACATTATGAAACGAAGGTACTATCAAAATTCCAAGTCTCTGCCTGTTATAGTTAGGATCTACGTTGATTCTCTGTCAGTCAGTAAGGACAAAGCCTTCATATAGAGATGAAGCACTCTGAGCTATACAATAAATGCTATGGTTATTGAACAACCTATTTAAGACTTCAAAATGTAGGTAATAGGATATGGTAAGGGAAGGGACGTATACAGTTCTTTACAACGGTAACAGTGTTATTTGCAGGCCAAGTCCTCAGGGCACGGAATGGCATGAAACTTTCACACACGCAACTTCGGAAGAAGTGTAACAGTTTTAAATGCAGACTTTGGATGTTTCTAGAGTTGCATTGCTTGATGAATGCCTTGGAGTATTAAGGTTATTTTATATTGTATTTTTTGTCTTTGTTTTACCGTTTGTTTTACCTTGATTTACCGTTTGTTTCCTTTTTTCGTATCACACACAAATACCGATGCACAAGGCGGGACTAGAACCCACAGTCTCCTTCACCGCGGCTCCAGAGCAGTATGCCTTAACTACCACGGCTAAGGAGACGGGCTATTCGGATATCCTTGTAGCCTTCCTCGGTTGGGGGCATAGGGCCTCCAAATGGAGGTTTCGGTACCTAAACTAATTTGCTTACGCTTATTTTCCGAGAGAGAGAAAGAGCAGAAGGGCAGCCCATCGCCTCATAACCATCGAGAATAATCTAAGGCAGCGTTTCTCAACCTTTTTGAACCCGAGGACCTCTAAAATGTCTAAAAGAAATTTACGGGCCCCTAATTTTACATCCCACTTTTAAAAGGAGGCCTATATTCTTAATATTTGGGGTATTAATTATAGGTCATTATAAAGAAATATGTGAAACAATTTTACTTCTTTACTTTCCACTTGCTTTATGACATTTTTAAATTATGTCTTCGGACCATCTGCACCATAGGTTGAGAAACACTGATCTAAGGTATTACTTGGATGTGAACTGACCGATGAATTTTGTCCAGAGATTGTAATTTTGACTTGGAGTTCTGTAGGCTACGACATGAACTCCCGAACTTTAGGATTTTACGTCCTGAAAAATCCATTAACTGCGCCGGGTTTGAACCCCGCGACCCTCGGATTTAGAGGCGGGCATGATACCTCTACAACATCGTGATAGGCGTATTTTTATATAAGGACATCTCACTTACAATATCTTCTTAAGACTTTGTAAAGCATGGACCGCCCATTCTTTTTTTTATTTTTTAAAGTTAGAATTCCCCTTGTTGTATGTTGACTTATAGAAGTTCAAATAGTATTAAGGACAAAATAGATAACTAATCGATCAAAACTTGAATATAGCCTATTAATATAAAGTGTTTCTTCATCCTCAGTACAAGATTATTCTGCGGTAATGACAATGAATTAGAACAAAGAATTTCACCTGAAATCAAACTGTCAGTGCGAGAAATTTAAGATGGATAAACAGTAGCCTATAATATCTCGATAAGCATATTTTGACAGAATACTTTTTCACATTGTCTCCGATAATTATATCATTTTACTAAATTGAATAAAATTAAGGTTGGCCCCATTTTAAAGAGGAGGTTAATCATCTTCAATCAACTGTTGATGTTAATTTTAGAAGAGTTAAGCATCGCGCAGATAATTTCGTAGGGGAATTCTATCAACAGACACAATTGTCGCATCTGGGGGTCGTTATGTACACCAATGGGATTCCCCTAAATGGAATGTTTGGTGTGGGACCATGTGTGACAGAATCATATGTATTTTTTGTTGTTGTTTGTTTTGTTTTGTTTTAATACGGTCACTGCAACCACGTACTTGGATAATGTTGCTGCTTTAAGGTGTTCAAGAAAGATAATATTATAGGAGAGAATTTCCTCTGACACTGGGATTTGAACCCAGGACATTTGGCTATCCGTGCCAATGCTCTAACAAATAAGGACAATTATTAGTCATAGGAGAGTGGTTCCATCTGCCGCTGTGAAGTGAACTCTGGCTTAGCTCAGTTGGTAGAGCATTGGCACGGATAGCTAAAGGTGGATTCAAATCCCAGTGTCAGAGGGATTTTTATCCTATAATATTAACATGTAATGTCTAACAGAGACAATAATCTGTGGTTCATGAATGCATATGTTCAAGAAAGAATTCACACTGCTGTCAACAATGTCACACCACAGATGTGTCATACGTAACACATGGGTCGAGGTTGAACACGGGTTGGACAATTCCCGTGTCATTAATGGCAGCCATCTTGAGGTTTATGCGTCATAAGGTAACGAAAATTCCCACTTTTCACTCTTTATAGCAATCGGTTTCATCTATAGATTCGTATTAGTTCAGATCTTATAGCTATTTCTTTCATTATACTTATAAACGAAACACAATCTGTATCTACTTATATTCAATCTGATTGTGTTTGACGAAACTGATCATAGACTATTTTGGAGGTAGGCAGAGTAGAAGAACTACTTTGAACAAAGGCACGCACACCAACCACTATAACAAGGAGTATGGTAGTTGAATGTTAATCGGTTATTCAGTCAACGAGGATCTCTGCTACCTTAACAAAATAGAGTTCTGCGCAAGAAGGCAAATTCCAACGTAAACATCGTTACAGAAGTGACTGAAATGTTATGTTAAATCAGGACGATGAAATATCCTGTATCATTGGACCGTCCTAAGAAATTGCTGAATGGAAAAAATATATAAAGGCTTAATAATTTTGTTCGGCTCCTAGGAACAAACCCGGACTTCCCGGGTTCAAGCCACTAGTATTTATCTTGCTGTGGTTGAAGAGCAAACTCTTTTAAGAATGCATACATAAAAATGCATTTTCAAGTAAAAATTACAAGGAAATGTCAGAAAAAGGAAATCCCCATTTAAGACAGGAAGTTCATCAGCTCCATTATTATTACAACATTCTGACATACTGTGTTAGTCAAGGTCAATGTATTTACATAAGGCAGAAACAAATGTCCTTTAACATTATTTTTCCTTTTAAAAATGAATATTTTATTAAGAAATCTAAAGGTGCATAGGATGTTGTTATGACCTCTAATTTGACCGTCTTGTATTAAGCTGTAGGCCTAACACGAATTTATAAATACAAATAAAATAAAATCAGGTAAACTGATGTAAAAAAGTGCCAGTATGTTTTTTTTTAATCAGTTATGACTGCAATTATGATATGCAGAATATGTTTTTTTAATTGATTTACAAGTTAAGCTCCAGATTTATTCATTAAGCAGGGCTTAGGGAAGAACAAAGGTCTAGTTTTCTTTTTAATCAGATTAAAATCTTCCAGCATCAGCTGAACTGTACAGATTTTTGATATCTTGACAATCGCACACTCACTTAAAAATACGAAAAAGAAAGTGAAATTGGCTGGTTTCGGGATTTGAACCATGGAACTCCATAACGTGAGGCCAAAACGTTACCATCTCGGTCACCTGGGTCAGTTTAACGGTCTAGTTGTAAGTTATAAGCGCATGTAAAACAATAGTGTTTTTGGTCATAGCTATCTCTATTTTAATTTCCAAAGCCGTAAAATATCACAGTAAAACAATTGACTATGTTGTCATGATAAATGATTTGCTTTTTTTTTATATAAATTCTTTCGAATACGTATCTAATATATAAAATCGAAAGTGTGTATGTATGTATGTATGTATGTATGTTTGTTCCTTATACAAATCTACATTTCTTTACCAATTTACACGACATTTTGCACACATACCCAGTTAAGCCCGGGAAGTATAGCTGTCGACATTAAAATTCAAACAAAATACTCCTTCCCTTGAAAATTATATAATTTCTGAGAATTTTATACTGAAAAAATGAATTGCTGTTTAGTTCACATGGCAACAGTAAATTGTTTACTATGATTACATAGGGCCTTGGCAAGTATATAGCCTAATGCTTTAACGAATTATGATTCCATCGATGTAATATATTGGCGAAAATAATGACTGAAAATGAAATCCACGAAAATAAAGCACAGTGTGATGTAGTCACATAACTTTCTCTACCCTCGACATAAGAAATATTTACTCACTTCACATTTTGATGTAGAATAAGAGGGACAACTTAAGTGTGTGAGTATGCTATATCAAAAGTCTATAAATAATCCTTTCCGCTGATAAGTTATCCATACCTGTAGGCTTTGTATTAGTTGAGAAATAGGGATGTTTATCATAGGCCCTAAGCATGGGATGGAACATTTTGAGTCCTATGCTCGCAGTATATTATGTCCCGGGTTCTAGGGGAGGAAAGTATGAAAGTGATACTGCATTTCTCTTTTATTTCAGCTCCAAACGATTGTATAGTAACATGAGAATGAGAAATAAAATTTTCCGTCAAGTCAGTACAATCTTATGTAATTTGTGTTTCTTCTTATTTCAACCCCTCCCAAGCATGATGTGTAGAAGCAACGGAATGCAGCATTCCACATCCTCTATGAGCCATAAAAAGCTATATCCAGCGTTTTCTGATGGAATAGTTTGAGTGTGATAAATCTTTTTCTTCATTTCAAGTTCTACATACATAAAGTCCTTCATAAGTTAATTTCAAATTAAAAAATACAACGCCCGGGCGACGCCGGGCCTTTTCAGCTAGTCTAATATATAAAATCGAAAGTGTGTATGTATGTATGTATGTATGTTTGTTCCTTATACAAATCTACATTTCTTTACCAATTTACACGACATTTTGCACACATACCCAGTTAAGCCCGGGAAGTATAGCTGTCAACATTAAAATTGAAACAAATCAGTCCTTCCCTTGAAAATTATATAATTTCTGAGAATATTATGCAAACAAAATGAAATCCCATTCAGTTGTCAAGACAACAGTGTATTGTTTACACAGTTCATATAGGGTTCTGGACATTACATAACATTGGACTTTAACGAATTCTGATGCTAACGTTTTGTAAAAATAATTATTGAAGAATAAAATCCACGAGAATAAAGCACATTGTAATGCAGTCACATAACTTTCTCTACCCTCGACACAAGAAATATTTTCTCAATTCACATTTTGATGTAGAATAAGAGGTCGTAATGCAGGGATAACTTAAGTGTGTGAGTATGCTATATCAGAAGTAGGTAAACAATCCTTTCCGCTTATACGTTATCCATAGCTGTATGCTTTGTATTAGTTGAGAAATAAGGCCCTAAGCATGGGATGAAACATTTTGAGTCCTATGCTCGCAGTATTTTATGTCCCGGGTTTTAGGGGAGGAAAGTATGAAAGTGATACTGCATTTCTCTTATTTCAGAACCGAAACGGTTGTATGGTAACATGAGAATGAGAAATAAAATTTTCCGTCAAGTCAATACAATCTTATTTAATTTATGTTTCTTCTTATTTCAAATCCTCCCAAGCATGATGTGTAGAAGCAACGGAATGCAGCTTTCGACATCCTCTATGAGCCATAAAAAGCTATATCTAGCGCTTTCTGATGGAATAGTTTGATAAATCTTTTTCTTCATTTCAAGTTTTACATACATATTATATAAGCACCTAGAGTTTCAAAATCGAAAGTCCTCCATAAGTTAATTTCAAATTACAAAATACAAAGCCCGGGCGACGCCGGGCCTTTTCAGCTAGTCTAATATATAAAATCGAAAGTGTGTATGTATGTATGTATGTATGTATGTTTGTTCCTTATACAAATCTACATTTCTTTACCAATTTACACGACATTTTGCACACATACCCAGTTAAGCCCGGGAAGTATAGCTGTCGACATTAAAATTCAAACAAAATACTCCTTCCCTTGAAAATTATATAATTTCTGAGAATTTTATACTGAAAAAATGAATTGCTGTTTAGTTCACATGGCAACAGTAAATTGTTTACTATGATTACATAGGGCCTTGGCAAGTATATAGCCTAATGCTTTAACGAATTATGATTCCATCGATGTAATATATTGGCGAAAATAATGACTGAAAATGAAATCCACGAAAATAAAGCACAGTGTGATGTAGTCACATAACTTTCTCTACCCTCGACATAAGAAATATTTACTCACTTCACATTTTGATGTAGAATAAGAGGGACAACTTAAGTGTGTGAGTATGCTATATCAAAAGTCTGTAAATAATCCTTTCCGCTGATAAGCTATCCATACCTGTAGGCTTTGTATTAGTTGAGAAATAGGGATATTTATCATAGGCCCTAAGCATGGGATGGAACTTTTTGAGTCCTATGCTCGCAGTATATTATGTCCCGGGTTCTAGGGGAGGAAAGTATGAAAGTGATACTGCATTTCTCTTTTATTTCAGCTCCAAACGATTGTATAGTAACATGAGAATGAGAAATAAAATTTTCCGTCAAGTCAGTACAATCTTATGTAATTTGTGTTTCTTCTTATTTCAACCCCTCCCAAGCATGATGTGTAGAAGCAACGGAATGCAGCATTCCACATCCTCTATGAGCCATAAAAAGCTATATCCAGAGTTTTCTGATGGAATATTTTGAGTGTGATAAATCTTTTTCTTCATTTCAAGTTCTACATACATAAAGTCCTTCATAAGTTAATTTCAAATTAAAAAATACAAAGCCCGGGCGACGCCGGGCCTTTTCAGCTAGTCTAATATATAAAATCGAAAGTGTGTATGTATGTATGTATGTATGTATGTATGTTTGTTCCTTATACAAATCTACATTTCTTTACCAATTTACACGACATTTTGCACACATACCCAGTTAAGCCCGGGAAGTATAGCTGTCGACATTAAAATTCAAACAAAATACTCCTTCCCTTGAAAATTATATAATTTCTGAGAATTTTATACTGAAAAAATGAATTGCTGTTTAGTTCACATGGCAACAGTAAATTGTTTACTATGATTACATAGGGCCTTGGCAAGTATATAGCCTAATGCTTTAACGAATTATGATTCCATCGATGTAATATATTGGCGAAAATAATGACTGAAAATGAAATCCACGAAAATAAAGCACAGTGTGATGTAGTCACATAACTTTCTCTACCCTCGACATAAGAAATATTTACTCACTTCACATTTTGATGTAGAATAAGAGGGACAACTTAAGTGTGTGAGTATGCTATATCAAAATATATAAAATCGAAAGTGTGTATGTATGTATGTATGTATGTATGTTTGTTCCTTATACAAATCTACATTTCTTTACCAATTTACACGACATTTTGCACACATACCCAGTTAAGCCCGGGAAGTATAGCTGTCGACATTAAAATTCAAACAAAATACTCCTTCCCTTGAAAATTATATAATTTCTGAGAATTTTATACTGAAAAAATGAATTGCTGTTTAGTTCACATGGCAACAGTAAATTGTTTACTATGATTACATAGGGCCTTGGCAAGTATATAGCCTAATGCTTTAACGAATTATGATTCCATCGATGTAATATATTGGCGAAAATAATGACTGAAAATGAAATCCACGAAAATAAAGCACAGTGTGATGTAGTCACATAACTTTCTCTACCCTCGACATAAGAAATATTTACTCACTTCACATTTTGATGTAGAATAAGAGGGACAACTTAAGTGTGTGAGTATGCTATATCAAAAGTCTATAAATAATCCTTTCCGCTGATAAGTTATCCATACCTGTAGGCTTTGTATTAGTTGAGAAATAGGGATGTTTATCATAGGCCCTAAGCATGGGATGGAACATTTTGAGTCCTATGCTCGCAGTATATTATGTCCCGGGTTCTAGGGGAGGAAAGTATGAAAGTGATACTGCATTTCTCTTTTATTTCAGCTCCGAAACGATTGTATAGTAACATGAGAATGAGAAATAAAATTTTCCGTCAAGTCAGTACAATCTTATGTAATTTGTGTTTCTTCTTATTTCAACCCCTCCCAAGCATGATGTGTAGAAGCAACGGAATGCAGCATTCCACATCCTCTATGAGCCATAAAAAGCTATATCCAGCGTTTTCTGATGCAATAGTTTGAGTGTGATAAATCTTTTTCTTCATTTCAAGTTCTACATACATAAAGTCTTTCATAAGTTAATTTCAAATTAAAAAATACAAGGCCCGGGCGACGCCGGGCCTTTTCAGCTAGTATTATCATAAAATAGGCACCGAATTGAGCATTACTCCGAAAAAGGTGAACCGATTTCATCCAGTATCAGTAGACCTCTTCCCATGAACACTATAAATGTGTATACCAAATTCCATAAAAATCCGGTAAAGCGTATTTGAGTTACCGCGTTTTTAAAATAGACACTAAATTGGGTTTTACTCCGGTACCGGTCTACCGATTTGGTCCAATATCGGTAGACGTCTTCCCATGTACATTATAAATGGGTATACAAAGTTTCAGGAAAATCCAATAAAGCATATTTGAGTTATCGCGACTTCTCATATATTAACATAAAAGGCAATAAATTGGGAATTATTCCGGTACTGGCCAACCGATTTGGTTGAACATCAACAGACGTCTTTCCATGGATAGTATAAATGCGTATACGAAGTTTCATAAATATCCGATAAGGCGTATTTGAGCTATTGCGCCTTTAAAATATACACTAAATTGGGTTTTACTCCGGTACCGGTCAACAGATTAGGTTCAAATTTAACAGAGTACTTTTCATGGATGTCATAAATGCGTATACCAAGTTTAATGGAAATCCGATACAGCGTATTTGAATTATGGCGCCTTTCTATTAGAAAGGCGACATAATCTATTAAAATAGGCACTAAATTGGGCATTACTCCGGTACCGGTGAACCGATTTGGTTCAATATCAATAGGGTTCTTCCCATTGACATTATAAATGTGTTTTCCAAGTTTCATGAAAATCCGAAAAAGCGTATTTGAGTTAGAGCACGTACAGACACACGGACGGACGGACGGACGGACGGACAGACAGACAGACGGACAGACATTTTTCGTCCCCCACACAATCTCATAAAGTACCATACTGGCACTTAATAATGACAACAGTAATATAAATAATAGCAATAGTATGCTCACAATATTATCAGCCAATTCATTATCATAATTAATACTAACAACAGTTTAAATAATAACAATAAAAATAAGGTAAACTGATGTAAAAAGGGTCAGAATGCTTTTGTTTAATCAGTGATAATTGCAATTATGAAGAAAATGAGTTATTTTTTAATGAATTTCCGAGTTAAGCTCCAAATCTATTCATTAAGCACGGATTACGAAAGAACAAAGACCTAGTTTGATAAGCATATGTGAAGGAATTTCTGGGTAGTGTTATTTGTCACAGCTAATTGCATTGCAGCTTTCAAGGCCGTATATGAACACTGTAGAACAATATGTTGTCATGAGAACTGATTTGCATTTGATAACTTCTTTTTAATACATTACCATAAAATAGGCACTAAATTGATCTTTACTTCGGTAAAGCCCTGGCATTGTGGTCTAATATTATAGACTTCTTTCCATGGACGTTATAAATGCGTTTACCAAATTTCATGAAAATCCGATAAAGCGTATTTGAGTTATCGTGCGTACAGACACACAAATAGACGACAGACGGACAGACATTTTCCCGTTCCCCATGATGATTATTATTATTTTTATTATTATTATTATTATTATTATTATTATAATCATCATCATCGTTAGCATTATTATTATTATCATTATCATTATTAATGTATTACAATTATTATTATCGTCATGAACTCATTCCTCATGGCACAGGGCATGAGAAACAATCCTTCTTGCCCCACATTCGGAACTGCCTGATTATTACTGTGATTAGATTTGATTTGATTCTGTCCATCGAAATATATTACATGTTATGGGATAAGTAAGAATATAAATTTATATGTTATAAAAATATGCATAATGTGAAATTTTCTTTACAAAATGTACAACATAAATAACTACTGTAACATAATGTTGGTCTGGTTTACGCTGCTAAGACTGTAGGCTACACGAATTGTGCGCTGCGACGAGGTAGCTATCAAGGTCAAGGGAAGCCATTTCACAACACATACAACCCTTCTCCAGAATGGCAATCACTCACCTGGCATTGTGTGCGGCTCCTTATTACCATGGAGTCTCAATAAATTTGATATAGTACTGTCTATTCACAAATTCACTCGGTGAAGACATATTAAACACTTGTTTTAAACATAAAAACACAGGAGTTACATTCGCGCGCTAATAACGACATTAACCTCCTTCTCGGACAAGATCGCTCGGAGACTGCACATAGCGCACCTATTGACAGGAAGAAGTATTACTAGAGCATCTCGATTAGGCAAATAGCATGTTATGACATCATATAGCTCACGAATCATTTACTAATACAGTGTAAGAATATTATATGGAATTTCAACAAATTGCATGTGTCCATTGTTAGAAGACAATTAGGCCTACTGAACCCATGGGTATATAATATAAGCTACACACGAGCGAAAGGAGATATGAAAATAATGTACAACTTCATGTGTAGTGAAGCAATAAAAAACTGAATACTTGGTCTCGTGGTTTGCGTCGCTGGCTACGGAACCGCGGGCCTGGGTTCGATCAATGCATCCTCCTGTTTTTTCTGAGGCAGAAAGATCTGGAACGGGACGAACTCAGCCTCATGATACAGACTACGGAGCTACTTGATTAAGAAGTAGGGGCTCCTGTAATGAAAACTATCATTAACAGCCGTGGATATTTGGATTCTGACCACATATCCCCACCAATACTGTCATCAGCATAATTATGGTAGTTGATGCAGCGGTCGGAAGGTAGACCTAGTCCCTCCAAGGATGTAGCGCAACGGAGTTTAGTTTTATAGATCTCGTTAAGTAACAAAATCAGATAAACTGATATAACAAAGTGACAGAATGCTTTTCTTTAATAGGTGATAACTGCAGTTGTTATATGCAGAGAATAGGTAATTTTTGTAAACTATCTCAGAGTTAAGCTCCAGATCGATTCATTAAGCAGGGCTTGAGGAAGAACAAAGGTCTAAAGTTTGATACTTACCCTTAATTTATACTCTTATACACTGATAATATATAAGAAATTCTTAAAACATGTCAACATTTCACAAAATGCACTGGCAAAGAACTCCGCTTAACGTATGTAGGCCTAATTATTTCACAGTAATATGCCTTCTATATATAACAGTATTCATGTAGTACTCATTTAAACATGAACAACGAAATAAACAAACATCTGACTAGTTTAATATTCAAATGTGAACGAATATGTCTTAGCTAACTGTATTGTAGTTTCCAAATCCGTACATGAACAGTGTAAAACAACATGTTGTCTTGAGACTGATTTGCATTTGATAAATTCTTTCTAATATATCACCATAAAATAGGCACTAAATTGGGCATTACGCCGGTACCGGTCAACCGATTTGGTCCAATATCAATAGGCTTCTTCCCATGAATGTTATAAATGCATAGGTCTATACCAAGTTTCATAAAAGTCCGAATAAAGCTTATTTGAGTTATCGCGTGTACACACACACACGGAAGGACAGACAGACAGACGGACATACATTTTTCTGTCCCGCACACAATCTCATCAAGTACCATACTGACACTTAATAATGAAAGGTCCTATTAAGTTAATGCTCCGAGCAATCAATACCAGTAAAAAATAATATTTTTATTTACGCGTTTATCAGAAAAATAATAACAAAACAACAATTGGACCACATTCTGCAGAACGGAACCAACCCTCAAATTTAAAAAAAAACTGGAGTAGATGCTAAATTATTGCTACTGTACTATATATCTATGTTGTGCAAACTAACTCTCCTCTTCCATTTGTATGCCATCTATGGACCAAACAAAAACACACTGAAAAGATCCAGGTGGCCTTTTGTTTAACTTAAGGCCTATATGTTTTTTTCTCAGCTTAAAAATCATGTGGATTGGTTCTTTTCTGCAGAATGTGGTCCAACTGTTATAACATTTTAGTTCATTTTGAGCACCCATTATTATAAAAATTATTGTGAATATTATTAAGTTAGTAGTAACAATGCATTACTTAAATAACTGAATACGATTGAAACGCCCATTATCAGAAAATTAATAACAATAGTAATAATGTACAAAATTACATTACCCAATAAAATTTCAAACAAAGGTGATTTAAGGCGAAATTGCAAGCACTGAGTTTTGGATGTAGACTACACATCCTTATCTGTCCCACCCTTTCATTGCCCACGTTATGGCCAGTAATCGAGTTACCGTCTAACCCCATCACACAGTAACATCCCTCACCTCCCCCAAAACGTAGCGTTGCACACGTACTCAGAAAAGCCAATGGAGCAGATACTTCGAATTCCATGCTTTTTAAAAAGGCTAATTTTCTAGACTCGTTAAAATTAATTCAGAGAGGAGGACGTTAAAAACTGTGCAGTCAGCAGAACTCATTAATGAGACATGGACGACAGTGTTTTGTTTGTAACGTGTAGTTCGGCAGAACGCTTTTCATGTTCTTCCTACCAGATCGGATATTAAAAATCAAATGCTTCCTAATCAGTTCTGCGATCACAGTACAGCACATCATTATAGATTTTGGAACGTTGTATATTCCATGACCTTTTATCCTGTATCACTAAATGAAATCGGATACCAAATTAAAATAAGGTTAGACCTACCGAACAGAACTTTGTTTACACTTTCTCTACACATAGCGAGGTACTATAGTTAGAGGAAGAATTTTGTTCGTCCCTCAAATTTGTTATAGAGTTTTCGGCATTAATACACATTTTGAGGCCCCCTGGATCCAAAAAGACAATTTTAAGAAACATGTCCGTCTATGTAAAGCATAACTGGAGAACGAAAATTGAATCTAGTATAAAACATATTTGAATTAAATACCTTCTGGGGACGTAAAAAAAAAAGAAAAGGAACGGCTTCCTCTAAATCTAAAGCTCCCACTCAAATAATTTTGTTCATGAAAGTTATCCGAAGGATAGTTACAAACCAGCTGTTTTTACAAACAGTGTACCCAAGTACACTGACCCAAAAAAAAAGTTTGTGTTTATATATATATATATATATATATATATATATATATATATATAAAAGCAGAGATATACGGTTAATACAGTAATGCTTTATGCAGAACTTGAGGAGTTTTATCCTCGTATTAGGGTTATAATTTACGAGAGTAAGTTCTTCTACCGAAATTCTTCTTGTTGGATTCAAACTCAGAACGACTGATGATTTTACTTGATTCGTTTTTAAATAATAAGAATTTAGAAGGGTTAAAAAGTTATGTTTTCAATATTGTTGAAAATCATTCAGAAGTCAAAGTAACAATCTTTCAATGGCAAGGTATTATATTTAAGTCCCGTTATCTCGTTTAGTTCTAGTTCTATTCTTATTACAAAAATAGATTTATCTACATTTCAGTTGAAAATTATCTAAATTCATCTTAAAACAGAAAGTTAAATAAAATATAATTTTATTTTTTAAAATATTACGAATATTGTGGTCATGGTGACCTTAATTTGATCTGGTATATGGTTATTTAACGACGGGAATGTGCTGCTACTTAGGCCTGTAACCGTCGCCGGTGTACCGGAATTTTGTCCCGCAGGAGTTCTTTTATATGCCTGTAAATCTACTAACATGGGCCTGCCACATTTACTGGAGACCTTAGTAGGTTAAAAGCTACCTTAATACGCAAAATAAGAAATAAATTCATTACCTAATCCAAGATGCAATGATGAAAAAGAAATGTTTGACAAACGAACAAACGGGGTAGTTTTTAAGGAATGAAATTACGTCCCTACATTCAATTTATCGTCATCTCAGTGTCTTAAATCTAGTTGAAAGGGATTGATAAGATATGAGAGCCACGTAGATCTAATTACAGCTATAATACAAGAGCTTTGTGTACAGTAGCTGTGAACACGTAATATCCTGTTTCTCCGATACGGACATGCCCCATAGAGACCCAGATAGTGGAGCATGAAACATGGGAGGCGTAAGGGGTTTCCCATGAGGCACACTCGCTAACCACATCTTAGCAAAGCTACCTCCATCCCACGCCACCACCAACCATAATTCGTCCGACTGGCAAATGTTTAAAGTGTTGCATTACGAGGATAAATTTCAATATTCCTCGACATAAATACACCCTCGAGGTAGATCCTCTACTGAACCTCGAAATCCAATGTTTAAGTAGGTATGAGTAGTAGTCATACATACAAATTGCATAGTGAAGCATTAACGTTAGTATGTGGGTGTAAAGAAGATCTCGGGTAACGACCGTTCCCTTTGGCTGCCAGCCAGTTTCGCGGTCAGATGGCCCCGGTTCAGGAACTTACAGTCTTTGAGGTATGTAACGTGGTCAAAAGGTCTAGAGGAAACCAATATCTATAGATATGACGTTTTCTTTTGTTTAGTGCTTTCAGAGAAGGAGTGTAAAAAGAAATATAGAAGCATCCTCCATTTATGATTCTATTCATTCTGTTCGCAATTGGCCAGCTAATTTTGTTATCTGGTGTTTGGAGATGTAAAACAATATAGAAATATTACATTCTATATTTTGATCTACAATATTTTATAAAATAGAAATACATTTTATATGATAAATGTCTGTATAATGCCTAGAGAAAGTATAATAAATATAATAAAAATATAATAATAATAATAATAATAATAATAATAATAATAATAATAATAATAATAAAACAATTTTTTGGCTTAACGCAACGAAACGTATTCCCCTCATTAAATTAATGTTGATCTAATAAATGTAGCAATATACTACAATTAATATTTTTATCTACTGAGAGAGAAGAGAGAGAGAGAGAGAGAGAGAGAGAGAGAGAGAGAGAGAGAGAGAGAGTACCTGGTACACTGTGGTTAAATAGGAATATGACTTCACAATTTTATTACGTTTAACGGAATAGAATCCTAACCAGGCAGAAAATTAATTTCGAAATAAGTTGGAAAAAACATTCTTAGTAGGCCTACTGCAAAAATTAACTTCTTACTAGACAACGGAGGGAGGGTCAAAGAAAGTAATCTTCTGTATACCATTTTTATGTAGAATTTTTTATACGTTATTGTACTATTATTGATAATTTTTTGTATTTTCTTCTACTCTTCATCTTTGCATTCTGTATTGTAGACTATCGTATTATACTATTATTATTGTTATTTTTCTATTTTTATTTTTTATTTTTCTCTCAGTATGTTAACTCTGTAATTATTATTATTATTATAGCATATCGGATCATCTGTACTGAACCACTATTGTTATTCGTTTCTCTCTATATATCTCTCTCTGCATCTTGTGCACAGTTAAAGGAAGAACGGCAACACAGGCCCACGCGCAGAAAATATTGTATTAAAATGTGTTTGTTCCACCATAATATAATACGCTTATTACATGTAACATAATATCCACTACGATAAATATTTTAATTATAAGACATGTATGTATCGATTAATTTTAATATTATACTAGGCTGTGTTCACTTTGGGTGTTTTAATGTGCGTTGTTTGACATTAAAGCGTCAAAAGATTCCATGCGGCCTGCTTGCCTCGTAGTCTGCCATCTATTGGAAAAGACGAGGACTACTATTCCGAGAGTCGTTGCTTCATCAATTACGAAGTATTCTAAAAAAAATAAAAAAAACTTAAACATTTAATTGGGACCGAAGAAAAACAGAGAAAAACAGTCGTTTGCAACTTTCCTATAACGGTAATTAATAATAATAGTTAATTAATAATGGTCAGTAATAATTATTTTTTATTTCATCTGACAGAATTAAGGCTTTTATTCTTGCTTTTAGGCTACACCAGAGACAGGAAAAGAAAAAGGACAAACAAATTCACTAACATAATAAGTAATGAGAATACACTAGTTATATATACACACACACACAATAGCTAACTGAGTCTATGTTACGTGAGATTAAACTGTTTTAACAAAATGCGTTACACTAAGAAAGGAAAGACCTTAACTTTAGACCTACAATAGACAAGAAAGAAACAATAAAAAGTAAATATTTTATACCTAAAAAAATTATCATTTTCAATAGATATTCGTTTAGCCTAGTTTTAAATGTTTACAGCGTACAACAGATACTAGCGCTGGAGAGAAGAAGATTCCAGGAACGTGCAGAAGTTACCGGGAATAGATGGATGTTCTGTGGATTAATATTGAAAGCAGAGAATCATGTTGTGATTTGATATTAGTACATAGTGAGTGATTTGAATAAAAATACTGAATGTGATTAGCCAGGTGATCGGGAGATTAGGATTGGAGAATATGATACAGAAGAGAAAGGGACTGCATAGATCATCTTTCATAGACACGGAGCAAAGATAATCTTTAAGAAGAAAAGGTGTGATATGCTCAGCCAGTCGGATATTACACACAAAGCAACACGCATGCATTATGCGTGGGCTGCAACTTTAGAGCAAGGTTTTTACTAAGATCACATAAAACAACGTGATAATTATAAAAATGAGGCATTAAAAGCCTTTCAATTAGGGATTTCCTCAATGAAAAAGCTAAACAGAACTTCAGGCGTTTCAAATAATGGATTGTGGCAAATACTTTCTTGCACACTTGTGTTGCCTGACTGATTCAGCAAAGATTTTGATCCAGATACTCTAGAAAATTATGAAACGAGCAAAGAGAGTTTCATAAAAGTACTCATTTTAATAAATGCCATTACAGGCTCGTTACATAAAGTAGGCCTACTATTTTGATATGTGTTAGAATAAAGAATCACCTTATTCATTCATTTAATAAATAATGTAAGATGATTATAGTGTTTTACGTACACTCGTTCTCCAGTTACTGCTGTCTGGCAGAATTCGATTCACAAGGCCCATTACATTATGCATAGTATGCCCTGAAAATGGATATTAAACTTCGGAAATGCTAAAGAGTAATTTACGTAAATGAAAATGACACGTTATAGCACTGTCAAAGCCGATTACTGCGAAGTAATTAAATTAAGTTATACTCTGCGTAATATGCCGTTTATTTCAATAATACCTTCACAGATTCCAACACAAAGCAATACAATATCTCTAGAGAATCATCCACAAAGGATTCCAATTATTTTAAGTAAATGTAATGAGTAGTTTAGGGAGATAGAGACTGTAGCAGCATTACGTATCTACTTCTAGGTTACTTATTTTCCAATTGAAAAAGTTGACATTGTAAATACTGTCGAATACTGACGCTATAAAATTTATTAATAAAATAAACAAGCCTAATTCAATTACTTTCATTTTTCTACTGAGGTTATTTGCATTTAACTTATAATTACCACCAAAAATATATTTCTGCTAAATATATTTGTGAACCCTTATCGCATATTTTTGTGTAAATTCTTGTTCTTGTCAAATTGCTTTTAAATACACCAAAGTTATTCCAGTGTACAAAAAGGGTAAAAATTGTACTGTAACAATTATAGGTCCATGAGTATTATTCCAGCTATATCAAATATTATATCTGAGATTTGAAAGAACGCACAGATTATTTCCTATTTTGGAACGATAATTCTTTCACATTGGCCGCGTGTAGGCTAAGGTGGACTAAGGTGGACTAAAGAATTCAATGCCCAAGCCAGGATTTGAACCATGGCCTTCGGCGCTCCGTGTCGCCGCTCTACCATTGAGCTACCATTGTTACCGTGGAAAGGGCTAAAAGAAGGATTCTAATAATAATAATAATAATAATAATAATAATAATAATAATAATTTTATTATTGTCTATGTACCATACAATATAGTTTCAGACATTGTCCCATGTTAAGATAAAATTAGCATTTTATTACATAATAAAAATTCAGTAATCATGATTAAACAATATATACAAGAGTTATAATATCAATAAAAAAATCAATATTCCTCAAACGAGTACAGGCATTTATTTATCAAGAAATCTTTGAGACGTTTCTTAATTTGCAAATTTCTTTTTTCTTTTATTTCAAAAAGTAATTTATTATACCAATTTATTCCACTATTGAGAGGAGAATTTTGTTTAATTTTCAACTGAACATGACTTCTATGCATATTGTTACAAGTACTGGTTTGAAGCGTATGGATTTCAGTATTGAATTTTATTTTATTTTCATTATTTCTAGCCAAAAGGATTACATTAAATATATATATAAACAAAATATAGTCAAAATTTTGTTCTCAATAAATACTTCTATGCTTGATTCTAAATAGTTTAGGTTAAAAATAGTTCTTAAAATTTTCTTTTGTAGCAATAAAATTCTTACCAATCTTCCTTTCGTTGCAGATCCCTATATGTTTCGAATAGGTATGATTGCGGTACGATCCCGTAAGGGCGAATCAAACAATCCTACGAGCAAAATAAAATAATTTTGCCACGTGTATCATACACTATTTTTTGGACAGGCGTTTGTAGTTGTGAAATAATCATTTTTAATACGTACTCTGCAGCCATTTTGGGAGCTTTATAGCTATTCGTGAACTCTCCTGCCACCTAGTGTGCACTTGCGCAGATAGAGGTTATTGATTTCTCGTACATGGCTGCCAATGTAAGAGATGGAATGGACAACGCTTTTCAGCCAACAAGTATGACATATTCGCGATCACCGTGAGAAATTTAGCATTTAAAAAAGGCAAAATCGATTTAAACATTTTCGTTTTATATCAGACTGAGTCTATTTAATAATCATATGCAATTATTCATAACTAAAAGAGTATTTTCCATATGAAGCATCAAGGTTGGTCATTCTGGAGTGTCATAATTTTATAACACACAATGGCATCGTTTTAATTAACATCGTCTACACTTAAAAGTGCTTCTTTTACCTTCGACTGTCTAAAATCGGCTATTAAATAGCCATATTCGACATGAGATAGACCGCCGGCGTGGTTTTGTGGTTAGCGTCGCTAACTACAGTTCCGTCGGCCCGGGTTCGATCCCCGGTATATCCTCGGATTTTTCTGAGGTAGGGAGGTCTGGTAGGGGTGCACTCAGCCTCATGATTCAATTTGAGGAGCTACTTGATAGAGAAGTAGCGGCTCCGGTCATAGAAACCTTCATTAAGGGCCGTGGGTCTCGGCATGCTGACCACATGCCCCCAATCCTGCCATCTGCCAGGGTAGTTTAGTTTTTTTATTCGACATGAGTTGGTAAGTTATGTAAGTTAAGTATTTAAATTAAGGAATCGCGCACAATGTGCATTATCTTAACCTAAGACTTAACCTACTGACAAACACCCAGTCCTGAACCCGGGAAAGGGATTTGAAAAAAATATACTGAAAAATCCCCGACCCGGCCGGGAATCGAACCCGGGCCGCCGGAGTGGAAGGCAGGCGCGCTACCGACTCACCCACGACGACGGACTGTAAGTTAAGTATAGGTTATCACGAATTACGACTCCTATTATAAATGATATTCTAATCTGATGAAAACAATTTTACACAAATTTCCATAGGCCTAATGAATAGTCCTGGGCAATTTTCCATAATGAATAGTCTTAGAAAGTTTTAACAATAGCATTCGTTTAAAGGTAATTCTGTGATATCACAAAAACAGCACAATGATACAGGAGTCTCTTTAAATTGGCCCGAAGCTGGCCATTAAGAAAAGAAAGCACTTCATAGAGTGTATTACGCAATAAAGGTTAGTTCTGTGTAGAGGTGCTGTGAACTACATTACGCACTTCGTGTTGCACAAAGAGTGAAAATTCAACCTCGTGGCAGTTGTCTGCAGTAAGTATAGTTCATGACTCTTGGCGCATTACCTGGATAACATTATTCCAAACTTTGCAGAGTTTCACAGAAACTGAAATTGTAGTAAACATACTCCTTTATGCAGTATACTATGTACATTCACGCAAATATTTTAACCTCCAGAGATTTCCTTTTAGAGTTTTCAAATGCGCAGAGAGTTAGCAGAGAGATCATAATATTAAGATGATATCGAAATATCACTACAATATAGAAAAGGAAATCAATATTTAAATTTTGTTTACGAATTCTCATCGGATATCAAGCTTTTTGTAGAAAGTCATTTTAAGTACATATTCTTACGTAGTGTAATTTATCAGAGGTAAGTATCCCGTGCAACTTTTAAATGATAATATTACCTTCGAAGAAGTGACCAGAGCTAATATTGAGACTATTATAGAGGACCTACAGTTTAATATGTACGCCTAATTCAAATCACATGAGGACAGACAATTCTTCACATGCCTTAAGTAGTTAGAAGTAAGGTCGTGTTGAACTGAAAATAGGCAGATCGAAGGTGTTAAATCCCAGATAACATTGTAGGGCGGTATTTTTCAAAGAATTTCACAAATTCTCCCTCTTTAAAAATTAAGTGCTTAAAGAATTCCGTAATATTTCTATATTAATTAATGCGTACTCACTTGAACTGTAACACCTGGTACAATTACAAAAATAATTATTGAAATAGTCTTCCACTAGAGTCTAAACCTAGATTTGTCTTCCATTAAGCTTGTGACAATCGAGGATTTGCTTTTGTCTAGGATTAAGTTAAAAAGAGTTCATTCATTTGTCAGCCTTTTGTGATTTTTTTGCCCAAAAATAAGCTTAATCAACGCATAAAATATCCAAAGTACTTTCTATTTAAATCATATAGAATACTGGAATCTTCCGGGCCGTATTACCAAATGTTTCGTTCCCAGCTGCGGAAACTTCTTAGTTTTTTGTCTCTGAAAACGGTGCCTACATCAGACTTCGAATTAAGAGAAAAAGCGATCACCGAAGAGATGTTCTCTGCAGCTGAAAATGAAACATACGCACTTGAACATGTCTACAGGCTGGAGGATGTCCAGCATTCAAGATTCCGGCCATGAAAGCCTGAACCTGAGTATTTTCATTGTTTTCTAAGGTAAATTTTTCCATATGGTTCTATTATGAATTCCACAATAATTATTATAGACGAATTTCAATATAAATTAGAGTATTTTCATGAAATATGATCAGATATATTCGCAGACATTATGACTTTATCTACAGCATTTTTCCAGCAAGGATGAAAAACATATAAAGGGGAAAATAATTATATAGGCTTTCATGGCCGGAGCCTTGAATGTTAACACGGTACCTCCGGTCAGAAATCCTAAGATCACGGTCCAACAGCTCGGAAGACCATGTTAACATATAGGCCTGAGGGGAAACTTGCAAAGTTTTTAAAAATTATTTTCCTGATACAGAGTTAAAATTTTTGTGTGTAGAATTTCACGACATGAACGATAACTCCAATTCTAATTTCATTTAGTCACTTATTTTATACAATTAAAACTGTATTAATATTAATGCTTATTATTATGTCATGAATACCTCTTCATGAATCACATCAACGTTCGGGAATCCACAATCAGGTACCGTGCTTAGGATGCCAATATCAAAGAACAATAGCGTCAGTTAGGTAAAGAAATTTGTACAGAATAAAGATTTGGTGTTAAGGCATAGCAAGGGGACTTCTTCAACAAATTATAACATTTCTACTATTCCGTAATGAGAAATCGGTTTCATCCTTGCATGAATGGGAGCAAAACTTACTTTTTACGAGACATAGTCAATCTAATTCAAGTAAGTTAACAGTAGAACAGAATAAAAGCACACGAACAGGCTTGCACTGAATCGAAACGTATTCAAAAATCGAAAGCAATAGTATTTGTGTAACACAACATTTGTGTACATCACACATGTAAAATAGAGTAAATATTTGTTCTTTTCATTATGACCTATGATCCATTCTTGCATACCAGTAAAACCGGCAGGAATTGACTAGCGAAGGATCAATAGTTCCAAGAGACGAATATCTATTGGCATTTACTACGATATTACGTCGTCTTAGATGTTGAACTGAACAAATTGTAATTTGCAAGGCAAAGCAGAGTCTGGTATACGTATGATATCTGCGTGTGGTCAGAGCTGTCGCGCCAGATGCACAACGCAGTGCCTTCCAGCTCCTCTGAAGACGGCAAGCCGAGTACAAAGCAAAACCACAAAGCGACAGCGAAATGATGACCACACTTCTCGGCTGCATAAACAAAGCAAGTCCTATCTCCACCAGCAATTACTTTATGCCAAGTGGTTGCAACAGTGGAATTCACCTCCAGACATTTCTTTGTCTTTTCCATTACCCCTCAACACAGTTATAACTGGCGTAAAAACACCTTTGCAATAACAACACTATAAAGACAACTCAGTCACAACGATGTCAAATTAAAAAACACGGAGAATACAGAAGATTTTCTTTATCTCTCTCTCTTTCCCTTAGTTTTACCTATACCTTTTAGGGACATTTAAGCGACCCAAGCCGCCCGGGCCTTACAGAGCCGCCACCTGTCGGGAGAGGGATTATCTATGGAGCACATACATACTTTTTTGACCAAACAAGGACATGGAGGGCCTCTCCGGATGAGTGATCAGCCCAATGCCGGGGCCACCTCCGAGACAACACGAACGCATAGGACGAGATACACCATTCACACACACATTCACTCTGTACAAGGCGAGGATGGGATGAAGATGATAATGACGGCCAGATGAAATCCGGGGACCACAAGAGCCCAAGTTACCCGACATTTGTCTCACATGAGAGAAAAAACCCCACCTAGGTAACTTGCCCCGACCAGGATTCGAACCCACCACAGCGGTGGACTATTTTCTTTATAATTCGGCTTAATAGATAAAGTACCATTAAGCAGCAAGTCAAAGAATTGAAAGACTGGACTGTTAGTTCAGTGGCATAATCAGAAAATTATTTCGGGGAGGATCGAAAGTGCCGGGAGGTTTGGTAGTAAGGAATAACCCCCTCCCCCCCAAAAAAGAGAGGGGTTTGGGGGCTCACCCCCGGAATACTTTAAAATATTGAACTAAAAAAATCACAATTTATGCTATTTTAGCACTAAAAAAGTAAGCAAATTTGTTTACCATACTCTAAGACATGCCAACTTAAACAAGAAATCGTTACCTAAGTTATAACACTTAGGCCCTACTACTATTTATAAGAAAAGTTAAATAACACCTGCAACAGTGGAAATAACAAGCATTTACAAGTTAAGTATTTTATTATTAAATAAAATAATTAAATATATGACAAAATAGAATTTTAGGTTTTGATTTCGGGGGAGGTACTGTGCCTCTGTGCCAGTTCCTTTCCTATCAAATATAAAATAAAATTAAGTGGTCCATTTACATCTCAGGTTTTTTAAGAACAGGCGAGTTCTGTACTCTGATAAATTGTATGCAACGAAATATATGTAACCAAATTAATTGTCAAATTCAGACACATTTACATAGAAAATCTTCCAAATTTGAAGCTTCTTAGTCCATACTAAGTAAGAAAGGGATGAGAAGGAAGAGGAATATGCTTTAAGAATACAAATTGGATAACAGACAATAAAACCGGGAAGGACAAACCGAAAATTCAAATTAATTGTCAATACATGCTTTTAAATTAATAATTATTAAAAGTTGTAGGCTATAGCTTTCCGAAGTCTGTATAAATTTTAAAGCGAATTGTCACCTTTAAGCAACATATTAAACTTAAACGTGTAAAATCGTATTGCAAACTCTATCTAGTTTATAGAAGAAGCCATCCTGAGTCTATCTTGTTTGTTTGTTTCTGTTTAATGTTTTTCTACCTACCTACTTTCTTTCTTTCTTTCTTTCTTTCTTTCTTTCTTTCTTTCTTTCTTTCTTTCTTTCTTTCTTTCTTATATTCACTTGCACTTGATTACATGAGAGTAAGCAATCATGATCATCTTTGAAGTGCTTTCATGGAGGAAACGAATTTATTATTGCTTCTCAGAAGTATAATTTTAGTTACACATAGGCTAGTAATAGGTCTACAAAGCAGGAAGAACATTATTTTGCATTTGGACGAAATCGCACCTCTACCTTTAATATTTTGAGACGGAACAATCTTCAAGAAATTACTAAATGGAGCTCCACCAGAAAACTAGCAGTAGGATAGAACTCGCTTAGCTCCTAGATGTCCTTCTGCTTATTACAGCTCAGCGCTTGTTAGCCTTTTACAATTGGTATCGTGGCGTTCCAATTCAGTAGATGATAAAAGAAAATTACCTACTGATAGGAGCTAGTACCTTAGGACATTCCAGGAACAAAACTAGCAGACAACAGGGAAGATTGTGGCCAGAGTAATCACGCGTTTACAGTACTGTATATTACTGAGAATCGCCAAGGTATATTTTAGCACACGGAACTTATGGCTGAACATATCCGAATTACTACGATCTATTCATAAGCCTTTCTTGAATAGGAACTGCCATAGTCTAAAGCCATCCGAGTTTTACAACGACATAATTGCTTAACCCGGTGATTACTTGGAACCTCTGGTCTCTAGGATGTGTTGCCATGAAAGAGGTCTAGACATTCTTACATCTCCAACTACAGTGAGCGAAACTATGATGGTGTGGTTAATTGATCAATTGACTGATCAAGGCACCTATTTGAAAATGCTATCTGGGAGTAAATCAATGAAAAAATTAGAAATCAACGCCATAGTACAACGCTGATAATCTCCGCAAAACGTCTGCTAGAACATGGCGCAGAATCGGGCTGTATTATGAATATTATGGTCGCAATATCAATGTGTGCTATTACTATCAGCTAGGTGTCCTTATCAGTCAATCAATCATTACCAAAATAACGCACATTTTGCCCCTTACTATTAAAAAACAACCTATAACTTTACCTTATTACCTTATACAACAAAACTATCCAGGTAGTATAATGTTTAGATTATGTATGTATTTATGTCACCCCTCCAATGAGCTTTGCTCTTTGGGGTTGTACTATATTATGTATATATATTAAATTAAATTAAATTAAATTTACGGGCTTATTATGGATATATTTATTTATGGGCTTTTATTAGAGATTAGAATAATCACGGGTAGGCTTCTCAACACTGCGACCTTAATAGATCTATTGTGAATACTCTATGCCCTATTCTAGCAGTCACCAATTTAATTTAAGGCTTTTTTTTTAATATAGCCTATAATTTTCCTGGGTGATGTCCAGTCCTGAATCCGGGGATTTTTCGTTACTGAAAAAACCCACTACCCAGCCGGGAATCGAAACCGGGCCGCCAGGGTGGAAGGCAAGTATGCTATCTATACACCCATGACGGCGGACTATTTACGGGCTATTTTGGAAATATTTATTTATGGGGTTTATTCTACAAAGATTAATCAAGATTCACCCTGATCCTTTAACACACATAACGACTGTATATTTCCTATTTCGTATAATTTGTTTTAGTGGGTATTTTATCTCGTAGTACCGTACTTTCTGAACATGAAAGTGAAAAGTACTTAGAGTGAGAAAAACCGTGATGATCAATGCGTTATCATATTGGTCCGCCGGGGGCTAGACATACTGTGAAACCATTGAGTTCTTTATATTGTTGGCGGAATAAAAAACGAACCGTTGGGAGTATTTCTTTGCTCCTGAATAACGAGGCTGTATTGTATATTCTAGCAAGGCTGCTGCACTGCTGGGCTGGACAGCCAACACTCTTGAATAAATTTCTTTCCAACCCGAAGTCTGCTAGAGAAATATTTCAAACTCAAAGTTCCATCAATCTCATCGAATTCCAATTTATCAAATTGGCGAACGTGATCTGCAAACTAAAAGTCTGTACATTGTTGCTGCAGGGGCGATTCCAGAGAAAAATAATTTAGTGGACGTTCCCTTTCTGTCTAAAGAGGAAGAATGTTAACTGTCTATCGTTTAAGTTAATAAGTCACAGAGAAGGTAATGTTATTGTAATTTTATATTTAACCGAATTATTTTTAACTATTACACAAGGAAACATTAACAACACAAACACAAAATACTAGTTTAAAAAAATTCCATAAATAGTTTATAAAAATATAATATGGCAATGATTTACGTAAAAGAAGACAACACATATCAGAGAAAAAAGAAAATTAAAAAAAAATTGGATCCAATAACTACTATTCTAACAGACCCAATGTTATTGAAACAATGAATGCAAATCAACCAGTGTCTGGATATTACTGATTACAACTTCAACATGGAAAATAAAAGGTTTAAATTATAGTAACAGTGCAAAAGTAACGAGCATTAAATTACACTCCATTCGGGGATAGTTTCATTTACATTATTCTACATAGGTTTATAAAAATAAAGGTTTGTGTGCTGTGCCCTGCCAGAGATCTGAATTTTTTAACATAATGATTATATGCAAGCGCGAAAGCCGGATTTTTCATTTTCGCATTCGTTTGCGAGCAAAAATCTTATCAGAAAACTTGATTTTTAGAGCTTAACAACGTACAGCTGATAAATGTCTAATTGTTGAACGCTTCGATTTTATTAGTCCGCTCTGTTGGATTCATTTGTTTACAACGTTATGGAATATGAAGAAGGTAAGTTACATTTTATGATGGTTAAACGTTTTAGATACATTTCATTTCAATTTTCTGGTGTTGTGCAATCAATGATAGAAATATTGCCATTCAACATCTGTAGCGTAAGACTTTAGCGTTATTAAAACACTGTTAATAAGTGAAACGGGATTATTTTCGTCAGAAGAAAAGTAATTTCTTTCACAAATCAACCACATGATTTCTTTCCAGAGATGAATTATTCCTCAGATTTCATTCAATATAAGGAAAGCTGGATTCTTAAATGTTAACTACCTCGTTAAGGGAAAAAATAAATTTAAGTCGCACCTTGGATGAATGTTCCCGCCCAGCCACTCCCTCGCGATGCACTTTCCTTTATACCACTTCTTCTGTCCTCATATTACGTAGAAACTCGTGATTGGACGTTGGTAGTGTGACGTCATACCGGTAAACAAAAGCCTCATGTCTTACGTAAAAGTTGACAGGCTTACTAACGTCTGGAAGATATAATATGCCACATTTTCGAAACCTACAAACAGTGTATCGTACATTATTCGAAAATGCAAGGGCGCTTCGCTTCGGCTGCCGCCTCCGCTCGCGCACTTAACTAATGTGGTTAGTGTTTTGCATTATTTAGATTATGTGAAGAGGTGATTGTGGTCTGGTCGGGAGTGCCGAGTAAGCTAGAGGGTTGTCATTTTGCTGTATGGGTTGGTAGCTTGTATTTGGTACGATCGGGAGTTTGGAGAGAAGGAACGATCGGGTGTGCCGAGATAACAAGCGAACAGCAACGCATTGTTCGGAGCGTAAGGGGCGACTTAATCTTATCTTTAGCCCTAATTTACTCTTATTTCTGTAATGAATAAAACTGAAATCTGTTTATACATATAACTTAGTAGAGTAAGAAAAAGTAACCTACAAATTCATTCACCTCCGCTGTCATAGACGTTTAATAATGACCATTTTACTCATAAGCCACGTGTTTGATATTGACCAATAACGTTGAGCAATTTCTCGGAAATAGACCAATCACGACAGTTACCTTATAAAACGCGGAACAGGCTGACAACCCGTTGGATACAAGGCACTTACTCTCGCATTTTTAATATTTGGTACAAGGGGCACTCTCGCAGTTTTAATGTTTGGTACAAGGGGCACACTCGCATTTTTAATATTTGGTACGGTCGGGAGTGTTGGCGACAATATACAAGGATAATTGGTACCCTGCATCGCTGAGAAACAAAATGTAAATATCGAGTGGGCGGAGCTTAAAGTGCCCCTTGTATTTGGCTTTCGCCTTAGGATGTTATTTTATCTGATAAAACGTCACCTTGTTACTGGACATGCAGGCATCACATGCACAGTGACTAATAGACTACCTACGTCACATGCTGCCAGTGAACAGATTAAAAACACTTGTTTTATGCAACATAACTTGTTTGGGAATTGAAATAATATTAATTTACTTGGTTTAAAACACAGTTTCGATTCAGTGCAAGCCAGTTCGTGTGCTTTTATTCTGCTCTGCTATTAGCTTACCTAAATTAGATTAACAATGTCTCATAAGCACCACTGGTAGCATTGGTTACAACCTGGTAACTTGAAACGATCCATGGATTGATTCATACAAGGATGGTTACTCCGTGATCTCGCAGCTAACATGTTTGTTTTTATATAACAAAGCAAGAAAGTAATTAACATTTGTACCATCCGTTAAATTTGTATTCACGGAATAGTCTTAATAAATCCAACTCTGGTTGCAAAGTGGCGAATCTATCGATACACTCTTAAACACTCGTGGGATTACCTATGATAAAAATTTTAAGTACGGTATGTTGTTAGTCTGTCCATAGCATTCAAACCTACTGAATAAATGTTAATCTAAACAGGGATGAAAGAGAACAGTGTCGTATTTAATTCAAGCAGTTCAAGAACTTGTCACAGACACATTTTTACATTAAAGGTAGGTCTATTCAATTCTCAGAAGAATATTCATTGAGTAAAATAAATATGTAAGTTCAATAACGTTTTATACTTCCGATGGGGCTCTTACTAGTAAGTAATACATGGCCACTATAATTATCAGTTTAGAGAGCCATAAAATATTTAAATTATAGTCTCGAAATTAAAATATAATTTATGAGGATATTGCCACTATTTTATTCTAGACTCTCAACCACATAATTGAAAATGTTTATCCTGTCTGTGTAAATACATTTGTTTGAATGTATATCCTCATGTTCTATATATTGAGTTTTACCCCTTAAGAACATTCTATTTAACGTAATGGGATATTTCAATCCTAAAACTGTAACTTACACCTTATAGACTAAAATGTTATACCACTTTAATTTTAGACAGAAGAATATTTGAAAATTAAGTTTGTTGAAAATAATTATTTCTTTATTCTTAGGGTATGTAGTTCCTCGGCACTTTTATAGAATGAAGAGATAACAGATTTTAAAGAAACTGATCTAGACCATATACTTATAATTTAGGAGTCAGAGTTTGAAAAGTTGCTCTATCCATATCCCCCAAAACAAACATTTCCTCTCTCACAATGACGAGACTGAAATTTTGTGCCTATATGGATATTCCATTAGGAATATGCGTACAAAAATTATCCACATGGGTAAAACACTAATAAATGTTAGAAATTTTAACTATCATCCCCTTTAATTTCTCAATAAAACCCTTAATAAAGGGGTTTGAAATTTTACCCAAAAATAAATAACAATAACAATTAAGCAAGAGGAGGCAGTTTAAATTCCGTTTCAGGGAACAGATATCATAGAGTTACGTTCAACTTTTGAGCGACCGTAGGGTGTACAATGGTTACGAAGTTTAAGAACCGCTGGGCTAAATTACTCCAGAAGCTTGGGGTTTGGATTCCATTCTGAAGGAAAATTCTATCAGAGGAGGCGTTGCTCTGAAAGCTGTGGTTTTGTTATGTTCACTGGCAGAAATGGAAGACAGCAATACCTTTCGAGATTGGTAGATATCTGGAAATTGGAATACAGAAAGATGTTACCAACAGCAAACGATTGCTCAAGAGTCTTCCAATGTAGATACTTGACTCTTGTTTTACACCAGAAAAATGTTACGAATCCAATCTTACAAAAAATATTTCGATATTATATAATAAAAGGCAGTCTTAGAAATGTATAATTTTGAATCATTCTTAATTGTCCGATAGGATTTTAAAACATAATCTCAGTAGGAAAATATCAAACTTTCATTGTACATTTTGGAGAATAAAATAGGGCAAACGACATGAAAATATTATTTAGATTAAGGGAACGAATTTTACACGAGTTTTAAGACACTAATATTCTGTTCACAAATTTATTAAAATTCATTAAAATATATTAAGTGATATCGTAATAATATATAAACATAGCCTGTGACGTAAACACTGGTAGGCATATAGGAATTCCTTAGAAACTCACAACAGGGCCTCTATGCACCTGTTACTCTCATATAAACAACATTCCAGACTCCACCTGTTTACTACTGGCAATTCCATAACTTCTTTCTATCCTTTAATGCAACGGAGAACAATTTATAAACAAGGGCCTCCTCCACTTAACAACATAAGGAATTCTTATAATTACCAATGCTTAACACACAACACTAAGGTTTCACTCAGTGGAGACGGTAGGGATCAAGGGGTTACATTTCACTTAGTCCAGTATACGATAAAGAGATCAGAGTGTATTCTTTTCAACTGTGATTGTCTCATATTATAGCCTATTCTCCAAATAACATATTCACTGTTAAACAATATTCAATATACCACAATAATTTCATTACACAGAAAGTCCTTCTATTAGTCAAATAGTTTAAACCTCAGCCCTCTTAACCATATACTGCATTTATAGTTCAATAAAACTTCATACAACCTATGGGCTATGTACGAAAGTTGAATATAGGCTAGGTAGACCTAGGAAAAAGATGAAGTTGAAGGAAAGTAAAGTGAAATGTAGGCCTAGGAAGAATTTGCCATTACCTCCTAACGTCTAGGCCTACCTAGCCTACACTTAATTTCATCATTCAAACACACATTCACTCTGAACAAGGGGAGGATGGGATGAAGATGATAATGACGACCAGATGGTATCTGGGGAAAACAAGAGCCTGAATTTGACAGATATTTATCTCACAGGTAAGGAAAAACCCCTGAATAAACCCACCTAGGTAACTAGTCCCGACCAGGATTCGAACCCAGGCCCGCTGCGTGAGCGAACGCATACCTTGCGTCACAGCTGTGAAATAAGAGAAAGAAAACAGAACGTGAGAAAATAAATAATAACGTGGAATTCTATGCAGATAGACTATACATCGGCTGGAGACTTTAATTTAAATCAGTAAATTGTTTTCTAGTCATGGTGTACAAAAGTACCTATATAATTCTGCTACAGGCCCCACAAGTGTAAGAAAAATTAGATTGTGATCTGAAGTCAGTTCTTAATACGTAGGTGCAATCTTTATTGATTTCTACGCACACTAAATAAATGAGTATTAATGTCGTGGGGGAAAAGCAGACATGATTTGAGAAGTTATAGGGAACTGAATTGAATTCACAGAAGCCATTACCCCATAACGACCGGTGCTGCAGAAAGAATCTCTTCCCCTCTCTTCCCTTCTCTTGCCAGTGAGAGAAACTTGTTATAGCTTCAGATAGAATGGGCTATTTTTATGATAGTGTAGTGGCCAGCTGCAATGCAGTCCAATCGATGACGTGTGCACGGGTAGTATAGTCTCTGCATTCATTTCTATGCTCTTTTCCCCATTTATCTTAGCCATGTAGGCCTACATTACACATGAAAAACTTAGTTGAATTCTGAATGTAGTGTTATTAAGTGCCAATACGGTACCGTACTTTATAAGATTGTGTGGAGACGGGGAAATGTCTATCCGTCTGTCTGTCTGTCCTTCCGTCTATCCATGTGTCTGTACGCGCGATAACTCAAATGCGCTTGATCGGATTTTCATGAAACTTGGAATACGCAATTATAACGTCTAAAGGAAGAAGCCCATTGATATTGGACCAATTCGGTTGAACGGTACCTGAGTAATGCCCAATTTAGTGTATATTTTAATGGTAATATATTAGAAAGAACTTATCAAATGCAAATTATTTATCATGAGAGCTTATTGTTTTATAGTATTCATATACGGCTTTGGAAGTTGCAATACAGTTAGCTATGACAAATAATACTATTATTTCACATACGCTTATCAAATTCGATCGTTAAACTGAGCGAGGTGGCCGAGATGGTAACATTTTGGACTCGCATTCTGGAGGTCACTGGTTCAAATCCCGTAGCCGGCCAATTTGACAATTTTTTTAATAATTATTATGTGAGTGTGCGAGTATCAAGATATCACAAATCTGTATAGTTCTGCTTATGCTGGACGATGTTAATAGTATTTTTTCTTTTTAACTAGACCTTTGTTCTTCCGTAAGTCCCGTTTAATGTATCAATCTGGAGTTTAACTCGGAAATCGATTTAAAAAAAATAATTTTCTGCATATCATAAATGCAATTATAATTTATAACTGATTAAATAAAAGCATTCCGGCACTTAGTTACATCAATTTACCTGATTTTATTGTTATTTGAATTACGGTGAACGCTGTTGAATGCTAAGATTTTCAAGAACAATGGGTGAACTGGTATCGTAGTAGTTTCCTACATCTATTATTAAACTGTTTCATATATGGAAATAAAAAGAATTAATTGTGTAATACTTATACGCATTTCTATAAACACTATGCATAAACGAAATATATCTGAAAATACAGTAGAGTCCCCCTATTCCGAACCCCGCTATTCCAAAAATCTGCCAATCCGAACAGAGTTCAGAAAAAAATATCGATTTTTAAACTTAAAAACAGGTGAAATTAAAAAGACGTTCGTGAAAAAATTACACTTATTGTTATACAAAGAAGTTAAATATAGCCTAAGCTTGATGAAAACGCCTGAAACCAAATTGGAATGATAGCTGGTTACTTACAGCACATGTTGGCTCCATTTATACAATTCCCAGCACATAATTTACGCCTTATCAAGTCAATACGTTGATATTATTCATGAAATCCGCCTGTTCCGAATTCCCGCTAAACCGAACGGTGTTCGGTCCCAATTAGTTCTGAATAGCGGAACACCACTGTATAACATTCTTAGCCGATTGTAAGCTACATTAACTAGTAGATCCACAACGTACCTTCGAATTCTTACATTTAGTAGGCAACTGTATTGTTACCGCAAGGCGACCCTTCCTCTGGTAGTGGACCGTATTGAAAACTATTTGTGGGTTCGATTCCCGGCGATAACATGCGGGGGAGAGAAGAATTGAGGAGAAGAATTGGGTTTCATTTCCAATCTTCAAATGGGTAAATTGATATACAAGAAATATGCACATGTGAACGATGACGTTGCTTGATCAACACAAACTTGATGGTCTGGAATATATGCACTTCTTGAAATCTGCAGTTCTAGTTGTATCCAAGTACACATATATAGATGCACTGGTAGACTGTATTAATTCGGAGGACCATTTGTTGATGTAATAAATATAGCCTGTCGAAATTGTTATTTCGAAACTAGAAGATTGTATTGAATGCTGAAATTTAAGACTATTCACAGCACTAGTTCAGAAAAAAGAAGATTGCATAAATAAGCTGTTAACACTTTATTGCCAAGCATAAATGTCTGTATTTATTTAACAATTCGAAGTTGCATGAAGTCTCTTTATGACTACTAAATCTCACCGAATTGAAGACTAATCATAGTCCTTGTCTTGTGAATTATATTACTCACAGAATTGAAATGATTGATATCTCCTTATGAAGGTTCAGTGTCCAGAGATAGAACGAAGCACCTTTAGCGACGTCTAGATGAATCCCTGTGATGTTGAAATTATGTTGAACTATGTAAGAACATTGGAATTCTTAATCCAACACAAATGAAGATAAAAGGCATTTCGCCCGAAATTTAGCACTGTATGACGTGCTAAATGATTTGTTGAATAGAGCACATTGCCCTAGAAAAAGAGAATGGAACACTCAAATCGTTGTCCATTTTGAAGAAGAAGGATGAAGTGAATAATAAGGACAATTGAAGGTTGAAACAATAAATAATCGCTAACCCAATAATAATAGCTTCACTTGTAAATAAGATTAATTAATCAATACATTAAAACGCACTATGCTAATATAATAATAAATAAAATAAAAACAGAATTGATAAATTAGTAGTTATTTAAAAAATAAATAAATAATTTTGGAGTTGAGATTAAAATAACAATTGCCAAGACATACATTGAATTGATTGACTGTAAGCCTATACAGACAAATGAAAATCAAAGCCATCTGAAGTAAATTTATGGCAAGCAAGAAAGAAGGTATTACATGACGTAACATATTGCCCGCGATTATTTCACTTGTGAAATAATCTAAAGTGATGTGAAGTCATGTGATACCTAAAGAATTATGATATGAGAAAGGGGAGTAAGTAATATAAGAAAACAAACTTAAAACTAAGAAATGAATTGAGAGTTGCTAACCAAAAAAGGCAACAACACCAAAGACATGATAGGGTTAGGCGTTAGCCTCAGAAATGGGAAGAGGAGCCAGTTTTACAATGGGTCTTTTAAATAAGCCTGTGGCAGTACGCACAGTAACAACACGAATAAGACCGTCAGGGCCAGGATGAGTACAATGAACAATCCCTAGGGACCACCTTTGAGGAGGGAGATTGTCCTCAATGATTAGGACTGGGGTACCTAAAGGAATGTCAGAAAGAACTTTGGTCCACTTAGAACGTCTTTGTAGTGTGTGGAGATAGTCAGTAGACCATTTCTTCCATAAATTATTTGTAATTTGTTGGAGAGTATTCCAACGAGAACGTGTGGTGTAACCACCAGACAAGTCAGGGCTTGGTAAGGAAATGATGGCTTTCCCAATCAGGAAATGACCAGGTGAAAGATAGCTAATGTCGTTAACGTCCTCATTCAATGGAATGAGGGGACGTGAATTTAAGATGGCTTCCACTTGAATCAGCATAGTAAGCATCTCTTCAAAGGTAAAGTTAAAAGAGGGCAGCATCCTTTTTAGATGAAACTTGACCGATTTAACTGCGGCCTCGTGAAGACCTCCCATGTGGGGGGCATTAGGAGGAAGGAAATGCCAATGTATATTCAAATGGGATGTGGCATCTTGAACCACAGAATGATGCTCAGGAGACTGCAATAGCAAAGCTAACTGCTTGAGGTCAGTCTGAGCGCCAACGAAGTTAGTACCATTGTCTGAGGTCACTGAACTTGGAAGGCCTCTACGTCCTGTGAATCGTGAGAATGCGGCAAGGAAAGCACGAGATGTGAGGTTGGTGACCAATTCAATATGAATGGCCTTAGTGGACATGCATACGAATATGGCGAGGTAAGCTTTGACAGTGATCTTGGAGCGAGGACCTCCAAATTTGATTGGATAAGGACCCGCATAATCTATGCTTACGTTGGTGAAAGGAGAAATGGGATTTACTCTATAAACAGGTAAATCAGCCATTTTTTGCTGAAAGGTTTGAATATTGAAACGAAAACATGTAGTGCATTTTCTTAGAACACTACGTACCACCTTCCTAATAGATGGTATCCAAAATCTTTCTCTTAAGTGAGAAATAACAAGTTGGGATCCAGCATGAATCAACTTGATATGATTGAAATGAATAAGCTGCTTAGTGAAGGCATGATCAGCTGGTAACAACATCTGATGTTTGGCTTCGAAAGGTATGCTGGATCGTTCAAGACGTCCGCCTACCCGAATTACAGAATCCTTGTCAAGAAACGGGTCTAGTTGCTTCAATTTGCTTGAAGAATTGACGTCATGATTTGACAATAAATCACGGATTTCTGATGCATAAACTTCTTGCTGTATTAGCCTAATACAGCATTGAAGGGCCTTGTTGAGTTCAGAAGGCATTAAGGGGCCTTTTATAGAGTTATGAATCTTACGAGAGTTATTCATGAATCTCAATACGTAAGCCATAACACGAATAGTTTTCAAATATTCAAATTTGAAAAGATAAGAGTTTAGGTTGGAGGTAGTGGCCTCCATTAGGGACACTACTCTAGTTTCTGGAAGCAAGTCAGGCTCCACAAAAGAATCACTGATTGGCCAGTGAGAATTATGGTCTTTGAGCCAATTAGGTCCTGACCACCACAATGTGTTATGGATTAGGTCGTGAGGAGTGCTTCCTCTGGAGATGATATCTGCAGGATTGTCATGAGACGAAACATGATGCCACTGATTAGGTGAAGTGTGATCTAAGATATCAGCAATTCTGTTTCTGACGAATGTATTCAAAGTATGAAGTGGACGAATTAACCAGCTCAGAACTATAGTGGAATCACTCCACAGATAAATCGCTCTGATATTTAATTGGAGCGCAGGTAAAATCTTATGAATAAGATTAGCAAGCAGATGGGCGGCTAGAAGCTCTAGCCTAGGAATGGTAGTAGCTTTGATGGGAGCAACTCTAGATTTAGCACAAAGTAGAGAGCTCATAACATTCCCAGAATGATCTGAGGAGCGTAGATATAAGCAAGCTCCATAAGCGACTTCACTGGCGTCACAGAAGCCATGAATTTGAATTTCATTAGCATTTTCTAATAATGCCAGTCGAGGAATAGCTATACATGAAATCTTATTTAATTGATTATGAATCTTTAGCCATTTATCAATTACTGGAGAAGGAATGGGATCATCCCAAGAAGTCGTAATCTTCCACAAAGATTGAAATATAATCTTGCAATAGACGACTATAGGGGAAATTAAACCCAGAGGATCGAAGATGGAGGCGATACAAGAAAGTAAAGTCCTCCTAGAACATGTCTTAAAAGGTTTCGTGAAGTCAATTGCGGTTTCAATTCTAAGAATGTCATTTGAAGGCTGCCATATTAGACCCAGCGCCTTCAGAAAGTCTGCTTGAGATTCGCCAAAAGAACGGCAGTCAAGGGGTTCCTGAAGTTCAGGGGGAATTTCCGTAAGTAACTCAAGAGAGTTAGAACTCCACTTACGGGGGTTGAAACCACCTAAAGGGAGTAAGGTACGCAATTCAGCAACAGCTGCCTTAGCCTCACATAGGCTATCAGCGGTAGCCACAATATCATCAACGTAGGTAGAATTGTTGATGATAGTGCTAGCTAAAGGAAACCGAGCTCCCTCGTCTATTGTGAGTTGCTTGAGAGCTCTGGTGGAAAGAAATGCAGCTGAAGAAGTGCCGTAAGTGACGGTTTTGAGCTTGAAAGTCTGTATAGGTTCATTCAAAGAACTTCTCCAAAGGATTTTCTGGTACACTTGATGATCAGGATTTACCTTGACCTGCCTATACATCTTTGCGATGTCTGCAGTGAATGCTATAGGCTTGAATCTAAAACGGAGAAGGATAGAGAACAAATCCGGCTGAACAGTTGGCCCTACGGCAAGTATTTCATTGAGTGACTTGCCGTTGGAAGATTTAGCCGAAGCATCGAATACCACACGAAGTTTCGTGGTGGTGCTCGACGGTTTTAATACAGGATGGTGAGGAATGATATAGTCGAAGTTATCGTTTGAGGATTGCTCTAAAGGCTCCATATGGCCTAGAGCGATATATTCGTCCATGAACTTATGATAATCTTCACTAAGAGTGGGATTAGAATTGAGGCGTTTCTCCAATGAGGAGAATCTTTTATAAGCCTGGAGTTTTGTACTGCCCAGGGTCTGAGGATCAGACAAGAAAGGAAGTTTTACCACATATCTTCCTTCTGAGTCCCGTTGAGTATTATCTACGAAATGCTTTTCGCATATAGAGTCGTCGAGAAAGGAATCGGAGTTAGAAATTTTTTCTAATTCCCAAAACTGAGAAAGTTGCCTGCTAATGTCTTGATCAGCAGTGAGGAAGGCAGAATAATGTGTGGGAGACCCGCTAGAATGGTCGGGTTCCTTAGAAACCTTATTAGAAGGCCTTGACTTAGGTTGGCGGTTGTGCATATTTTGCAAAGCCATGTTATGTTCAGACCTGGCGGGTTGTGGTAATTTACCAGCAAAATACCAACCCAAATGCGAGTTCTGAATTACAGGCATATTAGGAGCAGATATCTGACCTGCACAGACAATCTGTGAATATATTTCAACGCCTAATAACAAGTCTACGTACTTAGGAGTATTGAAACTGGCGTCAGCCAATGAAAGATTTGGTGGAATATTCCAATTTGTAGTATTGACAGGCTTGCGTGGAAATTTCGAGGTTGAAATTTCCGGTACGATTATGACGTTGGTGTTGCAATGCCATGAAGTAGTGACAGACTTAATTGAAATCGACGTCATCTTAAGACTGTCTGCCTTAGATGACAATATACCAGCTAAAGTAGTGCGCTGGTGATGAGGCGATAATTTTAAGTGGTTGAATAACCTATTAGACATGAGGTTACAATCAGAACCACTGTCAAGCAATGCGGTGGCTTCAACAGAATGGCCATCCCTGTGCATGACTAAAACAGTGGCAGTAGGGAGCAAACAGCTTGGTTGAGGTTGGAAGACTGACATTACCCCAGCAGTATTGGCAGCTTGGTTGCCGTTAATATGTGCTGGATTATGAAGGTAAGTGCCATGTTTACCCTTACAAATCTTGCAAGTATAAGTGCTACAATAGGGGGCGTGACCCTTAGAGTAATAGCACACTTGACATAATCGTTGCGTTTTGACAAAATTGTCTCTATTAGAGAAATCCATGGCTTTGAAAACTTCACAATGTTGCAGCTCATGGAATCCATTGTTACAACAGAGACATTTAGGCTTGGAGGAGGCAACCTTGCCTTTAGGAATGGTTGTATTAGATACAATAGGCTTTACTGGCTGACTCCTTAAAGCTGAGTCAGTCATCTGAAAAACCCGTATCCTGGATTCTAAAAATGTGAATAAGTCTTTGAGACTAGGCATTTTACCTGGAGCGAGAGAGGATTCCCATTCTTTTATCAAGAATGGGGGAAGCTTGTCGAGTACAATCTTTGCTATAATCAAGTCAGACAGTTCTACATCAACATTAAGCGAGTTCAAAGCATGAACAGTGCTTATAAAATGGTCAACGAACTTCTGAAGAGATTCAGCGGAATTCCTTTCTAATACAGGAGGTGAAAATAGCTTCTCCAAGTGGGTATTAGCGATAAGTCGGTCATTATCAAACCTAGCCGACAGCGTGCTCCATGCTACATCAAACGTAGCAGCAGAGACAGGAATGTTTTGAATCACTGTCATAACTTCTGGTGCTAGACAGGACTTCAAATATTGAAATTTGTCCATGTTAGATATGTGTTTATGCTCTATGATTAGTGAATTGAAAGTGTCCCTAAACTCAATCCAGGTTGCTGGGTCGCCACTGAAATGAGGAAGCCGAATTTCTGGAAGTTTAGGGAGAGAGGGGACAAATTGAGGCGATGATTGATTAGCAAGGATAGCTTGGTTGGGCTCATAATGATGCTTGGTTTCATCAATTGAACTTCGAAGAATACCAATGGTTTCATGAAAGGCAGATTCGACTTGAAGCCTTTGAAGTTTGATAGATTCATTGAGTTCTAGTACGTCGATACGGGAGTATTCAGTCTCGTATTCACTGAATATTTTCTCAAAGGATGTGCGCAGACTCAGAGCCTTGCAATAAGACTGTCTGTCTTCTATAACAAGTGCTTGGATAGCCTGAACATAATTGAGGAATCGTGTCTTTATAAACTCGACACTAGATAGCTTAGCCTGAGAGTCTCTCTGGGCCGCAACTAACTTAGCCTCAGCTTCCTGCTGGGCCGCAACTAACTTAGCCTCAGCTTCCTGCTGGGCCGCAATTAACTTAGCCTCAGCTTCCTGCTGGGCCGCAACTGACTTAGCCTCAGCTTCCTGCTGGGCTTGCCTTTGAAAAATTAAATTGTCTAGGTGAGAGAGGGCTTGGAAAACGGTTTCTTCGACTTCCTCCCTATAAGCCATTTCGGCATCAGAAAATTCTAACTCCTCGATCTGAGATTGTATGTCTTGAAAATCATTACTAAGTTTTGTCATTGTATCTTTGCGCCTAAGCAGGTCTTGAATAGAAATTTCACTAGAGCTAGCGATATCAGCTATTATATTGGCTTGGCGGGTAATTCGACTCTTAACAGGGGTTCTTTTAGCCTTAAGGGCCGCGAATTCAGGACCCGGATTAGTCATATTTGATGAGATTTGCAAAGTCTTTTACAATAAATAATTGTTCAGTGTTAAATCAATTGCCCGCGTTTCGGGAATTACACATAGACGTTTACAATGGTCATGATTGAGATAAACAGACAAAACAGTTAAAATACACTTGAAATTGTGTAGAATCTGTATCAGGTGTTTGTATTGTTGTCTGTGAGATTGTACAATATTTTACAAATTGACAAATATTACAATATGATAGTCAGGTAGCTCCGTACCTAGATCTCAAACGTGTTGAGGACACGGAGATATGCTTGATATTATTAAAACTTGATAATAATAGTGATGCTAATGTTTATGAAACAACACTTATGTTGTTGCTAAATGCAATACTTTGCATGAATTCAAACAGGCTTGCAAATGCCTGGAGAGACTTATGTATTATATAGTATAAGATGAATTATTTATGATAATCAAGCAAATGCACTGAATTTAATTCAGGTTCGGAGCAGCCAGTAATATCTAAACATGTTAGTAATATCAACGGCCTGATGGACCTTCAACATGTTAGTAATATCAACGGCCTGATGGACCTTCAACATGTTAGTAATATCAACGGCCCGGTGGACCAACAACTTGTTACCGCAAGGCGACCCTTCCTCTGGTAGTGGACCGTATTGAAAACTATTTGTGGGTTCGATTCCCGGCGATAACATGCGGGGGAGAGAAGAATTGAGGAGAAGAATTGGGTTTCATTTCCAATCTTCAAATGGGTAAATTGATATACAAGAAATATGCACATGTGAACGATGACGTTGCTTGATCAACACAAACTTGATGGTCTGGAATATATGCACTTCTTGAAATCTGCAGTTCTAGTTGTATCCAAGTACACATATATAGATGCACTGGTAGACTGTATTAATTCGGAGGACCATTTGTTGATGTAATAAATATAGCCTGTCGAAATTGTTATTTCGAAACTAGAAGATTGTATTGAATGCTGAAATTTAAGACTATTCACAGCACTAGTTCAGAAAAAAGAAGATTGCATAAATAAGCTGTTAACACTTTATTGCCAAGCATAAATGTCTGTATTTATTTAACAATTCGAAGTTGCATGAAGTCTCTTTATGACTACTAAATCTCACCGAATTGAAGACTAATCATAGTCCTTGTCTTGTGAATTATATTACTCACAGAATTGAAATGATTGATATCTCCTTATGAAGGTTCAGTGTCCAGAGATAGAACGAAGCACCTTTAGCGACGTCTAGATGAATCCCTGTGATGTTGAAATTATGTTGAACTATGTAAGAACATTGGAATTCTTAATCCAACACAAATGAAGATAAAAGGCATTTCGCCCGAAATTTAGCACTGTATGACGTGCTAAATGATTTGTTGAATAGAGCACATTGCCCTAGAAAAAGAGAATGGAACACTCAAATCGTTGTCCATTTTGAAGAAGAAGGATGAAGTGAATAATAAGGACAATTGAAGGTTGAAACAATAAATAATCGCTAACCCAATAATAATAGCTTCACTTGTAAATAAGATTAATTAATCAATACATTAAAACGCACTATGCTAATATAATAATAAATAAAATAAAAACAGAATTGATAAATTAGTAGTTATTTAAAAAATAAATAAATAATTTTGGAGTTGAGATTAAAATAACAATTGCCAAGACATACATTGAATTGATTGACTGTAAGCCTATACAGACAAATGAAAATCAAAGCCATCTGAAGTAAATTTATGGCAAGCAAGAAAGAAGGTATTACATGACGTAACATAATCGTAAAATAATAAATTGTCTTTCTAGTAATAGCCTATAGTAGTTATTTAATTCACTTCAACAAGAATAGCGGTAGAGGCACTTTCATAGCAGTTAAGTGCTGTACTTTATTTCGTATTAGGTAACAGAAAATTAGCAAATTAAAAATAAAAACTGGTTGCATACTAGCCTATAGCTATTACAATATTCAAGAAATCATCATGATCTCATTATGTTCCTCTGTACTTTATATAACTGGCTCTCCCAACATCCTTTATATATATATATATATATATATATATATATAAGGCTAGTCTTACTTTCTCATGAATTTAAACGCTGAGGACACCAAATAACTAATTTCTAACGATTGAAACAGAGAATTTAATTATAGATATTACATTTTCATATTACACCTCCATTGCTAATTTTTTCCCGCCACTTTACAAAAGATCGTGGAATATTCCATCTTACTTCTATGACTAAGCTAGTAACGCGATGTTCTTAATACTGTACTTTATATGGAAAAGAGGGCTGTTTGTGTGTATATGTATATCGTGTTTTTCTTTATCCATCAGAAGAAGGTTAAGAAATAGAGTTCTCTAAATGAATCGTAGGATCAACGATCTCTGCTTCATCCTTTTTCCTATGTATTATCAGAGACTCTTGCCCTCGCTATACACATCTACATTACCCCCCTTTTATAGGTCTAGGCTATATTAATAACTACAGAAGGATTTACATGAGCAGCCTTTGACAAACATTTTGCATAAGAAATGCTGCTACAAGAAGTTACGTGAATATTTAAATTTTATTTTTAAGAAACTTTGTTTTAGTATTAGTATTTGATTGTTAATTCATTTTATTTATATCTGCTATATTGTTAATTTGTAAGTATAGAAATTAAGCAAACTGTAAATGAATGTAAATTTCATTAATTGTACTGTAACTAAAACTCTAGCATACCGAAAGGTGAAATAGGTTTGTTATATTTGGAGATTCAACAACAACAAACCTTAAAATATTCATTCACTCTCAAATGACCAAAGGTACACAATGAAGGGAAAACACTACAAATATGCACGAATGGCACAATGTACTACTAACAGCCTTTCCAAAAAGGGGAGCATTACAATTTGTTTACACTTCACAGTTCTCCGTATCTCACATCAATTAATAAAGGAACTGGGTACTGTACAGTACTGTACATGTACAGCGGACTTGACTGAAGTTAGCTATAATACTGTACCCTTCTACAGAATAACTGGCGCTTATTGTGTAGTTTTAAGAAATATAGCCTCAGGCTTGTACATATAGTTGGGGGTTTGAAATTTCGGTGTGAAAATGCGAGAACTTCTCAGCTAGAATGGATGGAAACAATTAGGTCTTTTTTGGGTACATTCGGGAAATTGTAATAGCCTATCTGGAAAAAAAATCTTGAGAGTTAACATCTATAAAATGCAATTTTATGCAATTTAATATCAAATACGCACTGAAACTATAAAAAGTGAACGTAATTTGTAAGGAAAACTTCAAAATATGATTTATTAAACCTAAAAAACCCAAATACGTGCAGTACGCGTGAAAGTGTCCACAAAAAAGCCAAAATATGCAAATATTCAGGGGAAAATTATACTTATTTGGAATTAGGAAGCCATGAAATGAAAATTTAGGAAGTTTGAGATCTGTATCAGGCTTAAAAAAAACAAGCATTTTCATGTAAATCCTGACTTTATTGTTAACTATTTAATTTCGTCTGAGTTAAAAGTGAAAATGGGAATTTCTTTTAGATCAACCAGCACAATAAGTACCGTATATCGGTGTATTCGCATTTGTGCTGGTAAGAGAGAACATCATGTATACTTCTGTGCTAACGAACACTGCTGTAGGCGAGACGAGGCTCTGTAACAACACATGCAATATTTGCGTCAAACGCCTGGCCGGGGGATTTAATACGTGTAGACCTACGCATTCCCAGCTTCACCTCAATATGTGCGACGCAGCTTTTATCCGAATGTAACACCTTCCCTGCTTGGAACAAATGTGTGTGTGTGTTGTGTGGTATACAGAGGAGCTGGGGATTACAAATCCATCATCATGCAGTTAATACTTGTAGGTAAATAACAAACCGTATTGAAATCAAACAAACAGACGAATTCCTGGAAATTTAAAAATTTCATAAAATGTCAATTTATAAACAAAATAACTGGAGAATTCTACAGCCAGTTAAACCTCGAGTGTGTTCACCTCGTAGTGCCAACCCACGAGAAAGCAAAGAGAATTTTTTTTCAGTAATTGTGTACTGAAGTAGCGTTCTTATCGCTTAAGGGATCCATCCAAATGAAACAACGACAAAAATTAAGCTGAACAGGTTGCCTTTCTTAAATTTGTTTTACTTGACTGTTTTAATTTTCCTGTTATTATTGATCTTTTTCAAAAAATTAATGACTTAACTGAAAGTTAATGTAATTTTTGTATAAGTGTATTTTTTGTTCCTGTATTCTTTGTCTGTTGTCTCCTTCTGCGTTGTGTTGAAAAGATTGTATAAATAAATAAATTTCTCAACTATTATTCTTAGTTGAATAGTGCACAAGTCATGCTTTTAACACCCTATAATTACATTATTATTATTATTGCTATTATTATTGTTATTATTATTATTATTATTGATTTAAGATGTAAGGGGAAGGTAGTGCTAACCTACACAAACCTCATTTTACATAATATTGCATTTCTAAAGTTTGTTCAAATCTTCAATCTTATTTGTATTTTTTTGGGGTACATATTATGTTACTAACAATATTATATTACTGACATAATTAGTCTATGCTCAGAAACATTGTAATAAATAGTGACTAGAAAAATATATAAATATTGCAACAATCTGAAGTTTTACAAAATGAGGGTTAGCACTATCTTCCCCTGACCCCTTCAATAAATATTAGTACTAGAGGTTCATCTGATGTATAGACGTTAATCCATCACTTATCATAGCATTCAGTAACTCTAAAGTACACTCAAAATATGGGATATTCTATCTGTTATACTCTTACATTCGTAACCTTACATCCCCAAGAAATGCATTTAATTATTATTACTAGTAATATTAATATTATTAACAATCTGTTGTGTAGGCTGAACGTATTATGTAGTAGGAGTTCAGTAACTTGAAAGATTACTCGAAACAGGAGCTGAATTGTTGACGGTACACATAATTTTTTTTTTATCTACACAACTTATCAGTATACAATATTCTATTAACTTATTCAATTACCTGGGTATATAAAGCAAACATCGTAATTTTAATTTGAACCCTATTTGAACCGGTCGTAGGGCAGCATAACAATCCAAATATATAGGCAAACTAATATTACGACTATTGTTATTCACAGAATAATCTATATCTGATTATTAAGTGTCAGTATGTTATTTTACGAGTATATAAGATTGTGTGGGGGTCGGGAAAATGTCTACTTGTCTGTCCGTCCGTGTCTGTACGCCCGATAACTCAAATACGCTTTATGGGATTTTCATGAAACTTGGTATACGCAATTACAATGTCCATGGGAAAAAGTTTATTGCTATTGGACCAAATCGGTTCAACGGTACCGGAATAATGCCCAATTTATTTCCTATTTTATGGTGATATATTAGAAAGAACTTATGAAATGCAAATCAGTTCTTATGAAAACATATTGTTTTACACTATTCATATACGGCTTTGGAAGTTGCAATACAGTTAGCTATGACAGATAACACTACCCACATACTCCTTCACATATGCTTACGAAATTAAACCTTTGTTCTTCCGTAAGCCCTGCTTAATGAATCGATCTGGAGCTTAACTCGGAGATAGTTTAGAAAAACAGCTTCTTTTCTGCATATCATAATTGCAATTATCACTGATTAAACAAAATAATTCTGTACTTTGTTGCATCAGTTTACCTTATTTAATTTCTTTGCAGGTAGGCATTCAGATGTTTGCTATTAGCACATACTTATAGTACTTTCTAAGCTAAGATAAGCTCTGGAATGGAATCAAAACTTTTTCACTCCATGTATTGAGCATAGAGCCTCCTGATGGAAGTTCCATTACCGAAGATGAATAATTCAGAAATGTTTATTTTCCTGTACAGGAGAGAGTGACAGGTGGTGAGCCCAGCACCATCTAACCATCTAGAATGCTTCACGAGGAAAAACAGTAGAATGTATATCTTAATGGTTTCCATGGATATACAAGACAGAAAGAAAGATTTCAATAAAATGATGGAAGAAATTTAGTCTTATAACTTAAAACATAGCAAATATACCCGAGAAGAAAGACAAATGGAGATCGAGTTGTCAAAAGAGAGGAATTATCCATCATGCCTACACGTACTTCCAGGGAATCAAAGTACAATCCTCCATATGAACGTGCTGTGAGTATTAGTACAAACACAAACAAATTAAAAAAACAATAATTTCAATAGAATTACATTATACTGTGGTTTGCTTTATTTAGGCACAAGTTTATAAAGGCTTGCCTTAAGTACTAACAACAATTAGCCAAATTACAACTTTACGAACTATCGTAGGAAATAGTTATTTATGATACAGGTGGTAAAAGAGGACTTTATTTTGCGAGTAGGCATATTTACGAAATATGCTCGTAAGAGCGAGCGAAGAAATCCTACGAGCAAAATAAAATCATTTAACATGTGTAGAGTTATCATAACTATGTATATATTTATGCATATCAGGCTATTTATGTATATAATTAATGTATATTACGTTATATACATTAATTATGTTTAGGGCCTATCATGAAGATCACTGTTCGTGTAACTAACGATGTTCAAATTCTTTCTATTGTTAGTGTGTTCATGGCGTGTGTTAATTTCAACCGATATTACATTCTTTTAATGAAGGGTGAAATAGCGGTTATAAACCATGGTAAGTAAATATGCAATTCGGCATTTGCCTTTACGACGGGCGAGACCTTGAAAAAACTCAAGTCAAATTGATAACGTATATTTTCTTTGTTTATTCTTGATTGTTGTTATGATGATGGAACAATTACTGTAATTGCTTATAGATAGGCCTATTTGCTGTGATTTTTGCAACCGTCGTGAAAAATTTAACATTTAAAAAAGCGTAATTAGTTTTAATGTTTTCAATTTTTATTACACTGGCATTATTTAAAAACCATATAGAAATGCTATTCACTAAAATATGTTCTCTATTTTACTATAACATTTACACAAGCAATATTAATTTGGAAAAATATAACAAAAAATGAACTGATTCGGCAGCAGTAATCAATTTTCTTAATTTTGCTTTCAGTTTTATTACTGATGACTGCTACGATGAACCAAACTTACTGTAGACCTTTATAAAGATAACATGGTTTTAAGTAGTTCTTGGTACATTCAATAAACTTCTAACGGATCTATTGAACGATCATCTAAATCTCCGGAAGGAACTGTTAACAAAATAAGTTAGGCCGTGTAACATTAGAAACGTACATTTCTAGTTTTGCCTTTACGGAATCTTGAGTTCCAAAAGTACACGTACCGTATCCTAGTGTTAGTAGGAGTCATAGGTAAAATATACTGTAGAAACGGGAAAGCTAACTTACTTTATAAACACACAAGGAGTGAATTGCTGTAGGGAAAGTAGCTACAAAAGGGGATCATGAATGCATGCCTAATTGGGAAAGCATTGAATGTTTTGGCCGAAACTTACCAAGCTATGTTTTTTCTGGTCAATTTTTTCTAACAATTAATAAATCGTAATGTCAAGAGATGTTTACCTATAAAAATTATGAAAAGCAATTTGAGATGGTCTACTTCGTCTTGAAAATAGACAAAAATTATGTCGAGCCTTTTAATATTGTTTCTTGAGAAAGTTGACAAACAGACGATTCTTCTTCCGGAAATTCCACCCACTACATGATGAGCTTTTACTCGATGGAGACGCTAGCTGTCCAGTCAACAAGAGCGTAAGTTTTCGAACTGATGTAAGTGTTCCACCGGTGTTACGTTACAGCATTTACAAATTGCGTGCGGAGAGGAAGGCAATTTCCGAATTGTGTACCAACGAAAACTAGGATCTAACCGAGTTGCGTGCCAAACATATGTAAAATTTTCCTTCCAATTTTCAGATTATTCTGTAGGCCTACAATAACGCACTGTTCATTAATTTTAACGTAAGTTTTGACAGTTATCTTGCAACATGCCCACGTATCCTTATTATTCTTTAGTGCCTTTTGAAAATAAAATTTGAAACAATCAATGAAGAACAGTTTCTTGTTCCTCACTCAGCATAATAGCTACGGTTGGTCCCATGATCCAATAGTCCCTTGCTTGAAGTCACCTGAATACAACATATTCCTTTAGGTACTATAAGTCAAAATAAATATTACTTCTGTAAACTGCTTAAAACTGTTTTGAACACTTAACTAAGATCAAACAGTGTTAAACACAACCAAGGGCACGCCAGCATGCAATTGAAGTGTACGTTTAAAAATCCCCGTATGAAATTAGGTTGCTTACTTTTTCCACCTGACTGATCTTGCATACAATACGAGTTCTCCCGGTACGTCAGTTCATGAAAATATTAATTTATGAACAAAGTACATTTCTAAACGATTTCTACGGTGTATAATATGTAATATTTGACAGTGTAATTCACTAGTGAGGAGAAATGTTGCCTCATTTTATTATTATGCTGAAAGCGGCCAGATACATTACACTATGTGCTAATATAATTATTTTTCCGCCAAATGTTGTGACGTAAAATGATGATCTACTGGAAAAATGTTTAAGGCTATATTGTACACTTAAGAGAGCTGTTACCTTTTAAAGATCACGGCAAGAAGGACGATACGACGGCAGAGGGCTTAGACATGACGCGGCAGATACTCAGAAGGGAAGAAGATTTTATAATCATCTACAAGTTCCTTTCGTTCCGGCAGCCTTTTCAACTGTGAAATCAAACTCGTTCAATCACAATAAATTCTAAAAATTTAGAAGATTTCAGATTGAAGACAACTTACATGTTCAGTTGTCGTTCGCATTCAAGAACCTGATCGAAGGAACATTACAACTGCAGCCTTCTCGTATATGCATCTCCCTATAAACCGTCAGTCTGCGACTTTGCTGTCAGAATCTAGGTCCAATAAATTATAATGTATTAAATAAAGCTGAATTGTTCGATGACAAAAATGTGTGGTTCATGGCAATATGCGTATTATTATTCAGTTCTTCTTTTCCACACGATAGGTGCCATACATCCAGGGGCGGATCCACGGGGGGGGGGGGAATGGGGGAAATTTCCCCCCCCCCAAATTTGTAACATTAAGCACAAATTATTGAAAATTTATTAGAACATAACCCAAATACTTAAATTAAAGCAACGACATTCATTATTTTGAAATACCTTTGTAAGAAAATGCTGAAATTTTCATTTTGTTTTCAATTGTGTACTGGATATAATTAATTTTTATGAGTAAAAACTTCCCTCTCTACTTTAGTTCCCCCCCCCCAAAATGTCTCTCTGGATCCGCCACTGCATACATCTAGTTATGTCTCAGAATTCTAAACAAGTGTTAATTTTGTAATATTGATTATATTATAGCAGCATCTACGACTGTAGTATAATTTCTTCTCATAGGGTATTTTATCTGTTTGTAAATAAGGTGAAAAACAGTTTATTTAATTTGTTTTAAAGGATTTTCAACATTTCATCATTCTAGAGTGATAGGGAAAAAGTGAATAAGTCAAAAAACCAAAGTTCCAGGAGAGCCAAAAAACAATTTATTTCCACAATATTGTTACAATATCTATTTCAGCCCACCCAGATATTTTTACATACTATCTTATACTGTGTAAAAATATCTGGATGGGCTGATCTAAATACTGTAACAATGCTGTGGAAATAAATTGTTTTTTTTACTTATTTGCTTTTTCCCTATCACTCTAGCATTGAAACAGTCGAAAAATATGAGAAAACGTAGGTTACATTATAATAGTATTAGCATTTGGGATTAACTACTGTATTTAGCATATTATTAAAAGAAAGTAAACACAAGGCGAAAACCAGTGGCCTACTGGCCAAGCAAGGTGAATCCTATTACAGGTTTTCAGGTAGATAGCGTATTGTATTTCGGATACTTCTATAGTACAAAACTGTAGAATGCCCCCTTCTGGGCTCCACCTCTCTGATGATTAGGCCCGCAAGTTCATATATGCCTGAAGTGAATAAACTCCCCAAATATTATGAAAACATTATCCAAATTATGCCAATGGGTATTCGCCCAAATTATATACATGTTTTATGAGCCCACCCAAATAAATGTCCCTGCATTTTGTAATGAGTTCATTCAGTGTTATAAAAATTAGAAACATTCAATAAGAAATGTAGAATTTTCAAAACGATATCCCGTATACCATAACCTTTTCGAACAATAGAGGGACCAACAAATTCAATCCTATCTATCTCATCCAGTTAGAGAGTGAATGAAGGCAATGTGGGCTATATATCAAGAAATCTTCTTTTATACAGGCTATTTCTGCGTTCGTAATCGAAACCTATGGATTAGGGTGGAACGAAAAACATCAACTTTTGATTTTCAATTTGTAATAGCGCGGAAAAGTTGTCTTTTGGTGTCAATAAGATAAATTTAAAATATGAAAAATATTGGATTATGTCTTGAGGTGCCGCAAGTACGTTAAAGTTTCATAAAAACACACTTTTTGCAATTTTCTCAAACACTTTTGCGAAACAATCAGCTTTTCATTTTTAATTTGTAATAGCGCGGAAAAGTTGCCTTTTAGGCTCAAAAATAATTAAACAAAATTTGGTTGCAATACTACAACATCTTGAGGTGCCGCAAGGAGCTTAAAGTTAGTAAAAACATTTGAAAAAATTGAGAAATTATAAACTTTGATAAATTATTTTTTATGAATTTTTCGTACAAATAATGTTACAAAACTTGGTTTTAAATACATATATAAGTATTAGAATTGAAAAAGATTATTAATTACAAATAATAATAATAATAATAATAATAATAATAATAATAATAATAATAATAATAATAATAATAAGAATAAGAATAAGAATAAAAAAATTTTAATGTCAAATTTTGTATTTCTTACTTCTGTATCCTTAATGATAAAAAATGTTACAGCAGCAAAAGGTTTGTTTCTACTTCTTTGCCACATTAAACTGTTTTTTTGTATTAAATTTTGGCATATTCACACGTGAGTCAACTTTTGCTCGTATGTATCCTTCTCTTGCGATTGAACCACAGAGATTTTGAGCCGATTCGGTCACCAGTTTCACAGCTCTTTCCACTACTTGCGTGTGACAAGGAAGCCGGGGAAAGTCGATAACCGGATCCATTTTACTATTTGGTTCAGCTTCAGATACCTTCCGTATAAAGTCTTTGAGAGAGTCACTGGATACATGTTTGAACAAGGGGCCATTTTCAGGCCATGAGATCATGTCGATGTAATCCTTTACAACAAAGTTTATCTTTGGAACTTTAAACTTCCTGACTCCTCTACTTTCTGTTCTTGCTTTTAAAACACGTCGTAAACCAAGTTCTCTTTGAATTTTGCGTTCATCACATAGCATTGACAAAAGGAGATTTTCCGGAGCAGCAAAGTACCCATTTCTTTCAATAATCGGGTCTATAACGTTCTTGAGATCGTCAGAGAGATAGCATGAATATGGGATAAGGTTAAACAGATGTTTGGAACCATAAGTGCATGAAGGTTTTAACTTAATTTTAAACCACACAGGCGCATACACTTTCACAGTGTATTCAGCCAGAGTCTTAAGATTTTCAGTTGGATTTTCAGTTGCCACATACAATCTAAGCACGCGGTTGGCTAACGTCAACCACCTGGAGTGAGCAATTTTTCCAGGGTCTCTTAAAGATAAATCTAGTGTGCAATTTACACTTGATACAGCGATACACATATCCAATAAATATTTTTGATCTGTACTTAAATCATTTTTGTTCTCCAAAAGAGGAAGGTTATTTTCAATTGGCAAGAAAGTAACCACAGGTAGATTAGCACAGTTTTCTAGCTGCTGACCTATTTCGCCTTTAAACTCATTGGGTCCCTTCGTTTTACCATCTAAATGACAAAAAAGATGTCGCAATGGTAGCTCATTACCATGGAACAAACAAATTAACCATTGTAAAGGTATTCCTATTTCCTTTTCCATCAATGAAATCACACCATTTTTATGTCCAATGTTTACAACGGTTCCATCACACCCAATAGCAGTAAAGTTCAGTCAAGATAGTAAAGCTGTTTTTATCTTCCTATTCATATTATAACGCCTATTTGAAACTTTTTATTTCATAATCGAGACACGTAACAATCTTTGAAAAATTTCCAAAAACTGTGTTTTTTATGAGACTTTAACCTCCTTGCGGCACCTCAAGACCTACTCCAATATTTTTCATATTTTAAATTTATCTTATCTACACCAAAAGGCAACTTTTCCGCGCTATTACAAATTAAAAATTAAGGGCTGATTGTTTCGCAAAAGTGTTTGAAAAAATTGCAAAAAGTGTGTGTTTTATAAAACTTTAACGTCCTTGCGGCACCTCAAGACATAATCCAATATTTTTCATATTTTAAATTTATCTTATTTACACCGAAAGGCAACTTTTCCGCGCTATTATAAATTGAAAATCAAAAGTTGATGTTTTTCGTTCCACCCTACTATGGATTTATCAGGTTAAACAATCAGTTATATTTCCAAAACAGTTTCCACAGAAACAGAGTACGTCTTTGTGAATAAAAATGGAAAATGTGCATAATGATTCAAAACATTGCGGTTATAAATCTAAATATGTATTCGGATAATTGAAATCGGCGAGAAGAATGAACACACTGATCGTAGGAGTTAAATAATATCATCAGGGAAAGGTAATTAATTGTATGTCTGTGCAGTATTTAATGAAAGGCCAAACAACATAGTTTTTGAAACAAGAATTTGAAATGTAGTGTATAGATCTTTACACTAATAAGAATTGAATTCATTATCACAATCCAAGAAGTATAAGAATTTAGTCTAAACTTGTTAAGAGTATTTCGTTTTTACCGTATATTGTGTGCAAAAATCAGTGGCATCGCGCTGAGAGAGGAACGGGCAAGGGTTTCGTCCTCCTTCCCACAGTTCATTATCATTAAGTGGTGGGAAGAATTAAATTTTTATTTTCTACAATTTGGAGGCAAGATAATAAATATTTTGTATGCCCACACTACACTACACGAACTTCTCTTACCATAGATGTTATTGTACTAATGTATGTTATCTTTAACGTCAGTAATTTCTGATTTATTTAAATTTTTTACAGAAAGAAAATGTAATATATTCAAACTTTACTTGTACTTCTCATATAAATTTTAAGTCATAAGACATACGATTATATTTCTATGAGTGTTTGTATGCACCAGACCAAAATTACAAACCTTCCTCGTCCAAATTACACGACGAAAGATGACATAAAAACATTCACTGTACTGAAAATTCTCAAAATTTTATTATATATATATATATTGGTATACTATATTTAGACTACTTTAGCAAAAATAAATTCTAAGAATATTAACAGAAATTGTTTTAAAATGTTTATAGCAAAATACGTGTCCGTGTAATTTGGACGAGGAAGGTGTGTAATTTGGTCTGGTACATACAAACACTTATTGTGATATTTATTAATGGTATTCCTAACGATATACTGAAATACTATGTTATCTAGGCCACTTTTCATATTTTGTGCAATGGACTCTAATAGATGTAGACATCGTTGGTTTCGGTGCAGTTTGCAGCATAAACGTCCCTACAACGGGAGAGGTTAAACTAAGGAAAAGAAAGGATTATTATTAACATCATTACAATAATGCTAAAAATAATCGTCGTGTTCTCATACATTGATAGTGGTAGTGACAATGATCATAACGACAATAACAATAATAATAATATGGTAATGGTAATGATAATGATGATGATAATAATAATAATAATAATAATAATAATAATAATGAAGTAACTTATTAACTGTGCCCTCAAAACAAAAACTTTCAAGCTGTGCTTTTCTAAGAGTGTGTTATTTAAAATAAATTTTAAAGTTAATGTAATATTTACAATATACTTTTCGTTTCAGCATGATAATACACAACAACTATCTGGATTTTCTTCAGAACAATTAATGGGAATGGCGATCAACAGATGCTGTGAAATCTGCAATGAAATATGGAAAGGGAGAATGCTAAGATTATGTGGAGGTGCCTACGGGAGAAGGAAAGTGCTGTGTTAGTGTTGTGTGAAAATCAATGGAGAATATTTAACTCTTTGATGCAAACATACTTTAAGAATGGTACACTAAACTTTACACAGCAGTTGAAAAAGACATGGGAATATGAAGCTTATAATGCGACAAGTTAAATAACAAGCGTGTGAATATTTGAGCTGCGCATCGACCACGCCTTTGGCTCTACAGACCGAATACCCGATCGACGAGCGAATATGCCCGACTGCGAGACTTCGTTGGTGCCGTGGCATAGTGATGGGACAACTAAGCGGAGAAAAGAGGGTGCTGCGCCAACCTCCCTTCTGCTTGTGCAACTGCGCATCTTGTTTCTCTGTTAATTTTAATCATAAATAAAGTAAACCCATAGGACCAAAGACCAGATCGTAGCACAAAACTAAATTTTTCAAATTTAATTAATTTATTAGTAAGTGAACTATTTTGGAAAAGTGCCTAACATTTTGGCAAACTAGTGCAAAGAGACCTGGTCTTTTGGTGAATCGCTGCTTTGTTTAGTACATTGGGGCGATAACGGAGCCTAACGTCTGTTATTCCTTTACCATCTCATATTACCTGAAATTTATGTGAAATTTCTAATTCCGAAGTTGAAAGGAATAGCAGAAAATCCTATCCTTCGCGTCCTCGTTCGCAGGCTCTGGTAATGCAGATGAGCAAATTTACTGAACTCAACTGCAGCCAAGAAGGAAGGGTACAATCGTATTGATAACAAATATGAATTATTGGGGTTAGTTTCCCATTCTACTGGATTCGTTAATTTTTTTTTTTACACACGAAAAACGGCAAAATTCCATGTAATGTTATTCTCCAGAAGTTTTAGAAGCCATATATAGGCACATTTTGTTTCTAAGAATATTTTAAATATGGGTAAAATCGGTAAGAAGTTCACAAAAAACTAACCTAAAATGGCGCTCAGAAAGGAATCACAATAATACAGAATCAGCTGCTAGAAACAGCGCAAGTGCATGCTGGAAAGAAGCCGATGGGTCACGTGGTGCTGGAATCAGTTGCCAACATGATAATGGTCAGACAACCCTCCGGAAGATATAATATGCCACATTTTCGAAACCGACAAACAGTGTATCGTACATTATTCGAAAATGCAAGGGCGCTTCGCTTCGGCTGCCGCCTCCGCTCGCGCACTTAACTAATGTGGTTAGTGTTATGCGTTATTTATCTATATGTAGAGGTTGCAGGACCGTTTGGAACAGACCAATGACATGCAAGGTCGTTGTCAGCCAATGGGAGTGTTGGTCTGCAAGCCAGAGACCGCATACCAACGCCGAACATCGCGTGTGGAAATCCAGTAAAGTGGGAAACTAAACCCGAATTATTTCTTCTTTAAAGTGCTCGGCTCTGTTCAGTAATTTTATAATATGGAACACTCGCTACATTTTCACCAGCTGTATTAATATTAAAATCGTAAGTAATTATTGTTTACGCAATTGTCAATAGGCCTATGCTGTTAAATAAAAATATAAACTAAAATCTAAACCGACATAGCCAATTGATGCCTAGAAGCTGAAAAAAGTGTTTTCGAAATAATGCCTGTTTGCCTGTCTGCGCAGGCCCTTTGGGGTTAAACTGTGAATTGTATTCATTATATTTTTACATTAAGAGCTTTTCAGGACTCTTATTTCACTCCTTTATTCTGGTTCCTATACCTTAAATATTAGGAGTACCGGTAGTTTTTATGAAAAGATTTTCAAATCCTAACTTTAAAAACTGATTCTAACAATACAATTTAATAACAATTTCACTTTAGATACTATTTTGACTAACAAAATAGCTACACTCGTTTTGCTATCATAAAAAAACTGAAGAAGATGGTTAATTTTGAAATTACGATTTTGTTATGTAAACTAAATGGACAATTTTTACTTCACTATTACTTAGGAAGGCAAACGAATTTCTTTGTTTCTTAATAGATTATGAATATATGAAGATTTTGTCCTGTTACGGATAAATAACACTGACTGTCGCTGGACATGCGGTCAGCGCTGACCGTGACCGAATACTCTTTTTCATCAAGCGACTCCTCGGTTGGTGTCATGAGGCTACATTCACCCCGTTACAAACCTCCTTACCTCAGAAAAATCCGAGATACGCTAACTCCTAGACCACGCTGATGGTCGAACTGAACGACTACAATTTCAGTAATCGCGAATGCTTCATAGCATAGCAGGGTTTTTTTGGGGGGTTATTGATTGTGTAAACTGTAATATATCACTTTAACTTATTGTAAGTGTACTGAAATTTCATCAAAGATCATTTTTAAAAGCTCATGGGTATTCCGGAATTATTTTTATTTAAACATTCCTTTTTTAATATATAATATATATTTCAATAAGTAAGTTATTATAACAACTCGACAAAACTGCAGATACAGTAGCCATAGGCCTAAATGTTAATACAATATAATTCGTAATTAATATTACATATGTTAAAAATAAAATAGTTCCTCTAGGGGACAAGAATTTGGAATTGTCCCCATAATGCTTGCAGTGTTGCCGCATTGGATGGCTATACCTTTAAGCTACCGAAGATACGCGCGTGGATCTGCAAGTTCTTTCGCTCCCGCACACCATGGTACAATGATTTCAACTGCAAACACAGTAAAGAAGAATGTTCTCGGTAAAAACATGTTATACGCGCTGTTTCATTTTATCTACTGCTTCTACAGCAGAACCGGCTAACTGAGATGTCATTGATAAGTGAGAAGCAGCCAATGTGTCAACGCAAGTGGCATCTCAAAGCAGTGATTTGCCATTCCTCCAAGGTTTTTTTTTTTATTTTTTATTTTTATTTTTTTTAATTAAAGATATATACAGACGGCACGTCCCATTACAATGATGTAATACTACATGCCTTTCCCTCTATTATAAGTCTTTTCTATAATCTAACTATTATTATTTTCTTGTTCACTTTCATACTATGGCTTTTTGACTATTTTTTTTTTTTAATCTAGGTGGTTTAGTTTTACTATTATGTGACAACTAATTGACTTCTGTGTTTCCTTGTATTGTCTCTAAGTTTATGGCATTTAAGAAGTCCATGAAGCTTTTCGTATGTTCTATCATTAGTTTAGTTTTTGTAAAAGTCCATTTACCTGTTTTGCTTAGCATATCCCTTTTAAATTTTAACCTCTCTGTTTCTAGTTTTGAGCATTCAAAAAGAACGTGGTCTACTGTTTGCACTTCGGCTCCACACACGCAGGAAGGACTGTCTTTTATTTTGAACCTGTGATAATAAGAACCTAGCTTGCCATGGCCCGTTAGAAATGTTATTATATTGGAATTGAGCGGTATATTTATTTTAAGTCTAGCTTTCACAGAGGGGAAAAAAGATTTTGTCACTGCACCTTTTGTGGACTGGATCCACTCGCTTTCCCATTTTGACACACTTTCCACTCGAAGCTCCTGCAGAATGACACTAGCCGGTATCCTACTGTAGCTCACAGGCAATTCGTTGTTACTCGCCGCCTGCTTAGCTAAGTGATCGGCGAGCTCATTGCCCTCGTTCCCGACGTGCGCCTTGACCGATATGAAATGAAGGTTCCAGCTTAGTTGTTCCAGTTTCCTAATCTGTAGTCTGATTCTTTCTATTAGGTGGAGGTGGTTATTGGAATTCCGCAAGGATTCAAGAGTAATTCTGCTGTCAGTGTGGATAGCTGCGTTTCTCTCAGTTGACTGTATTTCTTGAAGCGATTCCAGTTTTTCTAGTGCTTTAAGTATAGCATACTGCTCGGCTTGGTTGTTGGAGCATTTCTCATGTAGTCTGTATTGTAGTTGGAATGTGATTTCATGGTCTAAATATATTGCAATTCCTGAACCCACTCCGGTGTCTCCTTTACTCCCATCTGTGTAGATGTTGATTTTGTAATTCCACCCAACTTGTTTTTCCTACATCCCGACTACTTCTGCTGGATGCGGCCACTGGGTGTAGGGTGTTACTGTGTCCATAGTTTTCTCCTCCCAATTCTGCTCCTTTTTGATTCTATACATTTTAACCATTTGCTGTAGCCTATAAGAGCGTTTGCCATCATCGCACCTGATTCCAGTTGATTATAGTATTGAAGGAATGCCTGCCGAGTTCAATGAACGGTTTAGTAAGTCATTAACCCTTTACGAACAACACGGGGCTTTTAGTTTGAAATCAATTAGAGAAATTATGCTGGAATAGCTGTTTTCATGAATGACGAACATAATAAATATGTGGACAAAAATTAATTTTAATTTAAAGCATTACTCTACTGATTTCAGCTTTTATACAATTATTTATACGTTAGTAGAAATGAAAAGGTTAAGATCGAAACGTCTCGAAATTCTTCCTTACAGCTTAAATCATGGTAACTACACTGAACTTTTTAGTGGCACCCCAAACACATTTATGTTGTTGGTAAATTTTAGAGCCTATAAATATAATCAGGTTCGGATAACAATCGTCGAAAAGTATGTAAAATGTTCCGAAATACCAGTAGAACTAAAATCATTACCGCAGCGGAAGAGTTCTGGCTCGATTTCAGTTTGAATCTCAGTTAAGTTAATTTTTTTATGATTTTTTCGGTACATCTCTCTTGATCTTCGTCCTCTAGAACCGTTTCAGAAACACCAGTCTACAGGCAGCTGGACAGAATGAAAATAAAATGGTCCCAAAACCTTATAGTGGCGTATAAACAACAATACTACTGCTACAATATTTTCATAGGTACCGGTACGCTTTTACTGTGATGTGAAAACAAGTGAGACCATTACTCTAGTTACGAGATAAATGATCACGTAATATTACTCAGATTTCACAGACTATCCACTATACATGTGGAAATATTAAAGCATCATTATCATGCTCGATAAAGTTGCATATTCTGCTTTATGACAACTGAGAATGCTCTTCTATTCGTAAGAATCTTATATTTCATCTCTCTGCTCCAGCTATATATATATCGCTCCAGCTTTGTATCTCAAGCGAAGCATATGTAATAAAAAAGTTAAAGAGGGAAAATATCATGTGTTAGATGTAGGTGAACTAGATTCTTGCTCTAGTTATGCTCTATGCTCTATGCACTGGTGGTATCTATTGTTATCATCGCCATCAGTATTACAAATGCTATAGTTTTAGGCGTAGCCGAGGCCTATATTGGAATCTAATTGTATTAGGTAGATACATATTGCTGGACCACATCTAGTCTAAAAAGTATGTCTGTCTCATTCTTAATAGATACGAGTAATATCTGTCTAAAATATTTGCCCACCGACTATATATACGAGGGCTGTCCAGAAAGTAACAGACGTTTAGAAATATAAAATAAACAAAGTGAAAAAACAAATTTTATTACATACATTTTAATGTAGACTCTTAGGCTATTTTTCTACATAATCGTCATTCAAATTAAAGCATTTATCATACCGTGGCACAAGCTTTTCTATACCCTCTCTGTAGAAATCCGCCGCCTGCGATTTCAACCACTCCAGAGAATTTATTGGGAAAAGTGTTTCAAAAAAGGCTTTAGACTGTTGTAATACGCAATTCGTGCAGAAAATTCAAACAAAATCTTAGCAACGTTGCTAGCTACGACTTTCTCTTCATTTTGACAATAACTCTACTTGAAGATAATTTCATTTTCGCGATTTTCTCGAAAACATCTGCTACTTTCTGGACAGCTCTCGCTTGTGTATATATATATATATATATATATATATATATACACACACGCATATATATGTATACACACACATATATATGTATACACACACACACATATATATATGCTCAGAAACCAATCATGCTTTTATTATATAATATATGTTAGCCTTTTTTATTACTAAAAACTTTTTATCCCTCTTAAAATAAAGAATAATGGTCACACTTTGCTTTAGGCTTAAAGAAGAAAAGGAAAGTAAATTAAATCCTCGGCGTGCTGATGAGGATCAGTTCCGAAACGCGCTAAATAGGTGAAAGAATAGAGGTAACAGTGGTGTGCATTGTAAGCTTTTCTGTTCACAGTATCGGAAACTTTTGTAATCCGCTGCCTCCCCACAACATTGTTTACAAGTGCAGATAAAAGATTTGTAACATTATCGTGTAGCGAACTCATTTCCTTGAAACATCGCTCTGTTCAAACTGGTAGAAAATCGATAACGCCCTTGTACCCCACTATTCACACTAAATCATACCCTTGTTTACTCATGCATTATTTAGATACGCATTACTTTTAAGTTGCGGTTGCAAACTACAATAGGAATCCTACCTTCCACAGCGATGACCAAAATGTTGAGAGTGATTTTCTGAACTAATTGAGCTATAAACTTGAAATTTGACACACTTAACTAATACCTGAACAGAAATTACAATTTCAAATTTCAATTTAATATCTTAATTTGTGACAGTTTAATTAATTTCATTAAATTTTTTAATAAAAATTGAAATCTATCTCCTCCGTCAAATGAAATATGAACCTGAATTTTTTTTATGTAACAATCTTTTATGCTTGATTAAAAAAATTACTGACGGATTTTGTAATCCGATTTATACTTCTGTTTTTTAAAAATTTGGCACAGGAAAATGAAACGTTAAAAAAATTACGCATGATAAACATAAAAAACTAAGTAATGTAGTAGTTTTATGTTCACCATATACCACAAAGTATAGAGAATCGCAGAAATGTTATCTGATACAAGGATACACTACTAATCTAAAAAATATTGTTGATAAAGATTTAGGTTATATCGTAGATGAAAACTTAAAATATGAAATGGAAAATATCCGTAGGCATTAGATTGTAATTAATAAGGTATAATGAGGTACAATGAGTATGACATTAAAAAATTACCTTGGTCACATAGGCCATGGTATAGTCATGTTTATTTATATACAAAATTATTCTACCCAGATATACACTATTGATTACAATAGTCATGCAGTGCACTATCATAAAATAGTATAATGTGGATATGTAATTATATCCTAAAATCAGGCCTATGGTACCAGGCGACTATTTTATTTACTTATCAAATAATGGTAACTTTACGAGAATTATGTTACCAATAGTTAAAAAAGATAACATTATAAAAATCATAACAAAAAAAAAGAAAACTAAGGCCTATGCAAAAAACCCTATTAGATATGTAGATAAATAAAAAATTAGTCGCTCTATTATAATGACGCCATGTGTGTGGTAAGTAGTTCTGTAAGTCAGGTTACCAGCACTGGGATCGAAAGTTCGATTTTCCCCCATAATAGCGTGAAGGGGAAATGAAATACTACCGTAGAAAAAATAAATTTTATTTATAAACTAGAAAACTAACATAATATGTCAAACTTGGTTACGTAGCCTACTAATGACCAAGCAGGATAAAATCTCTGCTGTCTGGGGAAAAGGGAAAGGTTTGTTCATATTCATAATTAGAATGTGCCCGCGGCTTCGCCCGCGATAATTAATTCAAAATAAAAAAATAAAGAGTATAATAGTTAAATCATTATATTTATTAACACCTAAATCACGTGGACTACATACCACGATTAGATAGCGTCGCCTGGTAAAAGCGATCTCAGATTCGAGTTCCTTGGCCCAGAAAATCCCTGTATAGTGAGTTTCGTCCAAATCGAACAATGTTTAACCATATTTAGGTCTATGTTGATTATCCCTCTTCCGTGTATGTTGAAAATTTCATATGTATACGGGCCTTGGCATTCTAAACAAATGAATCGACCAGCGTGGGCTTACAACATTCAAGCGATCGCGATGCTTTTATTTCCACGGTATGACAAAAATAGCCAAAGCCAACTGTAATTGATTTGACATTGAAATGTATTACTGAAATCTGATTCTTCGACAGCGCTAAAATCACGTTTTCTGCCCGTTTTTCACTCATAACTCGCGAACGAAAGCTAAAATTAAAAATCCGGCTTCGAGGTGCATTTTCCCATCTTTCAGTCCATCTATGTTTAAAATTTCAGATCTCTGCGTTCAGTAGATTTCGCTGGGCATCGCGGACAGACAGACAAACACGTCCTTTTATTATTATAAGATAGCATGTGCCCGCGGCTTCCCCCGCGATAATTATTTAAAAAATTAAGAGCATAATAGTTAAATCATTATATTTATGAACACCTAAAGCACGTGGAGTGCTTTCCACGATTAGGTAGCGTCCCCTGGTAAAAGCGACCAGAGATTCCAGTTCCTTGGCCCAGAAAACCCCTGTATGGTGAGTTTCGTTAAAATCGAACAATGTTTGACCATATTTAGGCCTATGTTGATTATCCTTCTTCCGTGAAGGTTGAAAATTTCATATGTCTGCGGGCCTTGACACTCTAAACAAATGAATCGTCCAGGATGGACTTACAAAATCAAGCGATCGGGATGCTACAAAAATAGCCAAAGCCAACTGTAATTGATTTGACATTGAAATGTATTACTGAAACTGATGCTTTGAAAACGCAAAAATGCACGTTTTTTGACCGTTTTTCACTCATAACTCACGAACGAAAGCGAAAATTAAAATTCCGGCTTCAAAGTGCATTTTCCGACCCTTCAGTCCACCTATGTTTAAAAACTCAGATCTCTGCGTTCAGTAGATTTCGCTGGGCATCGCGGACAGACGGACAGACAGATAGACAGACAGAAGGAAAGACAGACACTTCCTTTTAATAATATAGATAAGAACTGTACTCATTTCGATTGACTCACGCTATAGAAACAAACGACATTCATTCAGTATTAGATAATGAACATGTCATCCTTCTAATAACTTTTCCTAATTAAGTTTTTTTTTCCTCTATAGGCCAGGTGTTGCTATTGTCGGAACGCTCCTAATATCGGACACTTGTAGCACTTTTCCATTTAACAGAGAAAACTAGAAGCTTCAATAACTTTGAAGATTAACATTATGTTGCAGGGATACTAGTACCTCCAATGTGCTGAGAATTCTCCTGGACGCGTATATGTCTGCTCCGAACATTAATATCATTCTAAACAAATTCTACAGCGATTATGGAATATCTTGACCAGTATAAAAACAATAATTTTAGAGACTGCAATTTAAAGACATCAGCTAATTGTGACAAAGATGTTTACACCAAACACTTATAATCCATTTTTTCTTACATTTGGAGCCCAAATGGTTTCAGTCGGAACTGAGGTCCGCGCTGGCAGGCATTAAAGTCTATCGTGTTCTTATTTTTGAACACGATATTGGACCTATTCTCGGACAGGCACATTTATTAAGAAATATTTAGTTTTCACCAAATGTTTAACGGGGAGTGTGTGCTTTGTAAAACTTAAAAGATGGTTCGATTCCAAAAGAGTCTTTTGAATTTTATAACCACCGTTTTCTCGTAATTGCACGCTAAAATTATATAACCTGTAAAAGTATTGACAAACAAAATTTTTAATTAAGTATGCTAATAAATGCAGTGGGAGTCATGTTTTTTATTTATTTTCTCAGATGTCCATATGATACCTTAGAGTCTAAATCGGAATGTCTCCGAAAATTTAGACATAGGCCTACTGCAAAATTATTATTTACATTATTATTTTAAAATGTTTCATTAGTATTATCTAACCAATTTAATTTTTATTTTTAGTTATGGTATTATAACACAGAGGAGATATCGATAATAACAGAACAACACTACTGATCATAAATCGATTGCAAACATAAAGAACTTTACCAACTGTAGTATCAGTATTTATTGATTAGGTAACTTGTAGACTGCATATCATAAATGCTACCATAAAATATTAGGTGACTCCTTTCTTCGCCTAAGCGAAATGTGTTGGCGATTATATTACAAAAAAATGAACAGAGAATGGAACCTTGTGGAACCCCACTCTCTCTCCCACACTCTCTCCCCTTCTCTCCCACCCTCTCTCCCCTTCTCTCCCACCCTATCTCCCTTTCTCTCTTTCCTTCTCTCTCACTCTCTATGTATTTTGGCGGCGTATGAGACAGCACCAATATAGGCCTAATGTAACTTACCATTTAAGCATGTCCTAAAATGTGATATGAACAGTTCAACTTACATCTGAGTTATGCATTTTGGAAATAAGTATCGTATAGAAAATATATAGAGAGAAAGTGTAGCCATAATGATTTTAGCTTAGACAAATAAGGAACAGATGCTAGGTTTATTATAGCTTATATAATTACATAATTACTTAAAATATGGATTAAAATCTAATGTCAGGAAATAAGTACACTAAAGTAAGGAAATGTCTGGGAATAGGTACAGTTTTCTTATTTCCGGACTTTTAACATCGATTTTGCAATATTTCTTTTAGTCGCGATTAAACTGAAGCATGCCTGTAAAACACATATATTAGGATTATAAAAGATTTTCCCAACGCAATGAGTCATCGCCAATTTAGATACGGTACTTTGTACAGCCCCTGTAAATGTTTCGAGTTGAAACGTCCGACAATAGCGCCACCTACGGCCTAGACCTTTGAGCGTTTAGGCGATATCAGTAGTTCAGGTTATGTGTTGTTCCGTCTGGCATTTCGTGTCTGGCCGGATTTGAGGCATCAGTTGGGTTTCGCGAGGTCATTCGCCGTGTTGCTATGGCAACAGGCTTGTGACTTCGCTTGTTTTATTTTCTTGTTGTGTCTTCAATATAATTTTAAATATGTTTACTTATCTGTTTGTTCTTTCTCCCATCAATTCTCATAAGAAATAACATTTGACTGTCGCATCTTTCATTTTTTGGATAGTCATGTTATAATCTCCAACCCAAAGTTTCAGTCTGATTATTTTTTAGTATATTTTATTCATAATTTTGTGTTTTTAAAGAAACAATTCAGTTTTAAAGTAATGCTATTAATTCTCTTATTTATGTTTTAGTATTTTAATGTAACTTAATTGATTTATTTCCAAGATTAATTATTTATTGTTTTTCTTGGCCAATGGGATTCTTGCTTTACGTCACATGTTGTGACGTCTGTCATTCTTGCTATTCATTCTTATTCTCTCGTTCGAAGCTTTCGCCAGGCTAGTTTTCAGTTCAGAATTCTGAATCTAGTTATTATTGTCGAGCTGGGAATTTGAAGTTTCCCAGCCCTAGTTATTGCAGAGACGCAATTTAATACGTTCTTCAAAGTAATTTATTTGTGATTTAATTACAAATGTGTGAAGCCAAGTTTTTTACTTCCCTGATCAAACCGTATGGACTTGAATGCGTAACTTATTAAGTAAAAGGATTTACTGTAAGTACTGCTGTGAAGTGAATATTTCAGAGTGCTTAATTTTAGTTGCAGTGTCGAAGCAACATTTAGAGGTTCTTATTCTCGGTCGAAGCAGCAAGTCGACCTTAAAATAATTTGCTGATAGTGCGCATTCACTTCAAGAATAGTGAAATTCTTTCTCAGTCGTCCGAGCAAGCGCGACTATAAAAATTGCTCTGCTCTGGTCCTCCGAGCTATTCATCAGTCTTATAAGGCAAGCATGCCTTATTCTCCAGAAGGAGCTTACTAAGTCGTCTCCCCTTGACTTCATCAACATTTCATCTTCTTCGGCACCGCTAGGAAGAGGAATTTATTTGTAAAGCAAGATACAAAATTCCATCTTGTATTTAAAAGGGTCTGCTTATCATTTTGTCCATTGTGCTCTTTGTATCTTTCAAGGGGCTCAATAAACGTATTTTAAATTTGACTTAGTGTAGCATCCTTCAAACCGGAGAGGTTTCCCCGTGTCCCTATTTCGCCTGCGAGCTACCGTGGGAGCGGGAACATCTCTTTGTGGTTCCTCCGGGCCTAGCTATGACCCAGAGGCCTATGGTTGAAGATGCATTGATAGTTAGTGACCTATAATTAACGTAAAGTAACTATTCAATACACAGTTTGAATTTGTCTTGGTCACTTATTTCAGAGACCTCAGTGATTAGCCACAATTCTAGTCATTCTTATATATCAATCTTGTTCTCCCGGTATAGTTTGCCGCCGGTGTGAGACGCTACCATCAGTAGCCATCAGTAATAAGTAGTTTAAAGTCAGTTGCTATAAGTATCTGTGGTTCTCCTCCGCATTGCGTTTGAGGGAGGTCTCTGACAGAATTCAATTAAGTTTTTTGTACTTTCTTGTAAAGTGTAAACATTTACATCTGTGTACTTACACCTGTACAGCTACACACTATTTCTTTGTCTACTCGTATGCTCCTATGCGGGCAACTCACTCCATTCTTATAAGCAAACTTTAATTTCTTATTGTTGCACCGGCTCTAGGCGGGCAACCTATTTAATTCAGACATTGTAGAATCAAGTCACTATTTGTATAAGCAAGTCACTATGTCGAGTCCAGACGGTTTGACGGCTCTTAAAGCCAAGCGAGTTCCCATTAAGGCCCAGATTACGCGGCAGGTTAATGTCATTAGTAATTTAGCTATTGAGGATGTCACATATCCTGAACTCAAAAAGTAGGAGTCTAAGTTAGACGAACTTGCAGCTAAGTTCGACCTTGTGCAGACTGAAATCGACGGTGTGGATTATTCTGATGCTGAAGAAGCCTATAGGGCAGAAGTCGACGCCGTCATTTCCAGAGGCCACTCTCAGTTGTGTAAATTTCTTCAGGCCTTATCTGACAAGGAGGCCCAGGCCCAGCTCGCCCTGGCCCGTGAGGAGGCCGAAGCTAAGAGAGCGGAGGTCCTGGCCCAGCAGGCCCTTGCAGAAAGGCAGGCTCAGGCCCAGCTCGCCCTGGCCCGTGAGGAAGCCGAAGCTAAGAGAGCGGAAGCTCAGGCCCAGCTGGCTTTAGCCGAAAAGGAAGCTGAGGCTAAGAGAGCCGAAGCCCAGGCCCAGCTCGCCCTGGCCCGTGAGGAAGCTGAGGCTAAGAGAGCCGAAGCCCACGCCCAGGCCGAAGCTGCCCAAAAGGCTAAAATAAGACGCTTCGAGTACTTGCAATCGCAACTTCTGCGTCAAATGCAGATTATGCGAGAGTACGAAATCGAAGATCTCACTACGCTTCATGAGGCGCGCATTCGCCGCTCTGAATTCGTAGAGATCTTCAAGGCCTATAAGTCAGATTATGCTCAGGTAGCCATTGACGAGGCCTACCAGGATCATGAATTCGACTTTCACGCAGTGGAATCTGATTATTATAAAGTCATCAGTTTCTTTGACTCCATGATAGCTGAAAAGAAACAGCTATATGAACCCGAGCAGGCGCAGACTGCCAGTCAGCGCTCCTCGCTCGACCTTGTCACGCCGTTGTTACCGAAACTCCCCGAAATCCGTCTTCCTCAGTTCAATGGGAACCCCTCTGAGTGGATCGAGTTTCGTGACACTTTCTCGTCGTTGGTAATTCAACACAGGCACATTTCGGACATGGACAAGTATCAGTACTTGAAGTCCTGCCTGTCATCAGAGGTTAGTACGGTCATTCAGAATATTCCTGTCTCTGCTGCGACCTTCCAGGTGGCGTGGCAGACTTTGATCGATAGGTTTGATAACGACCGGCTAATCGCCAACACCCATCTGGACAATCTCTTCTCTCCCCCTCAGATTGAGAGGTATTCTGCAGAATCCCTGCAGAAATACCTGGATCATTTTATAAGCACGGTACATGCACTGAATTCCCTTAATACAGAAGTGGAGTTGTCAGATCTGATTATTACCAGAATTATCATCGACAAGCTTCCGATGAACCTCATCAGAGAATGGGAGTCATCTGTCAAAATAGGGAAGCTCCCTACTCTCAAGGAGTTATTTGTCTTCTTGGAAAGCCGAGTTCGCATACTGCAGATGACTGATGCTGCCACGAAAAGTCAGGCTGCTAAGTCAGTTCCGAGCTCTCCGGCTCCTTCCAAGTCAAAGTCTTCTTCTTCGAGGCCTAAATGTCTCTGTTGTCGTACTGCTGTGCATGACCTGTTTTCATGCAGCGACTTCAGGAGCATGACTTTCGCTCAAAGAGACCAGTTTGTTAGAGACCGCAAACTGTGTCGCGTATGCCTGTATAGTCAAGGGCATGCCAACAATTGTAGGACTTTTCAGTGCAGGAGATGTGCTGGGAGACATAGCACATTCCTCCACGACCCGACTAGCGATAGTCACCAGGCTGCCAACACTGCAGGTGTTATGGCTTCTAGTCAGACCCAGCAGCGCTGCTTGCTTCCTACTGCTACTGTCCGCATCCTGGACTCAGACGGCTCGCCTGTTGAGGCCACAGCCCTCCTGGATAGCGGTTCAGACTGCAATCTTATTAGCAACAGGCTGTTTAGGCGTCTTGGACTAGCTCCTCATGCGCAGCGGACTACGCTAGCGGGAATTTTGTCCACTAATGTTAGCACACATAAGCTAACCAGCATCACGATTCAGTCGCGAGTGACTTCATGGCGCTACAATGCACAGGCCATTGTCGTTCCGGAGATTTCGGAGAAAAGGTTCCCGAGCTCTTTCATTGAGACGAAAGATTGGAACATTCCTCCGAATCTTCCCTTGGCTGATCCATTCTTTAGTCGTCCTAAGTGTGTCGATCTACTTCTTGGAGTGGAGATTTGCGCCCAAGTGGTGTGTCCAGGGCAAATTTCCACCTGTGAGTTACCTACGATTCAGAACTCGCACCTTGGTTGGTACTTCGCCGGGAAACTGCCCTCTGCGCCTTTCCCTTCACAGCGTTGCCATACTTCCAATGGTCATCGACGCCGATCCACGGCTAAGCGTTATCTTGACGCAAGCCCCAATGAGCCTGAATGCTCGGAGGCTATGTCTTCCAATTACTCAGCCTTCCTAACTGCAGACTTAAACCATTCACCTTCTAAACTTAAGACTTTCGTGGCTAACAGAGTCGCGGACGTCCAAGAATTCACCGCCATTGAATCTTGGTCGCATGTGTCATCTAAGGACAATCCCGCTGATCTCATCTCTAGGGGAGCCACCCCTTCTGATCTACTTAACAACTCTCTGTGGTGGTCAGGCCCTTCTTGGCTTACTGCCGACTCCACTCAGTGGCCCAGTTTGCCCACTGAGCTCGAGTCTTCGTCTCTCCCAGAGGTGAAGATAACAGCGCTAGTCACTATCGAAACCTCTAGCTTAAGCCCATGGCTGACTAAGTTTTCACACTTGAAAACAATCAGGGTCATGGCTTATGTGCGACGTTTCATTAATAATTACTTGAAACTCAAGTCACCTATCAATGGCCCTTTGCTGCCGTCAGAGCTTACTGAAGCTTTGCATTCTTGCATTAGAATCATTCAAAGGAATGCTTTCAGAAAGGAAATTCAAGCATTGTCTTCCTCGCAAGATTTGCCTTCTTCTAGTAAGATCCGGCAACTATGCCCCTTTATTCAGGATAACATCCTGCGTGTAGGTGGACGTCTAAGTCGGTCCAACCTACCCTTTGACAACAAGCATCAGATATTACTTCCTGCAGAGCATGCTTTCACCAGGCAGTTAGTTCTCCATGTGCACTTGCATCTAGGTCATGCAGGACCTCAGCTAGTCATATCACACTTGCGAGAGTCGTATTGGATCCCTTGCATTCGCAAGCTGGTTCGCAGTGTACGGAGAAGCTGTAGTGTTTGCTTCCGCTTTGAGGCTCAGGCTTTTCAGCAAAAGATGGCTGATCTGCCTCCTGAGAGAGTAAATCCTCTCCCTCCTTTCACAAACTCTAGTGTGAACTACGCCGGTCCATTCTCTCTCAAGTTTGGTGGCCCGCGGTCCAAGGTGACTACTAAAGCCTACGTTGCTATTTTTGTCTGCATGTCCACGAAAGCCGTACACGTTGAGCTAGTGACTTCGCTCACCTCACGTGCCTTCCTGGCGGCATTGTCAAGGTTCACAAGTCGTCGTGGAATTCCAAGTTCAATCACTTGTGATAATGGTAGAAACTTTGTCGGAGCCCACGCCGACCTGCAGAACCTCTCTAGGCTTTTGATGTCATCAGAACATCACTCCGCAGTGCAAGACGCCACTGCGCATTTGAACATTCATTGGCGTTTCTTGCCTCCTCACTCTCCACACATGGGAGGGCTTCATGAGGCGGCAGTACGCTCTTTGAAGTTCCACTTGAAGAGGATGTCCTCGTCCTGTAAGTACACTTACGAGGAGATGTCTACTGTTCTCACACAAATTGAGTCATTCTTGAATTCACGTCCTTTGATGTCGTTATCTGAGGACGTGGATGACTTTGGATATTTGTCTCCCGGCCACTTTCTTATTGGCAAGCCCATTGTGTCGGTGCCCAGTCCTGACCTCTCTGGTGGGTACAGCCTGCGTTCCCGTTGGAACCATCTTCAGCAGATGGTCACTTGCATTTGGAAGAAGTGGTCCGTGGATTATCTCCACACGCTACAGCGTCGTGCAAGGTGGCACAAGGTACTGCCAGACGTTCCTTTGGGTACCCCTGTATTGGTTCTCGAGGACAATGTACCTCCTCATAGGTGGGTGCTTGGTCTGGTGCACCAAGTACACCCAGGCCCAGACGGCCTTGTCAGAGTTGTCACTGTGCGCACTGTCTCAGGCACTTATAAGAGGCCCCTCATCAAGTTGGCTCCTCTGCCTGTCAGTGAAGAGGGACAGTGACACCTGCTTTCATTCAGAGTGCTGATGCCGGACGCATCCCACTCCACCGATTTTGACTTTATTGCGACTTGATAGTTGTTTTGGCCTCGAATCCTTGCATTCACGAATTTGCTTGACGTCACATTCTGTTAGATAATTTCACGAGCGAAATTATCGCGGGCAATATGTTCCGTCTGGCATTTCGTGTCTGGCCGGATTTGAGGCATCAGTTGGGTTTCGCGAGGTCATTCGCCGTGTTGCTATGGCAACAGGCTTGTGACTTCGCTTGTTTTATTTTCTTGTTGTGTCTTCAATATAATTTTAAATATGTTTACTTATCTGTTTGTTCTTTCTCCCATCAATTCTCATAAGAAATAACATTTGACTGTCGCATCTTTCATTTTTTGGATAGTCATGTTATAATCTCCAACCCAAAGTTTCAGTCTGATTATTTTTTAGTACATTTTATTCATAATTTTGTGTTTTTATAGAAACAATTCAGTTTTAAAGTAATGCTATTAATTCTCTTATTTATGTTTTAGTATTTTAATGTAACTTAATTGATTTATTTCCAAGATTAATTATTTATTGTTTTTCTTGGCCAATGGGATTCTTGCTTTACGTCACATGTTGTGACGTCTGTCATTCTTGCTATTCATTCTTATTCTCTCGTTCGAAGCTTTCGCCAGGCTAGTTTTCAGTTCAGAATTCTGAATCTAGTTATTATTGTCGAGCTGGGAATTTGAAGTTTCCCAGCCCTAGTTATTGCAGAGACGCAATTTAATACGTTCTTCAAAGTAATTTATTTGTGATTTAATTACAAATGTGTGAAGCCAAGTTTTTTACTTCCCTGATCAAACCGTATGGACTTGAATGCGTAACTTATTAAGTAAAAGGATTTACTGTAAGTACTGCTGTGAAGTGAATATTTCAGAGTGCTTAATTTTAGTTGCAGTGTCGAAGCAACATTTAGAGGTTCTTATTCTCGGTCGAAGCAGCAAGTCGACCTTAAAATAATTTGCTGATAGTGCGCATTCACTTCAAGAATAGTGAAATTCTTTCTCAGTCGTCCGAGCAAGCGCGACTATAAAAATTGCTCTGCTCTGGTCCTCCGAGCTATTCATCAGTCTTATAAGGCAAGCATGCCTTATTCTCCAGAAGGAGCTTACTAAGTCGTCTCCCCTTGACTTCACCAACATTTCATCTTCTTCGGCACCGCTAGGAAGAGGAATTTATTTGTAAAGCAAGATACAAAATTCCATCTTGTATTTAAAAGGGTCTGCTTATCATTTTGTCCATTGTGCTCTTTGTATCTTTCAAGGGGCTCAATAAATGTATTTTAAATTTGACTTAGTGTAGCATCCTTCAAACCGGAGAGGTTTCCCCGTGTCCCTATTTCGCCTGCGAGCTACCGTGGGAGCGGGAACATGTGTGTATATCAGTAGGCTTCTACTGTCGAAGTGTTTATGGCGTCTGTTAAATTTCAATTGATACTCATTTTAATGAAGATGATATAGGATGAAATAGCGGGCCACGGAATTTGAACACGGATCCTCCCGATGCGGGTCCAAGACGCTACCATCTCTGCCATCGCTCGCTAAGAAGATATAGGCCTAGTGGTTTTATTATAGTGTAATATAGGCAGCATAGTATAATACTATGGTATAATATAGTATAGTATTAATATCTATTTGAGCTTTCACTCTGGTACTTGTGTTTAGTATGATATTGTATTGTCAACGTAGAATAAGACGAAAACCTATTCATAATGAGGAGCGGGGAAGAATATCAAAAGTCATTAAAGTGTGCGAAAAGGAACCAAAATAATATCCTTAAAACGTGTGCAGAGCTCAGTGGGTGACGTAATACAAAATTAAATTTCTCTGAGGAAGCTTTCTCGTGCTTGGTCATCTGAGATAAAAATTTAAAATAGCGATATGCCAGATTTAAAATGTAGAATATTGAAATCTCACTTTACAATTACCGTAAGTTGTAATATTAAATACACCACACCAATTAAATCGTTATTTATTTAGTCGATACCAGTCATTTTGCCAAGGATTAGACTAATTAATCCTTTCACTGTAATACTTCCCCTGTGCCAAGAACAGTGTTTTGTTCGTGATAGTTTAATTCATTTGCTGAAGTGGTGGCGAGGAAATGCGGCATGAAACGGATTCCATGTTTTGAGATGTTGAGGATGGGACATGACGTGAAATTGCAGCTCCAGACTAAGCAATAATGTCTTGAAGAGCTAAAGGGACTGTCCTGGTATAGACTGAGCTTTATTAATGCCCGTAGCGAACACAACTTAACTTGTCTGTAGCAGAAGTTGAAACTCTCTTGCTTGCCATGGTATTGTCAGCGGCAGGCGTAGATCCTGGGGCAGTTAGAAATCAAACGGCATCACGGACAATGATCTCAAAGCCCGCCAAACTAATGTGCAACAGATAGACTTCAAATACCTGAAATGTATTCCCATCCTCCTTTTGTTTCTTCTTCCCTTAGATTTTAAAATGCTTTCCAAGTTCTGTGCACATTTTTGTTTGATGTGGATATGTCATATCAAACGTACATGCTATGTACAATTTCACCAGAAAGAGTACTAGGCCTACTATGGTTTGTGCTGGATTAAATGCGAAATGCGCGTAAAATCTCTATGTAAAAAGCAGATATTATCAATCACTTTAATGGAACGACGGGTACGCCTTAGCGTAGTGGTCGAGGCGCTGCGCTACAAACCTGAAAGTCGCGGGTTCGATTCCCGATGAGGGCGTTGGAGTTTTTCAATTGGCCTAATCATTCTGGGGTCGATTCAGCCTCTAACAGAAATGAGTACCAAGAGTATTGAAAGGCGGCAGGTGCGTGAGGCTGACAACCTTACCACCTTCACGTGCCGAACGTCCAAAATTTGGGAGCCTCAACCTCCTGGAACCCTCTGGGCTTCCATGGCCTATATAGGGTTCATTTTACTTTAATGGAACGATATCAGATAAGGATAGAGATACAACTTCCCTGAACCGGAGAAACCCGAATGACTTCGGTAACGACCTCCGAAGGTGGTTCAATGTTGTAATACGTGACACTGTTTTTTCATAGCGTAGGCTACACGGTGACACACATTAAACAAATGAACTTGTAGTCTCATCTATGCGCCTCACTCTTGTGCTAACAGAATGAATTAAATTTAATAATTATTTTAAAGCCTGCTTGAAATAGTTTCCGGTATTTTTATACAGGCATAATTCTTAACTGCTTCCCTCTCTTGTAATAAAGATACTGCTAACGTTTTAGCTTCAGTCATGATAGGCTTTGCAATAGAAATGCAGGGGCAGGACTGCTTTTTTTAGGTGGAAAGTCTTCTCTGTTGTATAATTTTTCGCTTTTAAGTCGTGTCTTATGTTTTGAGATTGGCTAGGCCTATTTGTTGATTTTGTTATAAATTGTTATAAATATCAGCTAATGTTTCTTTTAAGGATGCCTTGTGCTGTTTTAGAATCTCATATTCCTTTTTTGTGGAAATGCCCTTAAGTAATTACATTATCTCGGCAGTAATTAAGTCCTTTTGTTTCGATAAAGACTCAGGACTCTTAGGGCCTTCTTGTTTACTGACTTGGACAAGTATTTCTACTTTTTCATTGGCCGCACAAGTATCCTCAGCATCTGTTATTAATTTGCTGGTAGACCTTTCTTCAGGATCTGCAGGACTTTTGTGGCTCGCATCAATTTGACATACTGTATGTTTTTAAACATATTCCACTTAATGTTGGAGTCAATACAAGTGCAGGAATATCCGTGTATGTATATTTGCATTCATCACAAACTAATTTTTAAGCGAATTATACGGACAAGGATACGTTATTTAATAAAGCTAGAAGCCTGGAACTCCTGTAGTTTAAAATTGTTATTTAAGTTTTTTGGTTTTGCATTTACAATGATGCCAGTAAATTGTCCATCTTTTATTGTTATTTATTGACTAACATTTTACCCTTTTATGTTTTATATATTATCGCGAAAATCTCATTCGGTGGTGATTAGATATCGTATTAGATAATTAACCGTTTTCCATTGTTTTTGTTATTATTATCATTATTATTATTATTACTATAATTATTAGTCTTACTGCATAGCCTACATCATTAACTAGTATTATTTGTACAGATAAAAAATAATTTGTACATCACTCACTTTGTGTTTTCTTAGTTCTAGTCTGTCATACTTTAGATCTTTCGTATAAGTTGATGGCAATACGTTGCGATGATAGTGCGATGTTCGGACGTGGTGAAATGCTCACGCAACTAGAGAGAAGAAGCGGCGAGTAGCAGACAGTTGGGGTCACAATACCCTACAGAGGTCTCGAATAAATTGTCTCGTTTCGGGTCACCGGGTCAGTTGCTGTACGGAAATCGGCAGCAGGGGGTCCAGAGAGGTCAACGGGAACCGGAACAATAGGAGTCGTGCAGATGTGACCAGGCAGATTGGACGCCGGTGTACCTTAACACTCTACACCAGTGCTTCGTGCCCATTACAGCATCCGTCTGCATGAATATTGCACGCTTACAGCAAAGGAGTGTGCAATAATTTTTAAGAAATTATTACCCACACCTTAAGACTATTAACAAAAATCTATCTACGTATGGGTGTATGTCTTAAGCTCATGAATCAGTTACCAATCGAGTATGAGAATATTTGGATTTTTAACCAATCGCAAGTGTCCATCGTCATGATTTTATCATAGCCACAGCGATTCCATATTATTGAAGCGTTTACTTTTATAAGGGTCTAAGTGCCAAAATCATGATTTTTCAGCTGATCATTTTAAATGGATCTACGTACCCAGACTAATGAATGCATTTCAGAGGGGTCCAAGGCCCGGGAAAAACTACATTGGTAGCAACAAATTCCAAGATATGGGGCTGGGCCTGCATGTCTTTCTGTGAGTCTATGTCTTGTTTTCTACATAATCATGATTGTGGCACTTAGACCCTTGTAAAAGTAAACGCTTCAATTATATAAGCTGTATATGATAAAATGAGATGTAGCATTTTAAATCTCGTACAATAATAATAAACAATATTAATATACTATCTTTAGTAGTGGTACCACTCGCACGAGGGAATTTAATCTAGAAAAATAGAAATAGCTTATATTCACGAAATATTACCGGAAATAACTGCATAGAGCGCCAAAAACGCGATATATCGATTATATCGCCATGTGCATCTCGCTTACAGTGACAAATAGAGATGCGTTTTGTTTTCTTTTATTCACTTTGTGGTTTTGAATTATTCTTTACATGCTTAATTGTGTAAATATCCGCTCAATAGCCGCAATAAATATAGCTCGAGGTCCGGATTCTCCCAGAATAAATTAAACGAACCGAACCTCTCGTTATGTTATCTATGATAATTTAATTAAGGAACGTATAACGAAGGATTTGACAAAGATCATAGGCATACTATAATTTAATGCTATGTATGATTCAAATTAGCAGATCGTAATTAAATTATTATATGCAAAGCTATGATAATTTCTATTTATAGGTTACTTATTCCCAGAATGTGAGAAACTATCCTCCAAAACGTCTGCAGAACGCTATTCTCCAATACAATAATTTGATCGTCTGAAAAGGTATCAAGGAGACCTGGTCTACAGTCGCACTGTTTACATATTTAAAATTATTCACTTTCATGCATCATTAATTAATGGTTCATATCAGCGATGTGTGTTCATCAATAAATTCAAGTTATGAAAGTACATTTATGTCCCTATATAACTAATGTATGATTTATAAAAAGTAAATTTATGAACTTACAAAGTAAAATTAATGAATGTGATAGCTTCAAGGTTGTAATGCCTTAATTCCAATTTACATAGCCTTATTAATTCTTTCTAAAAATTTCAACTGATTAATTTACGTAGGAATGGATCTCGCCTTTAGAATTAAATTTGTTGGTAGTTCTTCTTGCTTATTGTGTGTGCTGTGATGTCAGGTAGTTTTGGTGAAGACGGATGCAGTTGTTCGACTTATAAAAAAAGAAACTGCAAAGTGGTGAAGAACCAAACTTCCAAAAAGACTAAAATATACCATATTATCTGGGAAGAAAATTCAAAATTTCGTACTTCGACAGCAAAGGATCCTAAAAATTAAGCCTATATGATTAAAAAATAATAATTCACTGAATAATAATTTTACTGGAAGTATGATGTTTTTCATATAGGTTGTATGATCTTCTTGCTGTGGCTTCCGAACAACCCTGGTGTAGTGGTACCGTTTTGTTTAGTGTAGAAATATTGATAGAAGACAGCCAGTGTACTGGCTTACTGATATTATAATTTACTTATAATTAAGTGAGGTGGCCGAACGGTAACATCTTGGCTGTCGGGAGTTCCAAGCCACGTGGCCGGCCAATCTGACTGCAATTTTCATGGATTCCCAAGTCCTAAAGGCAAGTGCCGGCAAAATTCAAATATAAGCCACCCCTTAAGCTCGCCCATTCGATATTCACATTTGCACAGACTGTGTGATGTATTTTGTTTCTGAGCGAAGCAGAGTGACCAACTGTCCTTGTATAATGTCGCAAGTTCCTTGTACCCACTGTCCTTGTATATTCTCACAAGTGCCTTGTATCCACCTCTACATATAGCTAAATAATGCATGACACTAACCACACAGTTAAGTGCCGAAGCGGAGGCGGCAGCCGTAGCGAAGCGCCCTTGCATTTTCGAATAATGTACGATATACTGTGTGTAGGTTTCGAAATTGTAGCATATTACATCTCCCGGAGATTTGTCAGCCTGTCATCTCTCGTCTTGCGGTATGACGTCATACCTCCAACGTCCAATCACGAGTTTCTTCATACGAGGACAGAAGAATTCGCTAGATCGTGGTATAAACGAAACTACAGCGGCGAGGGTGGGTTGGGCGGGATATATCCATCCGAAGGTGCGACTTATATTTGAATTATCAGAAGCCATAATAAATCAACAAATAGAAAACAAATGCACATCAATAGTTACTTGGCCAACTGGTATACACACGGAATCTGGCTCCTGATATAATCAAAAGGAAAATACCTACAATCTGCCTTGTCAATATGGAATATTTAAAGAAGCAAGCCTTCTCAGATGCCTGTTAATGAACTTGGCATCAGCGAGCTAAAAATTAAAACTATGCCACATCTACAGCTTCGACTCCAGACATGCCGTGTGAATTTTTATTTTGATTAACCTTTAAATCGATTATGTATCCTATAGGACACAGTAAATACAGTCTTAAATATGTGTTAAAACGACGGAAAAGAAATAGGAAGAAACATTTAAATTCCATGTAAAATTACAGAAGCTAGGTACAAGAAACAAACTATGAGGCAATCGTTATAGGCCCTACTAATTGTTTCCTTTGCAATCCGACATGGGTTTGAACATTGTGTGACAAATGAAGTCTCGCCAAATAAAGGGTTATCCGGTTCTTTGATAATGATTGCACGAAATTATGAATTGGTTACTACTAATCTTTGTTTATCTTTTCACTTGGCCATGATGAAACAAGTTACCGTTGGAAATTGTTTAGTATTCGGCAATTATTTACTTGGACGATGGTAGTTTACTACTATTTTATGAGCTATTCAGCAAACATTATACCCATGAAAAATAACATGAAAATATGCATAATAAGTATGCACCGGTAACGTTATTGTTCTTCCTCAGATCTGATTTGAGATTTCGTATAAAGGCTCATTGACTTATTCTGTTTCATGTTTGTTGTGATGCAAAACCTCATTCTTTGATTTTTCGCAATAAGTTATTATCAATATCATCACATCACTTTTATCAATTGTATAGTAAGTTTAATATCCAAAGTACCTTGAAAGTAATGTCATTGTATTATACGATTAGAAATATTTTACTGAAACTTTCTGGACATGCTAATGGATTTTGGACTGACTAGCCTATCAGATGCATATCGTCCTTTAAGTTGGAATATTTTTCACGAGAGAAAGTTCCTAGTATACCTGATAGGAATTTGAATTACTTTGGGTAGCTTACGTTCAAGATGTCGAACTATTTGCAAGAAAACCACAATATATATTTTCATGTAAAGTTTTCGTAAACCTAAACGAATATGAAAGGATTCGTATCACATGCCAATCTTGAAAATTAAATTTTCTTTCGTCCTATATATTCATGTTCTACCCATGCTGTTCACAGAAGACTATAATCATCGACTTTTTCGACTATTCTTACAACCCCATCTCATTTATTTCCTCGTATAACATCGTCTAGCGTTAAAATACTATCCATCTACTTGGAGGCAGACTGTCTGAAAATTAAAGAAATGGAAACTGCGGAGACACACTGAGTAATTGCTAGAGGGTGAGTAGGGTCTCTTTTTCAGTGTAATCTTGTCTGAATTAATGGAGAAATGTTGTTTCTTGTAATGATGTTCTGGTCAAGAGCCCATGCCATTACTTGGCAGCAGAAGGAGCAGGAAAGCCTCTTACAGCCCAGGCCACTAGGGGTGAACACAGCCATTCTTTCGCCACCTCATGTATCGATTACCAGTAAAACCATTTTCCCCTCACACTTGGTATTAAAATATTGATTCGAGGTTAAGTTAGTTTCGAAGATATATATTTAATGAGGAAAGTTTACATTTGTTTTTCATAAAAGCAGGATTGATTAAGGTGAGTTAAAATTTCGAAATACTTTATGGAGAAAATGTTATATTAAAGACTGTGAATTTTATTAAATACTCAGTGATTCTTCGTATAATTTTATTACTTTGACTGTATTTAGAAAATTGGCCAAAAATATTGTTATTGTTGTCCATAAATGCAATGTGGTGGAAGAAAACAGAACAGAAGTCTTGTTTGCAATGCCGTAAAGAATTGAGACATGAAATAGTTTTCTTACGTAGGAAAATGAATGCATATTTTTAATAGTAAATACGCTAGACACGCTGAAGGAGAGGCTTGTAATTCAGGGATTATGTAATTTACAATGTATTATCTGAACATACAAGGGTTAGGATTTTAACACATATAAAGATCTGCAGAATCTCACAGAGTCAGAGGAAGTCATCTGACATTGATCGATATCCAGCATGTTTCAGGGCAAATTATGTCTTCTTTAATAAGACACATGCCACAACTGTAATAATAATTGAATGATTCTCTATTTAAAGGTCTGAAATGGTTCACTCCTAGTTCTAAAATTATTTTATAACAGGAATGAAATATAGAAAAATTGAAATTACTGAAGGCAGCAGTTGATCTGATGTTAGTACAGTTAAAAGTGGTAAAATTAACTCAACTGGGATTTATCATGTACCATTTGGATTCATCAATAAATTATTTTCATCAATTTTACTAAGCCTACCATATCCTACATTTTATCCAAAGAGACCTATTCAAAATTTACCTTTTTAAAATACCATTTTAGACGGGTAAGTAACTACTTCTCATTCATTTCCTACTAATGTTAAGGTGTATTGTGTCATGTCATTTCCCTAGAAATATGCCTGTTATCCTATCAATATCAAGTGAAAGAGGTATACTCCTCCTCAGTGTGAGTAAAATTCTACAGATGTGTTATCCACCATTAAAATCCACCATTAAAATTTCAACATTCGTATCACACGCAATAAAGAACGCTTACTTCCATTCCGGTATCAATTTTCGCTCAAAAAATAATTTACCACTAATAGCATATAAATTTACATCTCAATAAAATGTTTTTGTAAAGAAAACAATTTTACTTTCATGCCATATAATTAATTTAGTGATAGTTGAGAACAAATATTTTGTTGTACAGACTACTTGAAAGTTAAATGATTCTTCCAATTCCGGTATGTTCTTATGGATTTAACCTGAATTCGGATCTCTTGTTTTATCTAAGTAGAGTATGATAACAAATCCAATCCGAGGTAAGTAACATGAATAATATACGTAACAATATTTTGATTTAAGAACTTCAGTTTAAAATTATAAATTTAAAGCTTTCTGATTTCAATGAAGTTTCAATTTAAAGGCTACAACTCAAACACAATACGAAGAATAGTTTCCACTTTTATTTAAGTATATAGTACTCACTATAATCCCAAATAGATTACCATAAAATAAGATCTTTTAAAAGGCATTAATTCAACTGTAAAGTAAGTCATCAATATCTGAGTCCATGAGAAGTAGTTATAATTTCATACGCAATACAAGATTACATCTTATTACATATAATTTTTATTGTTTTAAGTTTACTCCAACAAGAGTTATTTATTCACTTTTCAGTATCTAGAGGAGAAGAACTAGGCTATATTCTATTTTGATTTTGTAGTGACATAAGAATATTAAAGGGTGAAGACAGGTAAATATTTGGCTATTTGAGTAGCAAAAATATTTTCATTTACTATAATTTAATCTGTATGTTTTCGAAGTTACAGAAGATGGTGCTAGTAAGTGTCAGTAAAAAGTCTTGTTTAAAGTGTGAAAAACTTATACGTACATCGGAATATTCAACTTGCCTTTTATTTGTTGTATTTTTAAACTCTTACTATCTACAGTGTCAGTGTTGATAGTATTAGTACACAAGTTTCTATAAATATTTGTCTACTGTTGCCAACAATAATATGCACAGTTTGATTTCTATCTTAAAATAATATAAAATTATACTTTTATCACAATGGTCATAGATCGTAAATATTTGTTTATATGCCGTAATAATTTTTCCTTGATAATTACTTTAATGATCCATAGAAACTGCTTCGTCCGCAACTCGCGGGCGACGTGGGCCGCGTAAACGTCCTTACAACGGGGGAGGTAAAATTCACAGAAAGAAGAAGAATATATCTTTCTGAAGTCAAGAGTAAGTCAATACTGAACCGGAATTCGCCCCTGCGAGTTGGATAAGCGTAGGAAATACCATTCAGATTGGCTGCCCACTGAATTTGAATCCATAACCTCCTTAATGTAAGTCCTGTTTAGGCTAACCCACTTGGTGAATATAAATCTGTTTTCATTAACGATATCAGCATTCCCATGATATGTGTGTGGTGCTACGAAATCCTATTTTAGCAACCAAAAATAGGCCTACTGGTAATTATTATTTTATGCGCTCCTATAGCCTATTTACTGTCTCACAAGGGAAGACCCATTAGTGCCCTTCATCGGTATTAATTATCACTGTAACATATGCTTATTAATTTTTTAAAACACAAAATAAGAAATTGCATCCAAAACGGTAAAGAAATTTTAAGCTTAAAATTGTGTAATTTTTTTTCTGAATGCCAGTGTATCTACATGCTACACCTAGGCTTAGGCCTATTAATAAAACCCTAAGCAAGCTCAAGCGAGTTGGTTCAAGCCGTTGTTTGACTGGGGACATGGGGGTCTGGACTTTTGCGTCTCAAAACCACTAAACTAGGACTTTTGCGTCCATAGATCCTCAGATCCAATGACCCGTTTGCGTCCCGGGTCTCTCTAGAGCAATGACCAAAATGCGTCCCATGAAATACAGGTTAAATTAATAATTGGTACCATGCAGTTCGTTTAGCATTACCCAGGGTGCACCGCGAGAAAACGAACTGCTACACACCTCAAAAATTGTAAACCTTGCATTACTGCCAATATTAAATAAAATCAGGTAAACTGATGTAACAAAGTGCCAGTATGTTTTTTTTAATCAGTTATGACTGCAATTATGATATGCAGAATATGTTTTTTTTTTTAAATTGATTTCCAAGTTAAGCTCCAGATTTATTCATTAAGCAGGGCTTACGGAAGAAGAAAGGTCTACCATCTCGGCCACCTGGGTCATTTTAACGGTCTAGTTGGATAAGCGCATGTAAATCAATATGTTTTTTGTCATAGCTACCTGTATTTTAATTTCCAAGGCCTTATAAGATCACAGTAAAACAATAGGCTATGTTGTCAAGATAACTGATTTTCATTTTTTTTTATAAATTCTTTCGAATACGTATATTAGCATAGAATAGGCACTAAATTGAGCATTACTCCGAAACAGGTCAACCGATTTTATCCATTATGAATAGACGTCTTCCCATGGACATTATAAATGTGTATACCAAGTTTCATAAAAATCCGGTAAAGCGTATTTGAGTTACCGCGTCTTTAAAATATACACTAAATTGGGTTTTACTCCGGTACCGGTCTACCGATTTGGTCCAATATCAGTAGACGTCTTTCCACGTACATTATAAATGGGTATACAAAATTTCAGGAAAATCCAATAAAGCATATTTGAGCTATCGCGACTTCTTATACATTAACATAAAAGGCACTAAATTGGGCATTATTCCGGTACTGGCCAACCGATTTGGTCAAATATCAATAAACGTCTTCCCATGGACATTATAAATGCGTATACGAAGTTTCATAAATATCCGATAAAGCGTATTTGAGTTATTTCGTCTTTAAAGTAGACACTAAATTGGGTTTTACTCCGGTACCGGTCAACAGATTAGGTTCAAATTTAAAAGGGCACTTCTCATGGACGTCATAAATGGGTATACCAAGTTTCATGGAAATCCGATACAGCGTATTTGAGTGATTTCTAATAGAAAGGCGCCATAATCTATTAAAATAGGCACTAAATTGGGCATTACTCCGGTACCGGTGAACCGATTTGGTTCAATATCAATAGGGTTCTTCCCATGGACATTATAAATGTGTTTTCCAAGTTTCATGAAAATCCGAAAAAGCGTATTTGAGTTATGGTGCGTACAGACTCACGGACAGACGGACAGACAGACGGACAGACATTTTTCCGTCCACCACACAATCTCATAAAGTACCATACTGGCACTTAATAAAATTGAAGCGGAGAATGAAGTTACTCTTTTTCTTTTGGCTACCAGTTTACTTTCTTGTGGTAGAAACTTAAATGATACTTTTCACACATATTCCAGTCTGCTGAGTGCTTCAGTTCTATATTCAACCATTTTTTCTACCAAGAAGGCCTCTTTTTCATTTTTATTGGCATTGACCACGGTTGTTCAAGACGGGACGCACGAGGGTTGTTTACGTCAAATTACACCGGACGCACGAGGGTTGTTTTGATGAACCGACCACTCGCTTTGGGACGCAAAAGGGCACGACCCGTTTGACTACCAACCTCGTGTCCCAGATTCAATCTATTTACTATTTTTGAACTTATAAAATAAATGGAAAATATAATATACTTAAGTTCTTCGTAAAAATAAACGAAAGTAGTTTGTGATAGACACTGGTAGTCAATTCAAGAATTTCCTATGTCCAGTCAAATTAGATTTTTTGCTGCATTAAATCATGTAGTTCCAAATGTTTCAGGAATGTGTAGTGGGAGGTCCCCTGAAGGACGCCTAATGTTTTCCCGCCAATTTCAGGTGCCGCGGGGGGTGGGGGGGAGGCTCAAAGGTCCCTTTTTTCAGTTTTTGGCGCAAATCTCGAAAACAGTGCATCGTACAGAAAATGTTATGTTATTCAAAATTAAAGCTTATTAAATTCCCGACAAAACGGTATATTCATATTTATCTTTATATGTTACGGTCTCCGAGAATGAGCCGGCGAAAATGGAAAACCTGCAGAAAAATTTGTAGCGCCTCACGTTTTTCGTCGAACTCGCCCTTCCAATTCTTTAGTTTTCCATTTTAGAAGAAACTTGTAAGAAAAGAAGTTGTAGAGAATTACATGTTCTTCAAGAATATACATACATTTGATAATTTATCTTCACGTAGTCAAAAGTTAGACCGTTTTTAAATTTCGGGGTCGATTTCGAGATTCCGCTAGTAAACTGCTCATCATTTTATTTCCGTTTTCAAGTGCTTTAATTCTCTGTATCATGTTATTTATTGTTTATGTAAACATAAATGGTATTTATTATCTATATAACTAACATATATATATAATAGCTAATAATGCAAAAGTAATAAAAGAGGCTTACACAACCTAATTTCCGCTCACCCTTCCATCCTGTCACACATTTAAAGCTGTTCATACTCATATTCCTCATCGTACAACTCTTCCAAGTCCTCTTGAACGGGAGCATTGTTACTGCAAGCACTGTGGCAATTGCCGCAGACAGGTAGCAGTGGATGCCGGCATCCACATCTCATACCGCAGCCTGTGGCACAATGACAAAATATGGAGTTGAGCACGCTGTCAGGTGCAATAGGGGCCTTGGTATTAATAGGAGTCAGATATCCCCCATCTTCTCTTGTCCAACCCCAACGTTCAGGTTCGAGAGATTCATTTCCAAACCACTGCTGGACCTGTAGAAACACTCTGCACGAGTGATGTAGAGCAGCATATTTTGTAGGTGGCAATGAAGACAAGTTCGCTTTCATCTTGGCTGAAGATTTGATGAAGCACATGTACCTGTGGATAAAACACAATAGAATAGAATAGAATAGAATAGAATATTTATTTATCAAACAGCATGATTCAATGAAGTTAGTACATGCAATGCAAAATGAAATGTACCTGTGATGATTGAGGTCATGCTCGTTGGGTGGGGCCTGATACATCAGTAGGAACATTTGTTCCCCAGCTTCAGCAATATCTCCTGGCGTGGATGTGGAGTCGTAAAACACTTCAGCGATGTTTTTGGTTTCGTTAGGAAACCGCTGGAAACATTTAAGTATGGCTGCTTTACTTTTTCCATAAATCGTAAAAGTGGTATCGCATTCAGTGAAGCAATGGATAAACAGAATGTATGGGTTGAATGGCTGTCTTCTGTGTTGCCTCGTCCAGGCTTCATAAAATAACACATTCGTGTCTCGTGGTGTGAGTGCCACGAGTAAGACGAGCTGGTCTATGTTTTCGCCAACTACCACCACAGTTGAATGAGAGGTATTTTCCAGTCCACACCTAACAATGCTGCAGTCAGCGTCTCCTTTGTCTATGATGACTTGTACACCTTTTGCTAACATACATATCAACTTGGTTTTGTTCCTTTCATTGGAAAGGAAGTTTTCCTGCTGAACAGTAGCCACCATGTTCTCATCAAAGTCTATATCCACTGATGTTTTACTTGATGCCCTTCGATGTTGTTCGGCTCTTTTCGTGGAATTCGTGTCTTCGTAACCGTCAAAAACCACAGCAGAGTTGTAGCCGTAACGGCTGATCATGTAAGACACATATTGATCGCAGATGGAGGCGAACTTGGTGTTGTTGTTCCACTTTACTCTATGAAGGAGGAAGCCGCCATAGATTACCGTGAAACTGTTCTTCAAGTTGACCATTTTATTGCTTGAAGGAAAGGCATCGTAGAGAGCTGACTTTTTCGTTTTCCTCATGATCCCTTCGTCGAAAAGAGTCATGGGGTATGGGGCTAACTCACACTTCAACAGCTACTCTACATCCTCTTTTAGTTTTCTGGGTAATTATGATCCTCTGGAAAATCATTAAAGGCTCGATCACCACCACTCCGTTGTCCAGTTTGACAGTGTTGCTCATAGCAGCCAATGGGACTACTGCGTTCTTCTTACACTGCTTCATTTATGCGAAGTTCATTCCAACAAAAGTTTCCATTGTACGAGTTCCGATTTCCATTGCTTGGTAACAGTTGATGTTATTGGTTCCTATTACTCCGGTTGAAAGGGACATCAAAGAATCGCTTACAGAAAATGGCGGGTGATCAGCCTACCACTGAGCAAATTTCCTTCTGTCTTGGTCATTTCTGCTAACTCGTGATGCTCGAAAGTCGACATGCTGTTCTCCACTCACAGAATGGACTAACTAACTATGTATACTACGTCGATTAAACAATAAATAACGTACATAAAAGTTCACATTTTATACATACTGGTATAAAGGCTCACATGCATATTTATACATGTGTATATATAATTATATATGTATATATATATATTAGTTATATGGGTAATAAATACCATTTATGTTTACATAAACAATACATAAAGTGATAAAGAGAGTTAAAGCACTTGAAAACGGAAATAAAATGATGGGCAGTTTACTAGCGGAATCTCGAAATCGACCCCCAAATTTAAAAACGGTCTAACTTTTGACTACGTGAAGATAAATTATCAAATGTATGTATATTCTTGAAGAACATGTAATTCTCTACAACTTCTTTTCTTACACGTTTCTTGTAAAATGGAAAACTAAAGAATTGGAAGGGCGAGTTCGACGAAAAACGTGAGGCGCTACAAATTTTTCTGCAGGTTTTCCATTTTCGCCGACTCATTCTCGGAGACGGTAACATATAAAGATAAATATTAATATACCGTTTTGTCGGGAATTTAATAAGGTTTAATTTTGAATACCATAACATTTTCTGTACGATGCACTGTTTTCGAGATTTGCGGCAAAAACTGAAAAAAGGGACCTTTGAGCCTCCCCCCCACCCCCCGCGGCACCTGAAATTGGCGGGAAAACATTAGGCGTCCTTCAGGGGACCTCCCACTACACATTCCTGAAACATTTGGAACTACATGATTTTTTGCAGCAAAACCATCTTTTTTTATCTAATTTGACTGGGCTATCAGTGAGCGAATTGCTTGAGATATTTACATTTTCACATTCAAATTGTGTTAAACTATGTTAAATTTTTCTACAAATATCTACAACACAAGAATAAAAAAACACTTCACTGCTACTAACGTACAAACTCGACTTCTAAAAATATTGTATAAAAGCAGATATATTTATATATTATTATACAATGTGAGAACATTTTTCCTCTTGTTATAACTATAATTCATGGATTCCAGTTCAACTACTAAAATTGTACATCAATATTCTAAGATTATAGTCCACTGATGATTTCATTTGATGATTGCTAATAAATACTCAAATAAAAACTCAAACAAATCTAGTATTGAAGTTTTATAAATGTCAATCGACGTTATAAATTGAGCTTAATAAACAGAAAAAAAGACCATCTCGCAAATTTTGGACGAACCTGTAATTGTTTTAAAGGAAAAAGCTTAACCACTGAGCCAATATGAGACAAGGGAATTGTTCTGTCCTTTGCAGAACCTCCATAGCATCCGCATTTTGAATACAATCGATTGCAATAGCTGTATTGGTCCGTGAGTTAAAGTATTGCTTTTGGGGTATGCAATATGAACGCAGAACATAAAATACAAAATAATATATAAGATATACACAACATAAGTTTATGCCAACAATTTTTGTTGGCATTTATTTGCTTCCAGCTATTAATAAAATGAATAAATTCCAACAATAAAATTGTGGTCTGCAATAGAAAATGAACAACTTTAAAAAAATCCATGGTTGCAATATTGACAAAAATGAACTAATCACAGAATTAAAATTAATCAAAATTACCCAAATGAAGCTGGATCCAAGTAGTCATTGAGCCTTCATAAAAGTAAATGTGCGCCGCTCAAGTATTCACTGGTGTAAAAACAGAGTTGTTGTCTTATTGTATTATTATAATTGTTATTATTTTTACCATTATTATTACTATTATTACTTCATAGGTAATAATGTACTAATATAAAATATCATACGTTTAATTAACACAGAGTTGTCGAAAAGGTTTAAGAATTTGCGTAATTTATTTTTTAAATGTAGGCCTAGTCTATTTATGCATACACTTAAGTTATAACAGTTAGCAACTAGGTAATTATAATTATAATCTCACTGAATAATGCAAAAGGCATATAAAGGAAAATATTGCTATTTAAGTAAGTAGAATATAATAAAGTAAATATAATAATAAAATATATTCCTCTTGTATAATATAATAATAGTAGTAACTTAATACAATAATATTATTATTATTAAGTTTTAATGTTATTTAGTTACTACTATAGCGAATTTGAAAAGAATCGTGTTTGTGTACTGATATTTTCATGTACATAGTTAACTAGCAGAATATACTTGTAATATTGACGCCCCTGGTGCCCATGGAGAGCTCTCGAGCTGATGGTCACTGGATTGACGAAATACGAGGCCGTCTATCGCATGTGGTTGACCAGTAAGCGTTCTTAACGACCGCGCGAGCGGAGAACAAGTGGCTATATCCCTCAGTTAACGACGTCCTTATACCTCGCCACCGGCATAATGAGGTAAAGAAACATTCCCTCCAACAACCACCAATGCTTTTTAACAACCAGCCACGCGTTTTACATCAAGTGCTGCATATTATTTTGGAGGCAATTAAAATCAAGAGTATTCCAGCTTTTCTTCCATTTCCAACGAGCTCGTTGAAAAATTAGAAATAACAAACCTGAAAGGAAAGTGTACTCTAGCACTAATCGCCGGATTGTATGCACAAGTTTTATGAACACGGACAAAATTAATTATCTTTTTTCTCGCGAATTCTACTCCCAACAAGAATAAGAATTTTGCTCCCAGCTGGATAAGTAGAAAATTTAAGTATGCAATTACTAATTTAATTTATTTCAATCAGCTGTTGAATTTATACAGCGAGAGGTGACCATTGATTTATAAAATATTTAGCGGTTAAACGCACAACATTATAAAGATAAAGACAGACTGAGGGATACCTAGTCTGGAGTCAATCGAGACCTTTAATTGATTAAATGTGCCGTTTTATAACAAAATATATGTGAATTTGCCAGGGAAAACTGACCATAAGTCGGAAAAATAATTTTCTTCATTTGAATGGATTCAACTTTAGCAAAAAAAAAAAAAAAAAAACTGAGAATTCTAGAAAATAAATTATATCTCTAGGTCAAAAACTAACGTTTTTGATGACCTTGAAGCTTTATTGTTCAAAAAGTATAATTAATGGCAATTTATTTCCAAAGATAAGAGAACTTTTCTATGTTTTAAACATCAATTTTCCACTACTGTGATAACATGCTAAACACTAACAGATGTCCAACTACACAACATAGCAAGTATTTCTGTTGCCCGTATCTAATGTTTCTGTTACAAAAGGTAACAAAGAAAACATTAGGTACCATGCTAAATGTTTGGAACTTATGAATGGGTTTCCTAATGTGCAGACTTCTTTTCAAACTGAAAATACTTTGGTTGGCAATGCCGTATTCATATGTATTATTGTCAGAGAATGTAATACAAGAATGTAACCAATAGGTGGCGTCAAAATCTAACATTTAACATCCTGATAGCTGTTTTCTACTGTTACTCGGAAATGTGTTTACTGAAGTATGATCAGGTATCCCTGGCAGAGTCACATATACAGTAGTAATATGCTTATGATTAGGTCAATTAAATAACAATAAATTAGCCTTAATTTTTAAAATAACTATGTGCTATTTATTTGACTTTGCCACAAATTAAAATAGAATGAACAGAAATTCAAATAACTAATTTCCTCTTGCTACAGTTAGTCCACGTGTAATATAGTCTAATAATGCTGTTGAAATGAACACTGAATTTATAAACCAATTATAGAAAATGTAATAATTTGAGTAGTTCAAAATTATTTTGAAACTTAATTTTCTATGAGGTCATTCATCTATAGTCAAAGCTTGAAGCTTTGCTAAGGTATTCTGGCTCCATTAATAATAAATCTGCAAAGACCCCTGGGGTATTGTCACCTGTGCAGCTACAGGTCCCATGGGAATACCAGATTGTTCGCAATGTCGATGAATTCGGAACAAAGTTGAGTAGCCCTCGAGATAGAACATGTAGGTTATAATAAAAGTATCACTGTGAAGAGCTTTATGTATCTGTAGTAGATAATGTTCCCCAAGGTTTCTAACAGCTAATATCATTTAGCAGTTTTAAAAGAGCAATGATACATACTTCCTACCTCCAGAACAGATTTCATTTGGTTATTCTGTAATATTCTGTAACCCAAGGAAGTGTGATTTTGAGTTCGTAAATTTTTGTCTTCAAACAACAATATGTATGTAACCTAATAGCCTAGATCAGGGGAAGTCAACTACGTCTTGTGATGACGTTTGTGGAGCAAGAGCATGCGGATCCCTTGTGTGTGACGTCAGCAAGAGCGCACGGTAGTAGGGGTGTTTAGAGTACGCTAGAGCTAGGTACTAGAGGACCTATTCACTTTAGCTCTGTGGGTAGAACAACTTCTGGTTGGAAATACGGAGCATTTTTCAAAGTTATTGCAAGTACGCGATCCTGATAGTGTTCCCTCTGCAGAACATGTGTTAGTTCTGCAAAACATTCTTCTTCAGTTCGAATCGAGGTTTCAGGATGTGGAAAACCTTTCTCCAATGTTTAAACGTTTTGCTACCCCATATTCAGTTAATGTCAAAGACGTTCCTTGTCGGTATCAATTGGAACTGCTAAACTTACAATGCGACGATCTGTTAAAGGACAAATACGAACGTAAAGTGGTCTTGGGTAACTTTTACAGAAATTTCTCTGAAACCAGATTCCCGAGACTTGCCGCACGAATATTATGTAATTTTGGATCGACATATGTGGCCGAACAATTTTTTTCACTAATGAAATGTGCAAAGCTCAAATCAAGAAGTACATTGTTAAATCACAACCTAAATGTAGTCTTCGATTAAATATTGCTCAAACATTACGTCCCAACATTGATACACTTGTTAAAGAAAAAGAGACAGTAAAGTCAGAAAATTGTTACTGTAATCTTGTATCATCTAAGGTGCAGACGAGCTTGTATGGTAATTAATTCAGTTCATTTTTTTTATAATTTTTACTGTAGTGAATTATGTTAATTCAAATGATAGTAGCCTATTGTCTATTTTTGTCAAAGAGCATAGATTTTGTGGAAAGGCAATTGTTCTCACAGATTAGAAAAAATAGAATTATTTATAATATGTTAAACTGCTGCGCTGTAATTAACCGATAAACTATCAAAAAAATCGGTTGATGTTTCATTAACTCGGAAACACGTATTACGTAAGTTCTAACCCCCTAAATTCCCGCTGCCCGCAATACCAATGCCCCTCTCTTCCCCCCTGTTCACTGATGCCTACATTTCACATGCTCCTCGCAGAGATATAACGCGAGCAGAAGAGCAGTAGGCAGTGACGTCACAGAGCAAGCTTCTGTCTTCCCCTGGCCTAGATTCATACAGATGAGTTAAGTATGCTTCATAATTCTATCGTGAAATGTTTACATTCGCCATTTTACAGAATATCTCTTACCATTCTACACACAAACTTACACAATAAGTTTTCAGAGTTATCACAAAAGCGTGAAGAAATGGTGAAGGGAATTATTTTATCCGAGCTAGTTCATTGGATTACTGCTCGTATCAAAAGCATAAAATGACAAAGAAAAAAAAGCCTTTCACGCAATGAACGGGTCACAAAGAAGTGCCCGGTGTTATCTTTATAAAAGTCTTTAAGCTATTCAATACACGTTTCCGGGCTAAGCATACTAATAATTAACTTAATGTAGGATTTTTTAAAAATAAATAGGATCCACTATACTTTCTGCTACACAAAAGTGAAAGGCTATACTATTTCGGGCTCAATATAATCGTTTTTAAGCAAAATGTGTACTTAAGTTAGTGCAGTGAACATGAGACTGTAAATGTAGGCATTTTTCTTTCATTATCGTTCTTAAGAACGCCCTAAAAGTAGTGTATATAATTTTAAATGCCCTAAGCAAGTGCTATATAGTTATCTAAATACTAGGTTTATGTTAAAGTTGTTCATATCTGTTCATAAATAGAATACTATTAATCGTGAATGCGTTTTTCAGTACTCTAATAAACGGATGAAGAACAGGAATAATAATGAAAAACTCTATTAGAAGGATAGTGGCGAGCAGTTCAACCGCATCTGTCTATCAAATAAAATTTTTATTCACAGTAGAGCTTGTGCGGATAACCACGCAGGGCTACGCGGTATTCATAAACCCCACAAAACAAGCATCCTCATCAGAGAACTCCCTCTACATTAGTTCTGATACAAACAAAACGAACAGAGGAATTCGCAAATAGAAAACAGTTATTGTACGTTGAGATTAATTATACAAAGCTCACGTCCCAGAACGTTAACCTCAATCGTCGAACAACAAAAATAAAAGGTTTAAAGAAAAGTTTTCGGCCTTAAGAGTGGCATAGTTCTTTTCAAAACATGAAAGCCTTGTTTCACTCCACCGCCCGAGGCCCGAGCTAACTTTGCGGAATGGTTTTGCAACGAGTCTCTTCGAAATGAAGGGGGTTTATTGTCCTCTAATCCCAGAGTCAGTTTATTTGGAGAGCACACATTTTTTAAGTGGCGCCGATGACAATTTTTAGACCTGGGACGGAAAAAGGACATAATATAATATTATTATAACACTAACGCACCGGGTGCAACTATTCGACACGATACAAGAAAGTGGACTCAACAACTGATCCAAGCTATCGGCAGCTTTCTCAACCGCCATTTTCTGGAAGTCACACAAATTATGCCGCACCAACAGACGACACACTTATAACACAGGTAATTATGAGATATTGAACTTTCGAACACATAATCAATTTTTAGTAGGAATACATGTGAAGTAATTCAATCAATCAAATAAGAAGGATAGCTGGAGAGGTTACTAATTTTAATATCCTACTATCCAAATTTTAGTTTCCGGAGGTGGATTGAGTGGCGATGGTCTTACCACCTGTCCTTCTGCCCTCTCTCGGGAAAAAAGCGTAACAAAATTCACATAGGTAACAGAAACCTCCACTTGGAGGCCCTTCGCCCCAACACAGGGGATATAGGAAACCAGATACACATACTATACATTTGAATACGTCGGGAAAATACATTTAATCCATACAAATTGACAGAAATAAGAACAAAATCTTCAGAACAATGCTGCGCAAGTTGTATGACGCCTTTGCATTTCGTTATTATAGAAGCTCGAGTTCTTAAAATGTGGTCATCTGTGGATTAAATCATAGCGTTTAATCTGAAGTTTGCTACACGATTTTCTCTAGTAAAGGATTCTTGTACACATAATATTTTGTTGTACAGATCAACGAAATCGGTATTAAAGTGAGCATTCATTATCAGTTCGTATGTAGGAACAATTAATTTATGTAAGTTTTGATGGAAGATACTGTTGTGAAACTCACATAACTTCCTCTGCCCAAATAAAAGTTGTTTCCAAGTAAAAAATAATATATGACATTCTCTTCATGTGAATTGGTTGTAAAAAAAGAGAGAATGTCATTACCACATCGCATCCCCGAAGGATACATAACCCAAATGAAATCTGATTAAACACCCACGTAAATTTCTTTACGTTAAGCATGGACAATACATTTTTCTACTTCACGTTCTGATATAGAATAATAAGAAAAGAGCGCGTATTCAGTTGTCTGAACCTGATGCATAGCTTTATTGTTCAGACAAAACTGAGTTTCTAGAAGCAGTGGGTGGCTTATAACTAACCATCAAGAGTTTTTTTTTAGGAAAATGTTTCAAACAAACATTTTATCTCTTGGAATAAACACGCCATGTAAAAAATTTAAAGAAAATCGTTAGAGCCGTTCTCGAGAAAATCACGAAAAACAAAATTTTCTTTAAGTAAAGTCCCCTTAAGAATAAGAGGATGTCGTCAAAATCTTAGCGTTATATCCTCAGAAGATACCTAACCCAAATATAAAATGTTGTTTTCTTACGATTTTCCGTTCTGGAGCTAGGCTGTTCACACGCACACACATCACACACAAACACACACACATCACACACAAACACACACAAACACACACACACATATAAGTTTCTGAAAATAGTAATTTTTTTATTCAGGAGACCTCAAAACGTGTAGCCTATTCATGTTAAAAATACACCTTCGAATTTGGGGTTCGAAAAAAATGTTCCTCTACCTACAGTACGAATTCTTAAGGTTCGGGCAAAGAAAGTAATTAATTTATTTCTTTATTAATTACTTCAACCACTCTTTTATAGGTAGAAAAATTAGTGGAATTTGCAGGGTAATCTATTTCTATCGGTGAAAAATATCCTTTTGAAGTTTTCAAGTTGTGCTTTTTTACATTTTATACATTCTGTTTTAGTTTGAGCGCAGTTTTGGAATTCACGGGATTCCCAACAGAAAGAACAACTTAATTCACCGTTTCGTATATTATCTGGAATCTCTTCTAATTAGACCTTCAGAAACTGAAGAATATAATTCTTCTAGCTCTTAAAGGACCGCTCCTTAATTAAAGGAACCACTGTTACAACCTAACCTATGTTCTTTGTAGGACTGTCCTAGATCAAACTATTATTGTTTATTTCTTGACTCTGGACTGAACTAGTAAATTACACATGTCTTACATCTGTAAATAAGATAAATAAATGAGTTATGGCGCTGCAGGTAGCTAATGTTCAGTCATCTTGCGTCGTTCTACTGTATTTTCAGTTCAATTCAGCAAGAAAAATACATTATCCTTGTGTTCTTATTGCTTCTAGACCTATCCGGTATTCTGTATGAAAAAAATCGAAGGACGAATCGCTTGTTTTCTATAAATGTTAAACTATGAATAATAGAACACCACGGAGGAAGAGAAGAGGCATGTTCGAGACTCCCTGTATCTCGTCTGAGATGCTTTCTTGTTGTTGTAAATGCGTAGCTTGAAATTCAAATCACTGCTGATGCAGGCTTAATCAATGCTTTCAATCGATTCCATTCAATGTGGGAGGCTTAATTCCCTTGAGGATGTGCCCAACTAACGGATGGAGGCCCCTGGTGGCAAGTATTTAACTCAACTTCAGCGAATGTATCTTACAGCCTCCAGTAAGGAATAAAAAAAAGGGCAGAGAGAAGAACATGACATAAAAATACTAAATTTCAATAAGAAGGTATACTCGACAATTTATATCTAGCAGCCTGATTTTTTTTTGTGATACAAAATGATTGATTTCCATGTTAATTTCCATCTATTTCGGTAAATATTTCGCGATAAAAGTTATTTTATACTACATTTAAGATTAATAATTTTTATTCCTCTATTTATACTCAAATATAACAGGGAAATATACAACTAAAATTATTATAGAACATTGTTTGTAAATTGAAATGCATTCCAGTTTCACTGGTGAAAAATAGAACAAAATTAACATCAGTATTATCTTAAGGAGGGATTTTTAAAATTTTAGGATCATTATATCTGTTCATTTTGATCTCATTGTATTAACTTTTAAGTTCTGTTGTTTGTAAGCTATTAATTTATTCAGATGCGAGCTGAACGTCGCGTGGGGGCGTAAGTACGTTTAAGAGATAAGAATCAAAATGTATGCAAATACTTTACAGTGATCAACGCTGGTTATCATGTACGATATTTTGTTGTATTTCACTCTTAAAATATCAGTCCGTATTTTTAATGTTACTTTTTAGCTTGTGTTTTTATAACTTATCAGTTTCTAGGCTTTTAACAAGGTTTAATCAGGTTTTTAACAAGGATGACATTTTGTAATCAGTGTTCTACGACAACTTACATGATTTAAAATAAAATATATAGTTTCCCAATGTTTCTTGAAGTATTTCTGAACATATATAACAATTTCTTGAGAAAATAAAAATATATCAATGGGCAGAAATGGGTTAAAGTACATGCTAGTAATACGAACAGGCCAAGAGTGAGAGCGAGTGCCAGAGAGAGGGCAAGAATATTTTCTGTATGAAATGTAGTCAGAATACTAATAAAGTAATAAGCATCAAGTTTCTACTGATTTTACTGGAATCCCTCGAAGAAACCCTGCAAAAATCACAGAATTTGTGCATCCCTGGTATATCCTATTTTCTTTGGTACTGCGACAGAAGCTGCATTTCCTCTTGAAGCAAGTTTACGATTTCTTGGTCTTTCTACTGTTTATCGCTCTCTCCCATCCGATGACACGTCCTTTCTGAAGTATTCCTTGTCGGATTTTACCGCCAACACTTAACCGGTTCAGTGCATTTCACTTGAAAACATTGTACCAGCCAGATCCACGTAGCGTACAAGGCTTCACCAATCTCTCAACTTGAATAAGACTTGAAATCATTCTTGCAAAGGGATTTAGATTACATTAATTCTTTATCTCTTTTATTGTCCTATGTTTTAAAGTTTTTTCCTTATGGCGAGAATTTCGAATGGTCTAATGACAGGCGAATGAAAATACGAGTAAATTCGTCATACAGTATTTATAACCGCTAATTTTACACAAGTTGCCACATGACACTGCCTGCTAGTCAATCCTTTTTTAGCAATTTATTTTTTGAAATTATAAATAGTTATAAGTTGTATTACAACCATAATCCATTTTAACGTAGCTATTAATCTTCAAAAACGTGATGTCCATTTATTTTCACCGCATCTGCCACAATACCTTCTACAATAGACAAAATATATCGTTTGTCACCCTTCAGACCTTCAAACAGCTTTATCAGAGGGTGGTAAACTTTCCCTATAGCGCCGAAGAGTAATTCATGAACTCGTAATTTCTTTTATCAGGTCTCTCTCGGAATTTCTCGTATGAAAAAAATGAAATGCAGTTTTCTTAGATCTTTTTTCGTCAACATCCAGGACCACTTTCAGTCGTTCTCATACCATACTGTAGTATCGAGGATTAAGGCTGTTGATGACTTTTTGAATGAAATTATATCTGCAAATGTGTTCTTTACATTGATATCGATAGCAAGCACTTCTTCAAAGCAGTAATATCAGTTTCTCTTAGGATTTTTGGGATTAAATTTTTCACTTCATGGTGCATACTGTTTATTATGTTACTACACTTGCTGACATACTCTTTTAACACTAGTTTAACTCTCCAGATATCAAAGACTCTTCAGAAACTTATACTTCACACCTTTATCTTGATGTCCATTATATTACCTATTTCATAACTTGATGTGTTCTGGAATATGTATGTTTCTTTTGAGATTTGCAGAATACATTATTACACTATTTCGTAGTTGCCAAAAATTTGTAAGTTTTCTACGTAACTTAAGAAATGATAGTTTGAATACTTCTAAGTAAAAGTTTATGTCACGTGTCATATTTAAAAATCTACAGAGCGTCGATGTTTCAGCTCTTTTTTTCAAGATTTATTTGGAATCCGATGTTGTCTTCCGGTAACTCGGCTACAACGTCATAGCAGCACGGTCTTTCAAGGGCAAACAAACTACATCACTCTGCCGTACATTTCACTAATGTACGGTACTACCACATAGGCTAAATTTACTGTATCAGATATTAATGACTAGACAAAAAAGAAAATAATACAAGGATGTTTTCTTATTTTGTAAACGTTTTTGTAATCAGACCTTAAGAATATGTAATATTTCCTAAAAAAATAATGTTGTAGTTTGAAAATTTCTAAAAGTTAAAATAGAAAATCAGTTTATGCAAATCACAATCTCGTAAAAGCATACGAATACCTATTTATTTATCACAACATAATATCCTAACTATAAGCATGTTATAGAACTTAGGTATAATTACAGAATTTTCTCTGAGAATGTTGACAATTTAAAACTCAATAGTCTTTGGGTGTATGAAATATTCAGAATAAGACTTCTAACGATTCATAAATGTAACATTGGCCAAAATGAATTCAGCAATACTTAATTAATCTCATATATATTCCTAATTACTAGAGCCAAAAGTATGGACTCCAAATACTATAAAATAATTGTCATTAGTTCGTGACACAGTGGAGTTTGAAGGAAAGGTTTCTAGTTAACACACATAGTTAGCCTATGAACAAAACAACCAGACTGCAGAAATAAATAGCATCCTTCATATCTGATCAATGTCGTTGATACTGTTAGGTCATGATATCACATCTCCGCACTTTCAGAAGACCGTCATGTCATAGCTATTACATAATCTATATCCTCCTCTATAAAATGTTTGGGTATAAATTACTGGAATAATAATTGCATTGGTCGAATAAGTAGATTTAGAAAATAGCTATGACGGAATATAAAATTGTTTTGTCTTTAAGACTATATTAATTTAGATTCCAGTGTTCTATAGAATAAGAAAACAATATTATACATACGCCTATTATTGGTCCTAATGGGAACAATAAAACATGTTACTTACAAAAACAGTCAGCACTGCCTGGGGAAGCAATTCCATTACTCACCTGCAAGTAAGAAAAAAAAAAGTTTAGTCTAACATATAATTTTAACAAAGTACCAAATGCTCAAGAAAATGTCATAAAACCTCGAATATTCCATAAAAATTGTGATGTAATAGAAAAATAATGGTATTCCCGTGACTTAAAGCAATTCACAAATTACTTCATTACGTTTCTTTCCAAAGTCACTAAAGTGAAAAATAACGTTTTAACAGACATTTATAACCATTATTTGCTTTACAAATTTCACAAGCGAAAGGTCAGTAGAGGGTAGTGAACAGAGTCAATTAATAGGCATGCAAAACAAACAGCGAGTTCAGTTGCTCCTCATGGGCCTACAAAACAACAGGTTCAATTAAGATACTATACCGGGAAAGTAGTTTTAGTTTTGCCTTAAGTATGTGATGAACTTGCTCTTTCTTTTTCTACACTCTTTCCATCCTCTATAATAATAATAATAATAATAATAATAATAATAATAATAATGAACGGAGCAACGGTTGAATGAAATGTGGCAGGGAATCAGGAGTACCCCGAGACAGCCACATTTTGAGAGAAGAGTTTGAAAAGTGTGGCACATATTTTTCAAGGCAAAATGTGAATTTTTTGAAGTTAATAAAGAGATAGGCATATAATTAAAAAAATATATTTTTCCATAAAATTACATCTCATGATTATTAATGTAGCACAATAATAAACATTTGTATAACTTCCACAAATTACAAGGCTTTTTCTTGTTAACAATAACTTTTTCTACTGTCCACTTTGCTTGCTAATTGCTTCCGAAATCAGGTAGGTGGCAAGTAAAGGTGGTTCTCACAAGTTCAGTTAAAATCAACGTACATCAGTTACTTATATTTAATGAATTTCATCGTTGAAAACACGATTAGGCTGTCTAAAAAGTGGAAATTACTCTTTTTTGCACACTGTTTATTTTAAGATACTTTCATTCTGAGGTCTTAAAGGTCTTCATTACTTTGTGCTAATACCTAGCGACGAGTAGAAAACTGTTTCGAGAAATCTGACACCCGCGGAACTTTTTGTTTACTTTAAAGCGGTTTTAGAGAGAAAAAAGTTGAATCGCCAGGTTAGAGAAATTTTAGAAAAATTTAGCCTTTAGCCTCAGAATTTTTTAAGAGCCACATGATAATTTTAGAAGAGCGAGCCAGGATTTGGCCACCATGTTTCTATAAGGTTGAGATTTCAGATATACGCTAGACTTCAAGCTAGGCGTGATTCACAAAGTTAAATCAATGTTCCCAGTAATTTTTCAATAGTTATGACATCTACTCATTGGAATCAGTAAGTCTGAAAACAAAATTAGCGTTCTTAAACGATACGGATTTGTGGTTAATTACTTCTCACTTCTTTGTATGTATGCTCCTTGAATTATCATGTAGTTCACACAGTTATCTACGTACTTGCAAGTTTCCTAATATGTGGTACTTTACAGCCCCTTAACAAGATAATAACCCTAGTATAACAGCATAATCTGCCAGGGACTACAAATTACGATATATTCAAGTTTGATTTAAATTATATTAAACATAGGCCTACCTTTTGTTAGAAATATTAAAGACAAATCTGTGACAATAACATTAATTAAATTAATAATGGTTTCGCGGGCTATAAACCGAGTGAAGGTATAAAGGTAGGCCTACATCCAAACTTTCGGTCGCTGACATCCCTGCAGCTTTCCTCAAGAAAATGAAATTGATAAATTAAATTGAACTTTTAGAACTTTGCCATTTCCGTCGTGAATTTCCTTTAAACAGCAATGAATAACTCTTTTATTGCAAGTAAAACTATTATTTTGAATATCAAAGATGATGCTAATCTTCTTTGTCAAATATTACACTTAATCTGCTTTGAAATTGCTTCTATGTTTGAGATTCTCATTTACTGTGCGCTATGCCGGTATATAAACACTTGCCCTACGATGTGCATGCACATTGCTTGGTAAAAGGTAATTCTGGCTCACCATTATAACCCACTCTCGATATTATTATGTGCGTATTTTTTTAGAGTAGCACTTTTACGTCCCACAGTGTAGAGTGCAGGTGTAAACGCTACATTAACTATGCACAAACAATAGGTAGCAACAAGAGAGAGAGAGAGAGAGAGAGAAAGAGCAAACCTTGTTTGTTCGTGTTTACATTATCACAGAGAGCTTCAAAAGATACATGGAAGCATTATAATAATTCCGCTATCTTTCAAAGTAATTTATTTTGCTGATCCTTTCATAAGTCCTGAGTTCTTTACTGTTCAGTGCATGTGCTACAGATTTCTCTTAGCTCAGAAATATGAAAACATTGTTTGCATAACGTATACACTGTGAACAAATCTTTTGATCTTATCGTGACAAGAGATGAAACTGAATTCATTTAGAAGGCTTCCTCATTTTCACGGTCTTTACAATTTCTATGCACCATAGAAAGTTATTTGTGAGTTAATCCAATACAAATTTAGTAGTCTTTATACTCAATAATCCAGTACTATAATTAAAAATACAGGAGCATAAAGATGAAAATGTTTTTGATTTCATATAAAAAAGAGTCCAACATTTGAGTAGGTACTTAAACATATGACTATATACTATGTCAGTTTTACCACTACTAACTGTACGTCTATTACATATACCAACAGCCATTTTGGTGCTTTAGAATTTATACCTATTCTTGGGTATATTTAGGTCACTGATGCCAAATATGCCATTAGTTTTGCCCTATCAGCTTAAGTTTTGTGACATATGGTATTACCATTATGCATATTATCCCATTTTACGTTTGATATAAATAAAAAACAGTGCCTATTTTTAGCTTCTAAATCATGTGAAAAAAAAGCAACGCACTAACTTTACATTATCATTACAATAACAATATAACATGGGGTCTATCAAAAAATTTATATTATCACATATTGTACGGTCGTTTATGACTTATGAGCTGTCAATTTGAGGGCAAAAAAATAATTCAGCTTTTAGTTTTTCTGTACTTCGTACAGTTTTCGTCCTACGTGTCCAAAGTATGGTCAAGAACCTTCACTAGCTATATTATCAAGCAAGATTTTGTTCACGAAGGAGATTATAAGTTAATGGCACTCTATATAAAAGTATAGCTGGTAGAGAAAAAGTGTTTACATATTTGGAATAAGCACACTAAGTATATAGTGATGAGCGAGACCAGTCTTGGTCTTGGTCTTGCAGAAAATGCAAGACCGAGACCAAGACCAAGACCGCATCAGCGTTAGCAAGACCAAGACCAAGACCGACCATGCAAGACCGAGACCAAGACCAAGACCAACCCTGCAAGACTTTGGCAAGAACAAGACTTAACTGCAAGACTCTTGCAGTATTGCTATTTCAAAATGTTTTATAAAGCCTCGTTGTGTATGCAGCGAGCCAGCGAACGCTACTCAAAGGCGCCGCAGAGTCGCTAGCCGGGGTAGTCCCAAGGCTGGTAGGCCTATAATGTAGAGGTTGCCTCATCGTGCGCTAACCAATGAGAGCAGATCCGGTGCGTGACGCTGTCCGTATCCAAAAGCGATCGCACCTTTCAAATAATACATGTGAAATCCGTATACAACCTATCTCACCACTACGTTAAAACAAATTACTGCAATGAAAACTTACAATTAATCTGACGGATTTCCCTGAATGGCATTCCATACACCTAGTTTCTTCAATTCGTGGGAGTTAATTTCACGATAAACACTCCATATTCGTTTTTAAAATGTTTAATAGTTCTCCAGTATTATGATACGAAAGACAAACAGATATAACAAAGGCCCTAAGCCATATATGAAATTTCATTTTGCGTACAATATAAATACTGACCACATAACTTATCAATAAAACTTAAAAATTCTGCCATATAGTTTTTTAATAACTAGTTTCTCTAACCTCTCACTGGGTTAAAAGAAAGCTATGACTGAGGATTTATAATAGTTCTTTATTACAACCAAATGGTCATACTATGATGAATGGAGCAACGATGGAATGACATAAGGCAGGGGAAACCGGAGCACCCCAAGAAAGCCTGCCCGACCCCACTTTTTCCACTACAAATTCCTCATAGATCCATCGAAATCCGATCCCGGGTCCCAGCGGTGGAGGTCGAGCGGTCTAACCACTCAGCCATGGGGCGGCCTATCTGGGGATTTGAAACTTTAAACAGTAGACCCCGTAACTTAAAACTCCTATTAAGATGCTCAGTAGCCTATTTCATTAACGATTATATCCTTTTTTACACCTATCATTAATATTCTTACCCTACTCTCACATATAGAACCTTTCCTGTCTACTTGAACAAATATAACATAGCTATTCAGCTCATTCCATTCTCCTTAAAAAAAAATCAGGTGATACGCCCGGTATTCTTAATAATTATTCAATAAAACACTATTAAACCGTAGATTAATTATTAAAACAGGAACTTATTTGACGGGTATTTGCTAGTTATTACTTTACAGTTACGTATCTGATTGACCTGTAGCTATACAGGCCTACATTTTGCTGATGATAGGTAGGACATCCACTAAAAACTTTTTTTTTACTACTACAATTTTGTTATTGACACATAACGGTGGCGGTGTTTAAGTTCTTGCTGCTGATTCATATTAAGAATGCATATCGAATAACTACTTGCATGAAGAATAGTTATGATTATTTATGACCCAATTAGCCGAAGGCCCAAAACTTGAAAGCAACTAGAAAGTATAAATTAGAACTAGGGTATATGGAAAGAGAAATATTATTTATTGCAGCCTATGGGTTTGGGTTTCGAATGGACACTGTGTGATTTGCTATAGATTGCACAATTTCTATAGCATCTGCTTGAATGCCGTTTTGTCTTGTTTTGTTACTATATTATACAGTTTTAAACAGGTCAGATAGAACCTCTCTCCCATGCGGAAATCTTCTAAACATTTCATACACATCCTGTTAATATTAATTCTTGTCTCCACAGCCGTTCAATTTGAAACTTTACAATATAATATTCATAATTTTACACTCTCAAATAGGGTATAGCTTCTTGTGGATTTTGGGTTTAAAGTTCTGCAATAGGATAACAGAGAATATTTAAATTTACACTCCAAATTTACTGGTCTAGCTTATATTACCATGGACGTTTCGGCAAACAGCGTGACATCACATTACTGTTTACATGGTCAAAGGAACTAAAAGCAATTAGCTTTCGTAAAACACAGTAAAATGCGTAATAGAAAACTGCAAGACTCTTGCAACAAGACCAAGACCGAGTATGCAAGACCGAGACCAAGACCAAGACCACTGATGCAAGACCGAGACCAAGACCAAGACCAGGGTTACCTATGCAAGACCAAGACCAAGACTGAGAGTGCAATACCAAGACCAAGACCATACCGCCCTTGTCTTGGTCTTGGTCTTGCATTTGCTCATCACTATAAGTATAGCCAAAATCCGGTAAAACATCTGAGACACCAAACAAAAAGTTAATTTTTGTTGGGCTGTGTTATTGATTGAACTGTTATTTATAAATTCGTTTCTTTGAGAACGGGCACTAGAGAAACTGGATTTTAAATGTTGACTAAATTAAATGGGTCTGAGTGCCTAGACAGAGGATGCCTTGTTTGCAATGTGCTTTCAATAACTAACCGCTTAAACGTGAGACTTCAATGAAAGAAAACGAATTCAGTTAGCGCAAAATTAAACGGAATTTGGACCGTTAAAGCAGTGTCCAGAGTAGTGGTTTAGGTTCCATTAAAGGGGCAAGTGGAAGAGACAAGTGAACATTCAGTTTGTTTGGGGGGGGGGGGGGAGATTGAAAACAGATGTGTGTACGCGCTCCAGGAAAATAAAGATATCCAACCACTATCAATAAAACAGTTACTTTAATGAATAGGGATTACCTACAATTGAGTTGAGAATGAAGTGATAGTTTGTACCAGCGACTCCTTCTGTGTACATCTAACTGAAGCTAAATCCTAACTTTAAACCCATTCAAATCCGTTTTATCATTAAACTAAATACCGTACCGGTTTTAAAACAATCTGCCTCACTTCTTACAGAGTGACATAAAGAAGTAGATTTTGTGGAAATAAAACTTTTTCTGCCGCTTTCTCACGAGTAATTGCGGTAATAGGTTGTAATGATTCATTCAGACTCAGTTCAAGAGAACAAAAGAGAACGAAAGAATGGATCCACTAAACTAATGATTATAGTAATATTTCTTTAAACGAAGAGTCTAAATTGTGAATCTTTACTTAATAAAACAACGGAAACTAAAGAAAAATTCGAAATGTCAGCGTTAAAGTGAAGTTTTTTTTTTCTTTGCCGATTATACGAGCTCTTTGGACATACTGGTAACACGTGTATATTACCGATTTTACGAGTAAAATACATGTAAATAACAATTACACACGTGATGTAAGAAACTAACTTCTAATTGATTTTGAAAATTTAAATAATCATTACTTTATTAGTACTTATACGTAACCTCTATATTTGTTACGCCATAATATCCATTCTAGTGTATATTAAGTGCAGTTATTTTTGAATGGGGCTGAAGCATTCCCATTATTGTTTGATAGTTAATGTACCACATGTAGGTATGTGTGCAATGGTATGCCATCGCAATTTGTAATTAGAAAACATAACTTTACTTGGACACGTGAAGTCATAATGAAAAATTCAATGCCATAGCCGGGATTTGAACCAGGATCTTCGGCTCTCCGTGCCGATGCTCTAACCAACTGAGTTACCATGGCAACGTGCCGGTACAACATTAAATTCTCCAACTGACTCACAATCCCAGTTGGAAGTCAGTTGGAGAATTTAATGTTGTACCGGCACGTTGCCATGGTTGCTCAGTTGGTTAGAGCATCGGCACGGAGAGCCGAAGATCCAGGTTCAAATCCCGGCTATGGCATTGAATTTTTCATTCTGACTTCAGGTGTCCATCTTAGCCTACACACGGCCATTGTGAAAGAATTATCATTCCATAACTTTACTTCTTGCTCCTTACTGTTTAATTTCTTGCTTGTTTTAAATCACTGAAGTCATGTAGTTATGTTAACTTGTATTTATAATTATCGTTCTTCAAACTATAAAATATATGGCTTATAAATATCAATCTTTTTTTCTTTCTACTTGAAAGCTTGGTAATTTTTATCGGCAATAAGGTACAAATTAACCATGTACTCGGTACAATGCGAAGTAAAAATTGTTCGTTGCCGGTAACTATTTTTGTTCAATCCACATGAAGATCTAAAGTAGCTAAGTGTGTGGAAATTAGGTTTCTATTATAAATAGCCTACAAATTGCATCAAGAGGCAACACATTCTGATCCTTGAACTCCATGTAAAATATACAAAGAAATATAAAGTCATAAGAAGTTTAAAATATAGTTTACATTTCGTATAGGCCTAGTAATTGTTTAAAAAAAGAGTACTCGATTTGATTAAATCTAACTTGTAATTGTACTTTTACCACTTTTTTATGTTATCATTCTCAACTGTAAATTTTTAATTTTTAACATGGGTATTTTGTTTGTAACTCTGTTATGTTACTGTAATTTATTTTTTCGTATCTTTGTTCATCCATTTATTTCATATAAGCAATCTTATTTATTTTTATTCTTATTTTTTACCTAAAACTGTAACATGTATGTTTTTTTTTATATATAATTTTCAAAATATAATTTTAAAATATAATTTAGTACGACTGAACTGACCCCGAACACGAGCTATGCTCATGCGGGGTAAATAATACTCTTTTCAAATTGTACAAATTGTGTGTATATTATTTGTATTTGTAACAATTTTGTATCAATTTGTATCAATTTGTATTTTTTAATTTGTAATAAACTATTTGTAATTTGTAATTTGTAAATTATGCATAAAACGCGTATTTTACAAATCATGAACAAAGAATAAATCACAAGTGAACAAGAATCACATAAGGCTTACTAAAACTTAGGTACCAGTAGCTTAAAAAGTTATAAGAACAATAAGTAAACAAACTTTTTGGACCATTTTTGTGAGGGCATGAAAGACAGTATTTTTGTACAATTGTAGGACTATACGTCAGTTAAAATATGTCTTAAGAAGGCTTAGTACAGCTGTCCTACTACGCTAATTAGAAAAATGAGCGAAAAAATCTGATTTAAACATAATTGTTAAAGAATTTTTCGATAAAATTAAGACAATGAAATTCTTACCATGTAAAATTGTAAAAATGAAAGGAGATCGCTATCAAGCTTCGTGTCGCATCCCCGAAGGATGCACAATCCAAAAAAAGTCTGATGTAATGCACTTACATAAATTATTTTATACTAAGCATAGGAAATACACATTTCTCACTTCACATTCTGTTGTAGAATAAATGGCCTTATTGCAAGGAGTAAGCAGTAAGCACTCAGCTGTTTCAGTAACGGTACCTGTCTTATAAACATCGTTCAGACAATTTTTGCGAAACAATTTTTCAAAGAAAAGTTTTAGAACTTAGTATAAGCCCCTCAGGTGCAAAATTTAAACTAAACCGATAGAGCCTTTTTTATTAAATCGCGAAAAATGATTTTTTTAAATGTAAAGTGTCATTAAAAGTAAGATAAAGTGTTCACCAATCTTCGTCACATACCCAGAATATACATAACTAAATTAGAAAATGTTGTTTTTATAAGATTTTTCATTCTAGACATAAATACACATAGGCATACATAGAAATGAACAATTTCTGAAAATAACGTTCTTGGATCCAGAGTACCTCAAAACGTGTATTTATGTTAACATTTCGACATCGAATTTCGGGGTCGAACACAATAAATCCTCTATCAGTACTATACGTAGCCTACTATGGGCAGAGGAAGTAAAAAGAAAGTGATAAAATTATGTTTAATGAGACAACTTTAGTGACTCGTTGAAGGCCATAACATTTAAAAGCAAATATCTTGATTTTTATCACTAAACAAAGGAGAAGTGTATAGTATAGAATAAAATGAACATTCGAGTCGTCATTTTATCGTCTGTAAGTAGGTCCATGTGCATGGTAAAAAATGGATTTTCCTATTCATTCAATTCTTAAACAACTTAAGATTAGACTAAAATCAGGAAATGCTTGTTTTATGTAGTTCAGAAACTCTTATCTTCTCGGCTTCTGTCCATAAATCTACAAATAAAAATTTATAAGACTATTATCCGGCCGGTGTATTATATGGATGTGAAACAATGTCACTTACTCTTCGGGAAGAACATATTCTGAGAGTGTTCGAAAACAGGATGCTTAGGAAAATATTTGGCCTTTGAGAGACGAAAATGGGGACTGGAGAAAACTGCATTACGACGAGCTTCATGATCTGTACTTCTCACCGGATGTAGTAAGGGTAATTAAATCACGGAGGATGAAATGGGCTGGACATGTTGCGCGCACGGGGGAGGAAAGACATATCTCAAAACTATTGAATGGGAGACCCGAAGGGAAAAAGGCACTTAGAAGACTCAGACGTAGGTGGGAGGACAATATTAGGGTTGATTTAAGGGAAGTAGGATTTGAGAGTGGATGGTTGGATGGAGTTCACACAGAAAAGGAGTGAATGGCGGGCTCAGGTAAGCGCGACAATGAACCTTCTGGCTCCATAAAATAGATAATATTCCGTTAGCTTGCTGAGGAATTGTATATTGCCATTGAGTAAGAAAGTAAGTCATTATACAAATTAAGGCATATATAGGTACGGTACCTAAACGAAAATTCCAGCCTAAGATTTTCAGTGAATTCCAAAATACCATCTTAAATAAGGAACTGAATATTAGGTATTCTCGCATAAATCGATCAAAATAAATTCTGTAAAGTCGCTTTGAAGATGAAAGATCATTGCTGTATGTCACTCTAGCAGTAAACTGAGAAACAGGAAATTCTGGAGACTGGGTGGTTTGTGAGGAGGAAGGAAGGAAGCCGGCGGAGTGTATAAACTGAATCGACTTTGTTTGCAACATCTCCAGCCATGAAATAAACTGCCGGAACGTACTTGTTCCCAACAGTAGTACAAACTATCGCCACATCCACTGCAGAATCCCTTGTGCATATGACTTCTAAAAAAAATCAATCTCCTAGCATGTCAACTGATTTCCTCTACTAGTTCGAATTTAAGTTTCTTTCTGTTTATTCTACAAGTGGAGGTTCAACTCAAAGAAAACCGCAGCAACCAACGTATGTTTTTATCTTCCGCAAGTAGTTCTGTGGGAAAAGACACATTTTATACAAAGCATTTTGGTTTTGCTAGGAACGGACATGTTTGCTTTCATTTCTTTCAACCGAGAAGATAAAACAAACAAACAATAAGAAATAAATATAAAAGGGATTTTATTTACAAAAGAAAACTCCTTTATAGTATGACTACTGGCATTTATTACATACGAGTAATAATTTATGTCTTTGTTTTGATAGATATCTTATGTAACTGACTAGAGAGTTGTTATTTTTTAATTAAATTAAATTAAATTAAATGCTTTATTATTAACTACAAATAAAATACAAATTATAATAATATTTACAAGTTTCAGGCAAAAATAAATTATTTACACCGGAAAGAGCGAAATGCTCGGGCTCCAACATTTCAACATTTTCAAATTGTATAAAAAAATTACATAATGCAGAAAACAAAATACAGTTAAACAATACCACACAAAGGTGCACACACGCAATCACAAACAAAACTAATTAAAAAAACAAATATATATATATATATATATATATATATATATATATAGCCTACACGTACACACATTACTGTTAATGTTTAATTATAAAAATACACCAAGAAAATGAAGAAAATAGTACATTATGCAACAAGCCTATAATTATATTATTAAGATTCGAGTATATTTATGAAACGAGCAAAGCGAGTCGCATACGACAGTATTTGTTCAACCACAAATAGTCTGCAAGTTTAAAATTTTACTTTTCAGATGGCAACGAGACCGCCAGGACCTTCAACCATCTAAACGGCTGACGTAGTTCATTACTTCTAAGAGAGATGGCAGCTTACGGCGTCAGTAAAGTCGAAGGTTCGTTTTGCTGTTTTCTTCAAACCAACGGATTTTTACACTAGGAAATGAATTCATTTTAGTATGATATTAAAATTAACACGAACATGTTTTATTTTATTTTATTTTAAATACAGGCTATTTATTACGCAGATTTCAGCTGCAATCTCAAGGTCTCAAGGTAGTTCGTTTCGATAATAATCGACAGCACAACTGTGTCAAAATGGAAATCAGTGTCGTAATGAATGCTATTATGATATCGTTAAGTCACATGTAATAAGCGTATTACAGTATGATCGAACAAAAACTGTTTTATAATACATCTTAATCTATTCTTAAAACTATGTACTAGGTACTACACCTAAAACATTTTAATGTAACATTCATTTAAAGATTATATGAAACATCATTGTGAAAAAATAACCGAATTGGGATTTGTCTACAATTATAATTGCAGGTTAGATTTCCTTAACAGAAATTAGACTAGTGAAAGAGTTGTGCAAAGTATTAGTTTCATGCGCGAAGGGCGATAGAAGATATCTTAAAAGTAGGCCTACGTATTAATTATTTTCACGTAAAATATATGTAAAGTAATAAAGCTTTCGCTCCGTTCATAATCTTTAACTTCTGCTGGTATAGTATATTGCGATACAAGTGCCGTAAGCGATGAATACGGATCGAGGAAAGAGTTTTTTTCAATTTTCCGAGAAGATAGATGTTTATTTCAGAAAGTGATTCGCATGTGTTTGTTGATGGGAACCGAATATTTGTCCTGGGGGCCTTGTCCATAAAGGCTTGTATTATGATGTGCCGTAAGTAAATTCTTACCGCACGGAAGCTCTTACCGCACATAACAACAAGATTGCGTGCGGGAATGTCAACTTACGATCCACGGCAACAATATTCGTAAGTAGCACTAATTAGTTAAGTAGTGCAAAAAGGTAATTTATCTTATGAGATCGGGACAAATAGTGTTTACATAACGGTCCTCTTTGTTCTACTTTTGCGAAAAACGTCCGTTAATATGATAACATAAAATAAAAATCCCACAGAGACTAATTCTAAACAAGTTATTACTACACACTGGTCGTTTGATGAAGTAGTGATTGTGTTAAGCGGTCTCATAAGGGAATGGCTACTCCATTCGAATGTCCTTTTGTCTGTACATTACTTTTTTCTCATTAAACCCAAGGACATATTGCTAGAGATCCGTGAAGTTCGCTTGAAACGATAGCACGAATTGTTCCAATTTTGGCAAATGTGTGCAAACTTTTCTTTTCTGCCTCCCATAACCCCAAAATATGTAGGCCTACGTATCCCCATATTTTTAAACGATTTCCAGCAAAATTTTATATTAGGACGAAATCTTAATATTAATCCAGTTTTATGGAATATTTTCAAAATTCTCTAGTAACTTCGTCAACAGATAAATACATCGGCCGTGTTGCCATAGAAAGATATTGCTCTCCGGTGCAATTTTCGCTCCAAAACTAACTGTGCGCTGCACAATGTCAAGGCAGAGGCTCAACCTGCGATGCGACGCATGTTCTGGTGCATTCAGAATACAACCTATGATTGTCTGCTTCATAATTTTTAAGCTCTGCGGCTTCCCATTTTTTGTATATTGAAATGTAATTTTAAATTAATTTAAAAAAATGTTTTTTTCTAAATTCTTGATATTACTATGAACTTACAAAAAAAAATAGGAATCAATAATTATTTCCTAAAAAAACGAAAAAAAAACCAGCGTGAACTTTGAATTAAGATGACAATAAAACAGATTATTTGTATTATGATAGTTCATAACAATGATTTTGAGTAGATTATAAAACTTGCATAGATAATAGGCTACGTACTTTAAAAGCAATACTACAAAAATTACCGAAGTATTGAAATTTAAAAACGAATTTCCTCGAAAAAATATAAACATTTTCACGGATGACTTTAATATCCGTAGTCTTCATGAATTATATGAAGTAGACTACTATACATAACACGATACGCTATGTAACAAATTATTTCCACGCTAATAAGCAATATCAGATAATAGTTCCTGTTTCAATTGCTGTAACCCATAATGAAAATAATAAGCAAGTGCTATGGCACTAGGCTTAATACGAGTATTCAGTTATATTTCTACAGTACCTGCTTAGCAAATATCCTGTATTTTCAATACAGAGGAGCTCGTACGATTTCTCCCCATTAAGAATTCTGTTTCTTCATTAATTCGTAATTTCTAATCCCAGAAAATGGGAATGCTCATTTTCCTTCTCAGATATGAAACCTCGCTACACAACTTTTTTCAAGTATAGTGCTACATTCAAAGAAATCTCCAAGCACACATCGTAGCTGCACGGATCTGCACAAGAACTTGTTCAATAGATGCAATCAGATGTTCAAGAATTGACAATAGTTGAATACAAGCAACTGAAAATAATGGTCAGTCTGTCTCGCAAGGTTCTTTTCATAACCAAGGTTATGTACTGCTACTTGGGCCTGTAAATGACGGCTGTCTGCCAGAATTGTGCCTCACAGGAGTTCTATAGCATGTCTCTAAATCTACGGGCATGGGACTGTCGCATTACCGCAGATCGTAATGCTAACGACCTGGCCCAGAATCGAACTCGGAAACTAGGGAACTCTGTCTTTAAATAAACGTACTTGCAGGAGGAGGAGAAGGGGAGGGGAAGGAAACTAATAAAAACAGATGGAGGAGGAGTTTAACCAGAAAATGAGGCGAAATAAAACACAACTTGTGATACAAAAAGAATTTTTTTTTAAAACATACTTTAATACGCTTAATACATGTGATGTAACGGTATCATAATGATATGCAATACGATACAGATTTTGTTTATAACAGGTATGGTATCGATTATTATCGAACACGGAATGAATTTGAAAACTGGAGAGTAGCAAATTAAACTGCCTAATAAACAGTCTGTATTTAAAATAAAATAAATTCTCTTCGTGTTAATTTTAATATTATATTAAATTGAGTTAGATAAAGGAGTGCGGGTAAAGGGACAATAAAATATATTTCGGATAGCATTTAAAAAAACCTGATGGGAAAGTCACATAACTTCCTCTGCCCTTAGCATCCTAGTACAATATATTATGTACGACATTCTCTTCATGTAAATTGATAGTAAAAGTGACGGAAATGTCATTACCACGTCACATCGCATCCCCGAAGGATACATAACCCAAATAAAATCTGACAGATAGTATAAATAATGCATACGTTGTAGAATAATGTTATTAATAGGATCTCGATTCATATATTATATATTAATTCTATCACCACTAGGATAAAATAAATGTAATATGCCCATATATATAATATGAAACATGTGGTAAAATGATTTTGTTATACTCGTAGGATTGCTACACTCGCCATAAAGGAGCTCGTTTCGCAAACATAACCTCCTCCGAAAATAAAATCTCTTTTTTAACACTTGGATCATAAAATATTGGATCATAAAATATTGGATCATATTTTAGATAGTTTAAGTTCTTTTAACTTGAAGAATGTGTCACGCAGTCACACATCAGATTACCGAAATTTAAAGAACATTCGTGACACCGGGAACTAACACTTAACCCTAAACACCTAGTCCTGAACGCGAGAAAGGGATTTTTCACAACTGAAAATTCCCAACCGGAACCGCCGCGCCGGGGCGGTAGGCAAGCGAGCTACCGACGACGCACCCACGGCGGCGGAATTACGCTATAATAATTATGAAACGATCTGGAGCTTAACTCAGAGATCGATTACAAAAATAGATACATTACTAGGTCATGTGCTCAAGGTTTATGCTTGATTAAACGAAAGGAAGCCATTATGATGTAAAGAATGCGAGACTTCATCTTCGAGTTATGAATAAGAATGTGAATTTTCAGATTTCTTTAATAAAGATAGAATAAAATGTTGTTACTTGTAAACAACATATGTTAATTGAATTGTATTCCTGTATACAGCCATTCCACGGGAAGTGAGCCTGAAGTGTCCAGACCGTAACAACCTTTTAATATTTATTTAAAATATATGTCATCATTGAAAAATCATGAAATTAATTTTCAGTACTAGCACAGTGTAGTATAACGGTAGCGAAGCTCTAATGAAAGGAAAATGCATCCTTTTGACAGATCGGTGCGACACTAGCACCCCAAGCGGCCAGCAAGATGGAACTCCAGCATTGGAAAGATACGAATATATGGCTGTATTTCTTTTTATTTTTAAAATTACTAGGACGTGATTGTTACCGGAAAGGCATACTGGTGAACTCATCAAGTCATAGACTTTGTGGGAATATAAAGAAGTTGTAGTTTCAAGATCGATGACATTGAATATCTTATAAAGTATCAGACCGGTTTCCGTCCACCATATAAGCTACATCCCTACGACAAATCTTCAAGAATTTAATTGACCTACTACTAACATATACTTACAATGAAAATTCTGACAACTAGGAAAACTTAATAATTTCAATATGCATGTAGTAGTACTAGTTCAGAAATTAGGGGGGAAAGTAAAGTTCTATAGGCATATAGCCCGATATGGTCAATATAAGATGCAATAGCAAAACACTTTTGTCTTTTTCTTCATTCTGTTAAACACGATAAATTATTAAAAAGTAATGGATTAAACACGTTCTCTTTATTCTCGACAGTTTAATTTTGTTAAATTCAATTATATAGGCCTAACATAACCTCGTGTTAAAACATTTTCAAAATTAGTAGGGTCAGGTGGGGTATTTGTAAATAGGCCTATATATTTAGAAACCTTTGCTTCGTTAGGATTTTCATTTATGATATACATATAAAAATAATTAATTGTATATAGCATTTACAAGCCATTTTCTGCTCCTAAAATTAAAAGAAATAGGAGTAAATACACTAGTACGGATGCAAGCATGATAATCACAAATTTGCAATTTAATTTCACAAATAACTGTTTTTGCTTACCTCTCAGGATCTTTAGGGAACTTGAAGAAAGATAAATCGGGAGAATTCCTTTGGCTGTTGGTGCAATTTATACCACCACAAGCATTTTTCATAAGCAACAATGTAACATATTGTGTGGCTTCTTGCTCACCGCTACAAGCGCTGTAGTCGCGCCGGTTGAAAAAACTGCATGGAGCTTCGCTACTGTTATACTATACTGTGGTACTAGTCTGAAGAACTAATTCTAAAAATTAATTTCATAATTTATTAGTGGTGACATATAGGCTATTTTAAATTAATATTAAAAGATTGTTACGGTCTGGACACTTCAGGCTCACTTTCCGTGGAATGGCTGTATACCTTTTTATTTTTATCCCATTTTAAAGCGATTGGGCCTACGATTAGAATGCACAATAGACTATGCGCTGAGATTTATGTTTCCTATATGGGGTTTGTGATTTTTTTTTTAATTTTTACTTTCTGGAATATAGGCCGTATTGCAAAGAGCGTGTATTCACAGTGGGTGGCTTATAACTACCTTTCAGAGAATTTTTTCGAAAAAATGTTTCAAATAAAAGGTTTAGCTCTTAGTATAAGCAACCCATGTGCAAAATTTAAAGAAAATCGCGAAAATAAAACATTTCTTCATGCAAAGTCCCCTTAAAAATAAGAGAAACTTGTCGCCAATGTTATGCACTCATCTTCAGAAGGTACTTGATCCAAATACGAAATTTTGTTTTCACACGATTTTCCGTTTTGGAGGTAGCCTGTTCACAGACAGACAGACACACAGACATGTTTCCGAAAATAGTATTTTTGGATTTTGGGGAATTCAAAACGTGTATTTATGTTATAAACTAAACTTCGAATTTGGGGGTCGAAAACAATTCTTCCTCTACCTATAGTACCCATGGTACTATGGCAGAGGAAGTAATATTATAGAGAATAAGAAATATGTGTAGATTTTAGTCTTTCCCAACTATGTTTGTCTCAAGAGAGTACTTTTATCAGAAAAATAAAACAATTTTTCCCTAAACTGTAACTGTGATTTACATGATACATAGTTTTTTACATCAGAATATGAAATAATAAGGAATAAACTTCTCCTTTGCGTTTTGAATCAAGTTGGAATATTCTTGCAAAATTTAAAGATTCACCAGTGAGCCGTATACTTCATGAAATTTGGTATCAAGACAAGTGTTTCCTTTAGGCAGTGAATTCGTTTTCATACTAGTGACAGAAGGACATTTCCACCAAAAGAGCGATCTGGCTGTGTGCTATTGTCATTCTAGGGAGAATATTATCCTAGCAATAACTTGAACCATGATCTGAATCCCAAAACGCAAAATAGATATTACATCTATTACAAGAGTCGTGCAGAGAGTAAAGAACGATTTGGCATGACTAAATAATAACGAATGCTTGTGGTCAAGAGGTTGTTGGTGGTGTGTGTCACGAACCTGTCGGGGATCCCGGTTGGAGGTACCGCAGGGGGTGGCGCACACGTGGCATGGCACTAGGCTTGTTCGATGTAGGGGAGTTCCGTGGGGGCTCACGGGGGGCTTTGCGGATCCGGGGCGGCCTGTGGGCACGCAACTCATCCCATTCCGGAGGTAGGTACAATAAGTCGGCAACGGCTGCGGTGCTTAGGGGCGTCCCCACCCCGCCTCCCCGCCTTAAGGGGCACAAAATAGAATAGAATAGAAATAATAACGAAAGATAACTTAAAACGTATTTACAAAGATACAGTAAATGTTTTTACTTACGCCTGGAGCTTAGATAGCGCGGCAATTTCTCCTCCGCCGGAGTATTGCGGGTTGTCTAGTCAATCGCTGCAGGCGGAAGACATAAGCTTACTCTATTTCTGAACTTAATCACCATTGCTGTCAAGACATTTATTGTAAAGTAGTACCAGTTTTTCAATGTCGATGTTATACTCTTCTACCGCCAAAGACCTGAGCCTGGAGTTTCTGCCAAGAAGACAAGGAATAAACGCAGAGGCCTACTGTGCAACTCAACGACTACGACGCGCTATCCAAAACAAGAGACGTGGAAAGTTGTCTGAAAACGTGTTTTTGATCCACGACAACGATCGGCCTCATTCCGCTGCTCAAAAATAGCCAGAACTTCAACGTTTTAAGTGGGAAATTGTTTGATATCCTCTTTACAGACCTGACCTGGCACCCAGGGACTTTCACATGTTCCGAAACTAAAGGATTTTTGGGGTGGAAAAGAGTTCCTAACTGTTGAAGATCATATAACATAGGTATTGAGAAACTGGTACCATGTTACAATAAATGCCTTCCTTGACAGCAATGGCGATTACGCTGAGAAATAGAAAAAGGTACTGTATCTTTGTAAATATAGTTTTGTGTTGATATCTTTCCTTATTATTTAGTTATACCAAAACGTTCTATAATTTCTGGACGACCATCGTACAATGTTATTTACATCCCTTTTAAATTGCAGAGTTATGTCATTGAATTCTATATGATATATAATAGTATACAATCTCGTATAGTAATAGTAATAATAATAATAATAATAATAATAATAATTTAACAATAATACGTTCTGTTTCTTTTAGCTTTTTACAATTTCGACTGAAATTGAAAGTTCAAGTATTACCTTTCTTTCGAAATAAAATGAAATAAAATAAACTAACAAAGTTAATTGTAGTTTACAAGTTGATTTACCACCTTGTGTTACATAAATTAACTATGGGCTTAGCATTCAATTCGGTACTGCCACAGAATAAGCACACAGAATACGTGTGTGTTTACATGTTCAAGTGTATTGTGAAAAGTGCATTTACTTGAAAAATACGACGTGAAAAGGCCAATTCAAAGTATTGAATTAGACATTCTTTTATAATATAAAATACCAGATTTAAGATAATTAATCATTATTATAAAGATAACTAAATACAAATTTAGGAATTGAATTTGAAGAACAATAAATTAGATAACTAAATTCTAAAAAACACATACCGATAAATGAAACCCTTAAGGGTAAACATTTTTTTTTTCATTTGATTTCTTAAGAGATAAATTTCCGTAGTCTGTTTTAAACTAGGTAGGCTATACGTGGAATGACGGATGTAATCAGAATTACAGTGTACATCCTTTGTTGGAAGTACTCTTTGTGATTTATTAAACATTTTTAGTGAATATTTCTGATTGACTGATCAAAAAGAGTTTATAACCCCTTTGTATTCAAACAAATAATTAAAGTACACTGTAATACACAGGTCTCGCTCCTCATTTCTCTTTCTTTCTCTCTTTCGCTCCCTCGTTCATTGTGTGGGTCTATGTGCATCTGGCTCATTATGAATACAGGCCTATCTCTTTCCATGATACTGTAACTTATAAAGAATAATTATGTTACAATGACCAGTAAATTCTAGATTATAATAAGTAATCAATCTAGTACACTTAACAGAAGTAATTTGTGGTGTTCATGATGAGTTGAACTTTCGTGTTCATTGTTTTCTCTTAAAGCTACCATAACAATTTTATAGAGAACTAGCTGACCCATCAATGCTTCGCATTGTTAGATTTATGTATATATAGGTTAAGTGAACACAATTTAAAGTCGATTTGATGTATTTACTTCTATAAATCATCAGCCGTCCAGCCAACGCGGTGGACGTATTTATATTCCACATACTCCTTCACCCGTAGTTTACTTTGATTATGCCTTAAAAAATTTAATCGTTCTGTTTCAATTTTGGAAAACATACAGCAAAAAGCTGGGCATAGGGGATGCATTCGCTCCTCTCACGCAGCGGACTCTGGTTCGAATCCTGGTCGGGACAAGTTACTGTAGTGTTTTTTCCGGAATTTTTCCTCACCTGTGACACCAACGTCTGCTAACTTTAGGCCCTAGTGGTCCCCAGATATCATCTAGCCGCCATTATCATCCTCATCCCATCCTCGCCTTGCTCAGAGTGAGTGTGTGAATGGTGTCTCTCGTCCTATGTGTTTGTGTTGTATCGGAGGTGGCCCCGGCATTAGACTGATCACTCATCCGGGAGGTCCTCCATGTCCTTGTCTTGTGAAGAAAGTATGTATGTGATCCATAGATAATCCCTCTCCCGACAGGTCGCGGCCCTGTAAGGCCCGGACAACAGGGTCGCTTAAACGACCCCAAAAGAGAGAGGTAAAAACTAAGGTAAAGATAGATAGATAATATGGTAAATAGAAATTAATCAGGAAATTATATCTATTGATATTGTATGAACTATCTTTCGCAATACAGTCCTAGGCTAACTATAAGAAAAGAGTTCAACTCTTAAGAATAGAACCCAGGATCTTCTAAATTTAATTCATGTCAAAAAATAGTTGATAATCATTTATAGGAATTCTATTGATAGCCCTTATCATAATTTTATATCTATTAGGTCTACATTAAATCACAGTGCCATGCAAAGCCACCTGTGTAGTTTTAAAAAATTATGTTGCCATGGGGATTGTGCACATGCAGTATGAATTCCTTTTGGTGAATTTCATAACTTTACAACCCTATTTTGGCCCTTAGAGGCCCTTAGAGGCCAAAGATTTTGAAATCCTTTCTTAGTGCGCATCCAGAGTCTAGGAGCAATATGTGTACAAAGTTTCAAATTCCTAGGCTGTATAGTTTTTGAGAAACTGTGATCAGTCAGTGAGTGAGTGAGTGAGTGGGTTTTGGCTTTTATATATAGAGATGAAGCTTCTCATAAGTGGGTAAACTTAATAGCTGATCATTTTGTAGTGTTGCATACAATACATAACAGATAAATTAGGTATCTAATTAAATGATATTTATGTCTACTTAGCTGTTTTTTTTTCAGTTTAACATCACATACAAACGTAAAACTATGTGATCTAATAAATCAATATCTTACAAACAACTGAAATATTTCGTAAATAGCATAAACCAGTTAACTGCTGAACTATTTTTAAGAGAAAATTCAATTGCCGGAAATTTTATAAAGTACTAAGTATACTAAATTCCTACATGCTTTTCTTTTCATACAAAGACACTTTAATACAAAATAGCTAGCATTGTTGAAAATTTAAGAAATACGGTGTTATTAGATGAAGTAGGTTTAGAAAGTGTACACGCTGTGTAGGGATTAATAACATAAATCGTAGTACTGAACACACCAAAATAATATGTTTAGTAGAATAAATTTCGATTCTTTCTTTTTTATTTCTGAACCCTTTTCTTTATAGGTTATTTTAGAGTAAGTTACAACAAATGTTTGAATTTTTACTTTCCATTTACTCGGTAAAATGGGCTTACCTTGGCAGAGATAAGAATACCAATCGAAAATAAGTTCCAGGAATTAAAAATATCGATATGTAATAACTGTTTTAAGACGAAAAAGGTTACAATTTCGTGTTTAATTTAGCGTCAGTGTTTGTAACTCTGATTAAAAGTATTTTAAGACGTAGTTTTTTATGTTCGATATTGGAGGCAAGACTTATTTATACACTAAAGGTATTTCGGCTTCATAGATTTTCAGTTCTTATGAGGAGTTGCAAGGATAATATCCCTTATATTTCTATTGGCCAAAAGAATAGCTTAATTTTAAATGAGATAACCAGATAGATACTATATGATAGTAAAATCAGATGTGAGACTTTCCTTTAATGCCGCGACACCCGAGATCTCGTCGCTGCTTTCGAGAGTGCAAAGAACTTCATATTGAAGACATAGACAATTAGTCTTTGCTCTGAAATTTAAACTCAAAATTAATTTTCTCTTCAAGTAGAATTTTCTAGCTGAATACCATTTGTGTTGAGCTTTACTTTGGCAATTTAATTGAGCTTAACGAATGTTTCTTGTCATGATGATTATTTCGAGACCTAAGAATACGTCATGAAAACCTATAATAATAATTACTTTATTGCAACCAATGGTCATATTATGATAAACGGAGCACGGGTGGAATGATATATGGCAGGGGAAAAAGGAGCACCCCGAGAAATCCTGCCCCGGACCCCATTTTGTCCACCACAAAATTCCACATGGATTCACCGTGATTTGATCCCGGATCCCAGAGGTGGTGAAAGGCGAGCGGTTTAACCCCTCAGCCATGGGGGGCGGCCCTTCGTGAAAGCCTATACAGTGCAATGAAATTCATATTGGTGATTAGACATGTTACCAGTATGTACATAGTTTTATTGTATTTATTGTATTGTATTCTATGCTCTGAAAGAATCCCAAAATTGACTTATTTTTCTTTGAGTGGAATTATCTAGCCGAATTCCACTTATGTTGAGCCTTTCTTTGTCATGACTCTTATTTGTCATGACCAGGGCCCGGATTTTGATGACCTAAATTGCTTGAAAAATCACCTATAAAATGACCCTAAATTTTAAAGAAATTGACTGAATAATTATAAAAAATTACCTAAAAACTTATATTTATAATTTTAAAAACTGTAAATAACTGTAATGTTGTGAATGTTCTTTTCTCACGGAAATTTATATTGGCACTGAGGCACTGGTGAGTCAAAATTTGGCATTTCCTTTCGTGGTCTGCCGGATTATATTGTTGTTTATTGAGGGTAAACAGTAGTTTGAACTCTCAAATCCAAGCAGGTGGCAGACACTGGTGCCAAGTCAATCTAACAACAATAGTAATATAATAAAACATTTTGGCGTTTCTTTGATTCTCATTTCGGACTGAGACATGAAAACGCCGAATTTTTCCTTCTTGCGTCAAAGAAACAAAACTTCAAAGACAGCACCGCTAGCGACGAGAAAAAGTTAATCCACTGAATGTAAATACATGAAAATGACTAAATAAGGAAACAAATGACACGAAAATTACTAAATAATGACCTAAAATTGAAATAAATGCCCTAAAAATATAAAATTGCATAAAATGAAAAAAATGACATAATAAAAATGCATTTCTATAATCTAGAGGCCATGATTAGGATTTATCCACAAGTTGGCAATGTCTATGCAGCATCAATAAAAAGATGACATGTCATTAGAATCCGGGCACTGGTCATGACTGTAAAGACAGGATTTCCATGCACTATTAAATGAAAAAATATGCACAATGAAGAGAAAACACTACAAATGTGCACTACAAATTAATGTAAACTTACATTTTATTTTTGAATGAACAATGTACTACTAACAGTCAGTCCAATTTTTCGGTAAACATGCGTTATTTGTCAAAATGTCTTTGAAAGTTGAAAATGACTTTTCTACATCACAAGTAGTGAAGGTGCAAACTTAAAAGATGACATTTGAGGCCAAGGAAGGCCAAAATCTTTGACTTCAACATTTTCACGGCAAATTACTTCTTTTTAATGAAATACATTAATCTATAATCAGAATTTCCATTAATGACTTTGTTCAGTTTATGTTTAGCTGCCATATCCACATCCTACTAGGAAGATCCTAAATGCTTTTAAACGTTGAATAATCCCTAGCGAATCTACCTCAGATTCGAGTTCCCTGGCCCAGAAAACCCTTGCATAACTTAGTGAGTTTCGTCCAGATCGAACAATGTTTGCCCATTATTTAGGCCTATATTCACTATCCTTCTTCCCGTCGAGGGTGAAAAGTTCAGATGTCTGCGTGCCTTGACATTATAAACAAATGAATCGACCAGCGTGGGCTTACAACATTCAAGCGATCGCGATGCTTTTATTTCCAAGGTATGACAAAAGTTGGCAAAGCCACCTACAATTCATTTGACAATTGAAATGTATTACTGAAAACTGATGCTTCGAAAGCGCAAAAAATGCACGTTTTCTTCCCGTTTTCATAACTCTCGCGAACGAAAGCTAAAATTTAAAAAAATGTACTATGCCAGAAACATTTGTGGGAGTGTACTCAACAACTTCCCACAGTTTCATGGCGATAGGATGAACGCGGTGTAGTAATGCATAAAGAACAAACAGACATACATTCGTTTTTATGTCTATAGATAGAAGATAGATAATAGCATTTGTAGTAATAAAATAGTGTATTACACTAATTTTATTGTAAACCTAATCTTGGGTTACAAATTCTAAATAGATAGCCCTACACAATTTAAATCTACACCTTTTTTTTTAATCCCAACTCTCAAACATCTGCAAACTAAATCGTATTGAAATCAGTTTCGCTAGTAAAAGCATGATAATCCTGATTGTCCTCTATAAACAGCGGTGTTTTGAGAATCCCATTGATTTTGCTACTCCACATTACAATTATTCTGTTTGTGTAAATCAAAGAGATATAAATCCTTTGATCATTGGAATAGAAATATAATGTTCGGATTTTTCATGTTTCACATTTGTTGCAAAAGCTGATCAGTCTGTTCCAGACTATCTAACTATAACAAAAATTTACTGGTTACCAAGTGGTATTATATTAACTGAACATCATATAACGAACTTACACATTTAATGCTTATTAATAGTATGATTACAGCTACATAAAATACAAGTTAGAAAAATCCAACCATTAGGCAAAATTAATTATTCATAGACAGTACGAGTGTAATTAAAAACAGAACTGATTGTGAATTTAAAAAAAAATGTAATTCATTACAGTTCTCCCTTATACCGTTCTTCTTTTAATTATATCAATATACTGCCTACTTCATAAACAAAAATAGTTATTTATTATCCAAGTGTTAAAAACGAGATTTTATTTTTGCGAAACGAGCCCTTAAAGATGAGTGTAGCGATCCTACGAGCAAAATAAAATAACTTTACCAAATGTATCATACATTACTTTACCGGTATTGTATTAAATTATACACTGTGGAGTCAGCCATATTGGAGCGCAGAGACAAATGTTATCTATTTTCTGGTAGGCCTACAGGTTTGCCAACTAAAGAACAACCCTTTTCACCCACCAAGTATGACGATTTTTGCAATCACCATGAAAAATTTCACATTTAAAAATGGCGTATTGAATTTTAAAATTTGCAATTTTTATCAAACTGAATCTATTTAATAATCATAAGCAAATATGATTTTAACTAAAAGTATTTTCCATGTGAAGCAATCAAATTGGTTGCCCTGAAGTGTGCCACTCAGTGGCATAATTTTCTCTTTAAATTAATATAATCTATCGTTAAAATTGTTACTTTTACTTTCGACTGTATAAAAAATACATTTAATAATAATCATTAATCTTCTCGGCCATTTATAGGTGTGATGCTTAGCCCGTCCGCTAGAGAATATAGAAAATCCAAATTAGTATAGGTGAGATCTCTGAAGGTGTTATTACAACATTAGGACTAGCCTAACGCCAAAACGGAATCATTAAGGTATTTTCGAATATTTCACACTATTAATTTCTTATAATATGTAAATTGAAATTTGTTCTTAACACTTATAGTCCGTTTTCTCGAGAATTATTACATGAAATTTAATGATAATTTTGAATCCACTTAAGGCTAGTTTGCACGACGAAACTTGGTAAATTGCAACTAAGTTTCGAAAATATTTTTGCTTGAATGCGCAAGCGCGAAATGTACTGGTGACATCGAGTTCTGACACTAGGAAGTTTTTGGCTGAGTTCAACTTTTCGCGAAACTGTAGTAGTAATTTTGAAGTTATACGCGAATTTAGCTTGTTCGCGTTCTGTAAAATGAAATTGGACGAGAGATAATTGTGAAAAGCCTGGATTTATAGGTGGTTCAAATATGCGCTCCAATAATAAGGTAATTGTTTCCGTTAAAAAAATCAAGAACATAGTCCTATGGTCACTCAAATTAGAAAGAACGAAATAGTCAAAATTGCGAAGGCCCCGAGTTTTAGGAGGACCCAGTGCAAATTACACGGTGATATTTTTTTAAAAAATACGTCACTTGTAACTTTTACAATAATGCAGATACACGAACCAAAAAAGAACTACAGGAATGGAAAATATAATACAAACTTTGTAATGTTTACAGTTTCATAAAAAAATTAAAAATCAAGTCTTGAAGCTTTTGTTAGCCCTTTGTTTTAAATTACTTCAAAATAGTATTTTCAATATCAAATCAAACACAAAGATTATTTGAAGTGCACAAGTTAAATGGGACACTCTATATATGGCTTCTTTATACTGAAACAATAGTTTACTAATAATTATCAGATATAAACATAGGGGTTTAAGATCCCCAAACAACCTGCGTGCCCTGATTAGATTAAGTTCATTTTTTTTGTATGAAACCTGACAGTGTAGGAGCTACGACTGGTAAAGGCTGTAGCACATGCATATACGAATAATCTTTCAGCTTTCCGAGAATTCATAACCGTGGTAATTTTCATCACAGTTCTCACATTGTTTTACGTGGAAGTGAAAATAATCAAATACTGATTAACCTTTGAGGTTAAATAAAACACACACCGTTGTCGCAATGATGTTCACACCGCAGTTTACAACAATAGTAAGCCCATGACCTACAACCTTCAGCTAAATACGTGTGTTTTATATTTTCAATTAACACAATGTGGTTTTGATTTAATTTACGTAAAATGAGATTCATTGCCACATGGCGCACAATTACATACACGGTTTGTCTAAGCACCACATGTTAATACCTATGTGGTGTATCCGATTGTGCTGATTTGCGTGCTGTGTGGAGAACTGATCAACTGTTAAGTCGTTTAATATAATGCATAGACACCATAACCTTGTTATACAGAGTGGCCCAAAGAAAGGTAACCGGTTATACCTGTATATATGAGTCAAGCCCATAGCCAGAGGGGCTCGAGGGTGAGATCTGCCACCCTCGGTTCACATCTCGCCCATCCTCAAAATGTATTTTCGGTAATGCTAAAGCCACAATTTTCAGTTCAGTTCATTTATTCGCTCATTAGCATTCACTAACTGAAAAAGTGGCCTTTTGAGTAGTATATACTGTACTACTACATTGATGAAAGGAGACAGGTATAACTCACTAATTGACATCACGGCCCATTTACAAGTAACTAATTGTTCTAATTTCACAAAGACCATATAATATGCAATGGTTTATTATAACTCTAAAATAGCTGAATCTCTAAAATAAGATTTTGGTCTTAGTGACTTCTGCCGGAACGACGACGATATGAACGTTGCAAAGAACTTCTTCAATATGGAAAGCATTGAAAAGCATCTTTACTTAGAAAATATATAGGCTAAATAACGCCTTTGAGGATTTTTATAATAAAGGTGAGAACTTCTGCATAATATAGTGTAGCAGTTTGTGATCTAGTTTCTCTGTCTGAATAAGAATTATTAGACCTCAAAGACTTACCATGATTTACTCAATAATGACATGCAGTATTAATTCAGAGGTGACCATCTCTTCGATCTATAAGTTAACAGAAATACGTAATTCAGTATCTATAAGGCAGTAACGTGCAGGAAATTTTTACACTGTCATGTAACTATGATAATATAGTATTCAAGCTTCAAAAGACTACTATGTATATTTTGGCAAAAAAATTAAACAGTGAGTATTGTAGACCACTATTAATTGTATATTCACATTTTTTTTGCTTGTCATTTGTAAAGGAAAGACTTATATTATTATATCTCCAGAGAATGCAGTAGCATTCTTATAACACTAGAATTTGTGATACTACTCTACGGTCCAAGCAAGTCCGCACATCTAAAATTCTTAATAGATGGGAAGCGATTGGAATAACAAATTTTAATAAGTTGCCATATAATGCCAAAACTGTATCTGTAAAAAAAAATAATTAGAATGTTGTGTGTAAATGGCATTTTATTCAGTACAGGAGTTCTTGGTTGTTTTCCAACTTTTTATATAGCCTATATTACACTCTGTAACTTTGCCAATTGTGTTAACTTAAGGGCAGAATGAATTATTATTACTTATTGTTAATATAGGCCTATTATTAATAAAAAAAATTCCATCGTTTTTTGGGCGTGAATGTTTGGACATTCCTCTTCTTCGAGAAGTCTGAGACATAGGCCTACTTTGGATTTACATGAAATCCACAGTTTCATAATCAGCAGTGTGATCTACAACAAAACAAATATCATTAACCGATAATACGGTAAAAGGTAATATCCCAATACATAAGCTTAACACAGAAAGTTTCTATCCTCACCACTGGATTCAGTATCGTGAACTGTTATTTTGCATAAATGAAGCATATTTCATTTAAAGTGTGAAATAGAGTAAATTTGTTTGGGACACTGGGGAAATTTGGTTGCCTATCTCAAGAGTGCATTCAATTTATGTGTGTCTGGCTTCAGCCTCCCCTATCATATACATCCACACTGCGAGTAAATTAGAGATATGACTCATTACTCTGCAGAGCTTCTCCCTACGTCATACATCCAGATTTAATGTTAATAAATCAGCAATATATCGACATTCTGATGGATATACACATAATTATTTATGTTAATACCAGATAATTAAATGTTCTGTTTTCGATTTCAGTTTCATTATATTGATTCAAACATCTAACCATTCATTACACCAAACAGAGAGAAGAGTCCTTTAGTGCTACTGTTATTAATCGTAATCACAGTAATTTATTCTTATTAAAATAATAATTATTATTATTATTAATTCTGTTAATTTTTAATATGAGTCCTGAAAAAATTTTAGATACATGATTTTGGTCGATGGTTTTAAAAAACCATTTTCCACCCCTTTAACTAGCATCTCTTTTCATTATAATGAAAAATACCACTTTACAATGGAATTGACAATTTACTGTAGGCTTTCAAACGCAGAATTCTTGTCCCCAGCAGCTCCATCGAATTGCAGATTCATCCAAGTTACCTCTGAAGGGTTTACTTAAGTTTACTTAAGTCTACTCCTTGACACAGAAATGACATTCGACAAGATTCGGTATGACGGCCTGTTTGTACAAAATTAGAAATAATGTATCTGATACATTTAGAATAATAATAAGGTACTTATCATGTCTTACTTTCTCTTTTCTCCGCACAATGTGGCACACCGCAATCGAAAGCGTTTCCAATTCTCTCTGGAGTTCCCCAGTGTAGTGTACTGGGACCAATATTCTACATTCTCTACGCAGCTGATTTCCCAGCGCAAGGTCAGCTTAATGTCGCACAGTTTGTTGATGTTGCTATTTTGTTAAAAGCATAGCTGAATCTGCATCCACGCAACTTCAAGAACTCTGTTGTACGATATGAACGGTGTACTAAATGGAGGATTATTATGATTCTAAGGAAATCTAAAGTTATACTCTTTACCTTAAAGCGCAAGGACTTTCAACCAATAACTGTTTATAATCCCCATTCCTCAATCTACATCAGTATAATTAATATATTGGTCTAACCATGGATTTTTAACTCACATGGATAAATCTATATCATAAAAGGGTAAAAAAGTTAAGTAAAGTGATCCCTATACAGGCCATGGAGACCCAGACGGTTCTAGGAGGTTGAGGCTACCAGATTTTGGACATTCGGGACGTGAAGGTTGTAAGGTTGTCAGCCTTACGCACCGGCCGCCTGTACCCCCTTTCCACGGCTCCAAGACAGCATTCCTTAGCTACCGTGGCTAAGGAGACCGGCATTCTGTTAAAAGGCTGAGTCGACCTCAGGGCAGCAATCCGACCAGTAGGATTAGCCAATGACTTGTCCCGAATAGAAAACGCGACCTTTTAATTGTATACCGGTGTCTCAAGTATTTGTACTATGGCGGGATCCAATTCCCTTAATCATCAAAATACTCCATGAAAATATTTACTTGAAAACTTTACTTTCAAAACGAAATAGATTTAGGCTCCAGTCTCATATTATTAACAACCTGGGTATTTATAAATGTTTGATACAAGTAAAGAAACTGACCTTGCAAAAACGAGTCTACCGATAAAGCTGAGAACTATTTTTGTATTATGTTTATTCATATTAAATAGTTTAGAGTAAATACAATCGATTTGTTAAAAGTAATAAAGTAGGTTTCTTGCACTCAAAAGATTTCTATGGTGGAAATTCTACAAGTAAATCAATGGCACATATCAAGGGAACTAGAGTAGAAAAGAGAGCACTCCTAACTGTCTGTGAATTGCTGACTATAAAACCGATAGGCACATAAATTGAATTCTCTTCACATATTCATGGCGTGACCGGGTCTATTCGTGACTTCTTGACATCAACTCAGATACACTGAATACATCACCAGACGTGAAATCATTAAATCCCCTCAAATACTTCAAATCATCCCGTTCTATATTTGCCTCTTATATCATAGACTGATTCCAACGTAAGATAGAATGCATCTTTATTCAGAAGTTCTATAAGTTCGATGGTAGTAGTAGTAATAATAAAATAAGTCTATTTGTGTATGTAAAATGATGTTATTTTGATAGTAGGATTGCTGAACTCTCCCTGACGAGCTTGCTTCGCAAACATATCTAGTCGCAAAATAAAATCTCGTTTTACCAATCGGATCATAAGTAATCAATATGCAAGCATATTGATTACACTGATAAACAAGCTGTAGATATCTGACATGCTGTACACCTTTTCTAATGCAGTTTTTTTATGCTGATTTCAATTCTGGAGACCGTTTTGCTCTATCACGTCAGGTTTTGAAGATATCAGCAAAAATTAATTTTCACTGAACACCGTTCATCAAAATCTTTATGTAGTTTTTTTAGTAATTTTTTCATGCAACGTCATAGGCCTCATTGTTGTGTTATTTGTGTAACCAATTATACTTAATGAAATATACCAAAATATATCAAAATATTTTCGATATCGCATTAATACATTTTCATTTGTTTATTTTTATTTTTATATTAAGTGGATATTATGGCATTCAGAGGTTGCATAAATTCACCAGACCTGTATTGCTATGTATTAAGAACATGGCATCAGTGCAGTGTGGTGGGAGGACATATTAGGATAAATTTAATGGAAGTAGGATTTGCGAGGAATGGTTGGATGGAATTTGCACAAAATAATGTTGAATGATGGGCTCAGGTAGGGGCGGCAATGATCCCCGGGTTCCATAAAATAGCCTAGATAATATTCCTTTACCTTCCTTAGGAATTGCCTATTGCCATTGAGTAAGTAAACAAGCAATATTAAGAAGCCGTTATGTCGTTAGGAAGCCTTGGGTGGTAGGCTTCGGAATTTGAACCATCCACTACTGAATGTGAGTCCGCAGCGGCACTAACATAGAATTTATAGAATTTTATACAGGCCTACCACAAAATTTAAATCATAATTTGCATGCTAAAACTTTCAAACAAAGTAAACTTAGCTTCAAATTTGTAATTATGCTAACGTGTAAGCAGAATATTTATGAGGCAATTGCAGCGTTGAAATTAGATGGATTAGCGATGTCAAGAGTGGTTAAACGAGAACATAATACTTATAATTTGATCAGATTAAATCTTGATTATCCTGGCAGGCGCTGCTATTGCCTTTACTTGGTTGCAGAGCATAAATTGACAGTGAGGCGGCAATAAAGCCAGCCTAATTGAATCGTACGCCGCAGCACATTTTATGTCTAAATCAACATCACAGAAAATTGCTCGCAGCACATTTTTATGGCGATATGAGATGTAAAACAGAGTACAAATGTGCCCATTCCGAAAGCCTAATGCTGAATTATGGAAGCCCTCCAGCATTACATTAAACAATTAACTCGCTGGTAGTACAGGTTGTGTCAGAGAGTAAGTTACACCTAGAGGCGAAATTGTACAGGTATAAAGCCCTAACGTCCATTCCACCTGTCCACAACAAGTTTTTACTTTCAAAACGAGCGTATAGTTCAGCCAACATCAGTTAATGGAATTAGTGTGACTAATGCCCCTGTGTTACAGGTACCATATCATTGCTGCTCTTCGCTCAACACTAATACTGCTAATAATTTCTCCTTTTCCTGCTCATTTCTGCGTTAACGAATTTGTTTTAAGAAGTGATAATGAAAACAGTACATCTATAATGAACATTTATTGTAACGCAGTTAGTTGAGACACTGCACTGCAAACCGGAAGGTCAAGCTTGACCGGAAGGTCAAAGTAAAGTCATTGGGATTTTTCAATTAGCTAAAACCTAAAACTAGAACTATAGAGCTCTGGGCTTTTTTAGTTTTTCCTCCTGCCACTTGAGCGCGCTGCTCTCCACATTCAGGTATTGTCAACTTCCGGTTTCCTCATTCTTGTGTGTTTTCAATATGAGTTCGGGACGGTTCGCCAATTTTACAGTGAAGGAGTTAAAAAGAATGTTATCCGAAGATGGTGCAACAAATATTTCATAGTTAACAAAGCAAGAGTTGATTGCAATGTGAGAAATCAAAGCTACCTGTCTTCTGAAACGTTCGCTAACTGTTGTAATATGGTCCAATATGCCTGCGGTATCGAATATTTTTGTATACTGTTGCACGATTTATTTTCATGTTTTTTTTACAAATATGCATGAACTTTTTCGTATCATAACTTATTGAACACACAGTCTAATATACGACGCTGTTTGTTTTGGTTGCAGGTTGCTCAGGCGAGAGAAAAATCCGGATAGGAACTTTGCCTTATTCGAAGTTGAGGTTATAGAATCAGAAAGTACCCACGACTTTCCTTCGACAAATTTCTTCAACATAAATTCATTCAAGAAAGAACGGTTTAAACTTTTTGACGAAACTCCATAACCACTTGGTTCGAAAAGCGTAGGACAGGCAGCAGTATGAAAGCTGGCCGGACTCTAGCAATTAGAAAATTCATCAAGTTCAAGTTAGTGAACAAGAAACATTATGCACAAGTACAGGCACAGATGTTACTTACTGATATTCACAGGTGTGACTTTGTTATTTGGACTAAGAAGGGCATCATTATTCAACACATAAAATTTAACAAAGCATTTTCTGAGGGGCTACTTCATAAAGTAAATGTTTATTATCAAACAGTATTTTTGCCTCTTCTGCAAAATACCAATAAAAATTATTAGTTGTACAGTTACTATTGTCTTTTGATTTGTATTAAATAAAAATAGCTGAACCACCATGCTTTTTATGACTACGACAAAAATAAGAGGCTACTTTAAAATTTTGAGTATTTGACAAATTTATATATTCTGGGCTCAGCCCAATTACCTCCAAATTATTTTCTGATGAGATAATACATAACATATCTGATTTACCTAGAAAACCTTGAATGAAAAGAAACATGACATTTACAAAATTAGTGATATAATTAACTATAGGCCTATTATGATTACATTTTTCTTTATCAGGTTTTGATCTACTTGTTACAAGAGTTTCTATTACAGGCATACAACAAATCTGGACATTTCCAGATACATTTAAGCTATCCTTAGGCCTAGGCCCACATTCTACTCAAAAAAATCATCAAGCCCGGACCCATGTGTTCCTAAAAATTTGTATGTAGTCTGTTTTTTACTCAATTACAATACAGAATGACCATTTTATCGGTTACGGGAGAAATTTCGATTGACATTGACATTCTTAAATGTCAAAATAAATGACCAAATAAATTGGCAACAAAAATTACACTGAAAAGATGAAATACTAATTTAACATGGAAATGAAACTTGATTATGAGCCTAAACGAGGTTAAGTTGGTCAGGTATACTTATTATTTCATAGGCTTATATATTTTTCTCAACATCTACTATATCAAAAATATCTTAATTACTCTAAAAAAACATTAAATACTCGCCAAAACTGCTCAAAGGAACATTAAAATCATCTTCTGTGAAGTGACAGCTGCAAACACGAGAGTACTGGGAAGGTGTTTTTCCATGGCGTAATTTTACCATCCATTCTTGAAAAACAGCCCTTTCTTGTTTGAAACGGCTGAACAGCCGAAAACATAGCAGTTAATAGGCATAATTACTTCCAAAACAAGACACAAGCACAGAACTGTATTGTAAACACAGGCTTCTGAGATAACCGGAAGTGGATAACACCTCATTCTCGGCGGCCATCTTAAAAGCGCTGAGCTCTACAGTCAAGAGGTCGACTCAGCCTCAGTTTCTTAAATGACAGTAAGTCTGTTTTGCAACCACAGATTATAGAGGAGAGAGAGCGTGGTTTCAAATTCCGAAACATCTGGTTGAGATATTCTGTCGTCTTTCTTTTAACCGCTAAAACAAATATGGGGTATTTTTTCTGGTGATTATTCAAGCGCATAAGTATTTAACGTTTCCTATAAATTTACTTTATAAAAGTATACTTGATGCTTACTACTTCATAATGTCCTAAGACAGCAGTTACCAACATTTGTTCTCTTTGAAAAGGCTTTACATTTACGAATACACCCTCCTCATACCCCGTTCCTGCCACCCGTCCAAAGTTTGTTTTGTTAGGAAGTAATGTTCTTAGGTTGGCTAAATAAGCACAAGACTCAAATTAATGATGTTTATAGGCTTTTATTTATATTAGGTCTACATTGTAAATCTATTTCCCTTATTTTTGATAGCCGTGGATGAGTTGGTAGCGTGACTACCTTTCACCCTGGTGGCCCGGGTTCGAATTCCCGGCCGGGTCGAGGATTTTTCAGTGGTGGAAAATTTCCTTCCTGGGTTCAGGACTCGGTGTTGTGTCCTTTCATTCCCATCCCGCGAGAGACAATGGCAAATCTCCGCGGTATCACCTTTGCCTGAATCACCTCGGACGAGTCATGGTCATCACCCCAAGGCTTCGTCCCGGGTCTGGACCTGCCTTCGGGCAGAACACTCATCATCATCATCATCATCATCATCAGTATCAAAGTAAAAGATTATTAACAAAATGGTAACCAATGTAACTTATGATAGAATTGCATAACAATTATTTTACACAGTCTCGCAATAATGTCCATGTGATTAGTGAACTTCTTTCATAGCTTAACATAACATCCCAATATTCTGGAGACTATTAAATTTTACGAAATAGAAAAGCCCGAGAAAACTGGTGTAAGTTGACAATTTTCTCCTTAACTTTAAAACTGGAATAGGCCTAACTGCGTTTCTTGCCTCTTATACAGTTAGTTACAAATGTTGCCACAAGAGAGCTGACTTAAGCGCTCTGAAGGCAGCATTTATATGTTGCAGGGAGAGGGAATCCCAGCTTATTTCAAGGTTAGAAGAGAGAATAAGATTATGATATAATGCTCACTTATACAATACCGTACCAATTTGTTACATTATTTATTTATTCTAATAAAGAATTTAATGTGGCATTTAGTGGTTTGTAAAATGACTTTACTGGTAGTGATAGCCACGATAATTCAGGTATCCACATGGCTACAAACATTTGAAGATGAAATTATAGGCTGTAAGAAAAAGTGTATTTTATTTTAAATAACTAACTAACTACCCTCAATCACTGAGCATTTTTCAAATTGATTTCTGGAAAATGCTCACTTATTACAAAACGAGTAGGCCTACACTCGGAACTTAAATGTCGGATGTTTAATTTCCCTTAAATTAACCCCATTAAGTTAAGTATAAGACTTTTAAAATTGTTATTGCCCTAATCTATACTCAAAATGAACTGTAAAGTTTAAGAATAAAATCAAATTGGAATTTTGGGCCGGTGGGGCTAATGACAGCCTATTGTTAATCTATTTCTAATATTCGGCTATTCTTTCCTTCTCCTTATTTTGGGAGCAGGCTATTTGACTTTGACATAAGTGCTTATTTCTGTTTTCTTTTTAATCTTAATCTTTGTGGAAAGCACTGTCTTAGAAGAAAATTATTTACTTGTGTAAAACTCATATGAATCTGAATTTAGAATAAGTTCAGGTTTCTTTATTGTTCAAGTAATAAGTTCGCCATCCTGGAGATGGTTTTCAAACAACCGGCCTGTAATTGTGTACTTGACCTTACAAAGGAGGTAACGACCGAATTAAAAAAAATGACATTTTACTATACAATGGTGGTACATTAAATATGACGCGGCAGATACCCGGAAGCCAAGAAGATTTTATTGTCAACTCGGGCCGCGGAAGCCTACGATCTTATATTAATGGTGGTACTACATGACATCCTGCATTGCCCTACAAAAGCGCTAAGTGAAATTCATAATATTGTGGTTGCAAAGTTGCTCGAAAGAAAGCACAGCAGGTAAGGATCAATGCTACTTCTTTACAAGGATTGTTGATTATCTTAGAAACTTAATTTTGTAAGGTCAAGTACACAATTACTGTTTGTCAAACTAGCAGGTGCCCGTGGCTTCGCCCGAGATTATTTATTCAACTGCTTGATTTTTATTTAAATTAATTATTTAACAAAAAGATAATTAAAACATATTTTATCAACACTGCCATCGTTTTAAATAAATTGAATGAATTGCATAGATTTATGCTTAATTATAACGTTTTATGTATAAAATATAAATTGTAATTAAATGAATAAAACTAATCTTGTGCTGCTATATGGGTTTAAACATTCTAAATGAAGCTATTAAAAAGAACCACAGATTTATGAAACTCAAATCATGCATGAAAAATTCGAGGTGCATTTCACCATTAAAGTGCGCCGCCCGGGGAAGAAATGACCTCAAATTTGAGTTCCCTAGCCCAAAAGACCTCCACATAGTTAGTTTCGTCCAATCATTCAATGCTTTCCCATTTAGGCGTGCATGCGTGGATCTTTGCATGAAGTATTGTTATAAACAGATGAATCAAGTAGAGCGGGTTAACAAAATCGAAGCGATCGACATATTAATATCGCACACAATCGATTTCAGCGATGCTCTTTTTTCCCCGGTCGCTATGGCAATCGAACAAGGCCACCTTCAATAATGAATTTCACAATCGACTACGGGGTACACAGAAACACCAGCTCAAATACTATATTAGATAACTGACACTTCATCGAAATGTTTTATTGTAGGCCTAAATGATTATTTGCTTGCGGGTTGGTAGCATATTATCAAAGTTAGTTACGTAATGTTGAAGTTTTGTTAACAGCATTAAATCAGTTGGCAGAGCCACGCGTATTCCATCCCAGAGACAATGAATTAAGACAAATGCAATCCGTGCCACCACTGCGCGTCACATTAAGTTTCCTTCTGCACTCCCTTCTCAACCCCTAAGCCAGCCAACGTTTCTAAGGAGCGAGCGACCCGGAACGGAATGGCCTACCTTCCCTGCCCGGCGCGCCTCTTACTGAAGAATGTTTTCCTGCTACGCCCGTGAAACAAGAGAATTTCTTGTCCCTTATCTGGACCGAGCCTCACAAAATAGGTCTACTGCCCGCTGAAATCAAATACAATACTTTTGTTTAGGCATGTCATGGAATTCAAATGATTGCAAAAATCACCAGAACTGAAGAATTTCTTTCCGTTTGCAGCGATTTTTACTTATCGAGAAAAGGAGAATCCACCTTATACCACAAATTACTACGCAGAAGAAAATCACTTTTGGTACATGGAGTAGTACATTCAATTTAACATTTAAAAATTTTATAAAACTATTATAAAATATTTCCACTTTTAAACTTTATCAATAGTCAATATTTACGTTAAAATATTGTCTTAAAATCCCTGTACATGAACAGTTTTCTAAAATTCTTGCACAAGTGCAATTAACCACTGGTATTCAATTTCTACGGTTCATAGTTCATTTCAGTGCCTTCTCCCTAATTCCCTTTTCATATAAACCTAATATAAAGATAATACAAGAGAGGGAAAACAGTTCTCTTACGTTAATATGCACATTTCACAAAGTTAATAATTGTTCCGATAGAAACTGTAGAACATTTTAAAGGCCAAAGCAGAATTCAACAGATATCAGTAACAGAATTTTCTTTTTATAACTATATAATTTTTTTAAATTAAGTTTGGGCGCTCTAGAAATTGCATTACAACACTGAAAACTATGTGCTACTATCTAGACCGATATAAATGTATCACTGCATTGTATTTACTGTACTGAAATTTTCAGCTTTCAAAAACAAAGGACAAGGCAACACGTTTTCACAGCAGAATTAAAATGCAGTTGTATTTTGATGAATGTATGTACTGGTAGCTCATGGCACGTACAATAGATACACAGCGAAAGGTTTCCAGTCTGGATACAAATTTTCTGCTCTATATAACTAAATCGACTTCTACTAAAAACAGCAAACTAATACCGGAGCGTATATTTCAATATTTCAACGTAAATTTGCCAGCAAAGTTTTATTATGCATTATTTCCTAAACAGTCAACGATAATTTGCAGGCTCGTTTTTATAGGATTTTAAGACAGCCAGTCGTAGTTAGTTTGTTGTTATTTATACCACATAATTTCTAACTGTAAATCACGTTAGTAACAGCCCAATTATTTTAAAATATCAATGCAGCTATTTGTAAACATTATGGTGAAAGTTTATAACTGTTAATTTTAACAGAACATTTAAATATAAGGGACGAAGGACGAAACATAAGCAATGGAAACTATTTCTTTCTCGAAGTAAGGCGATGGTAGCCATAGGTCCTACCGATCAACAGCTGCGTCATCTGCCTGAGTGTTTCGGATTCGTAGAAAAATGAGAGGATTGGGATATACAGACATCATGTCGACTCCCATAATTATTAATGACGGTTTTCTTGATCAGGAGTGACTACTATCTTATTTAAGTATCCCTTCAGTCGTCCTCACGAGGTTCTCATTTGAAGTTATTCATGCACATCACAGTTTATATTATATTGTATATTGTATATTGTTTTATTGCCTGTCGTGAAACAATGTTTGTGACAAGGTCATATAAGTACATAAAATTAAATTAATTAAATTAAACCATTAATATGGCGCATTACAATTAAAATATTTATCTAACTTATATTATAAAAAGCCATATCAATCAGCCAATCAGAGATAAGTGTCTTGAAATGCGGCCTGCTTAACACTTTCCACACCACGCCATCTTTCAGCATTTTCATCCTGTGAACCGGGCGTTTTCTTCCGATTTTGTGATTTTTTTAAAAACATACAATATGTATTACAAAATAATGAATTACTTACCCATGAAGATTGAAACTTCCTCTTTCTAGAAATAATATTCTTTATTGTATTCACTCTCATATAAATATATCACAGGCAAATAAATGGGAGGCTCTTTTGAGGATTTAATTTTTTCGGAAATAATTTTTTCAAGGTTTGGAGGGTTAAAAACGTATTTATTGCAAAAGTACTAACTAAAATTATTAAAACAATACATAATATAGAATTCTGACAACATTTTGGTTGCATATTGTCTAGTAATTAACACGTTTGTGATATTCTTGGACATCTTCACGAATTCTAACCTAGCTTCTTGTTGATGTTTTGGTAATCACAGTAGGCCGATATAAATTCGATAAAAAAGTCGATATAAATTGATACAAGAATCGATAAGTGTATGAAGCACACTCTGTTGGGAAGTTCATAAACTAAGCTTTGTGTTTATCTGTTCAAATCCTGTATTACACCAGTATTTTCCCATTGCTAAGCACGGGATCGCGCGCAACGTAAGGGATACGGTCTTGGTTCACGTGGGAGTAAAATGTGGAACGTATCACGTACGTGCACGGTGTGGAAAGTGCGGTTTCACCTAACCTGTCCACTATAAATTCCTTATGCGAGTGATGTGGCTTTGTGTACCATAATGCTAAAGATACTCAGACAAGTATAATAGATGGTCGCATTCAGTTCAAACACTGCATTGATCAATGATGCTTTGATAATGGAATCCTGTCATAAGTTAAGTTTAATCTTTCCTGTGGGAGGATCACGGCAAGTTGAAGGTCTCCAAGCTTAAATGGAGCTTCTGGACAAATTCCCCGGCCCTTTCACGTACAGTATCTTATTTAAGCTTACCACCTATGGGAAAATAAGCGTAGCTAAATTAGGCTTCAAGTAATATAAATGATGTGGTAATTTGTTACCAATCTTGGTAGACATAACCTCAAAGTTGGACATGGTTACCGGAAGTCTACATAGTGGCATATGGAACATGTGCTGTTGTCTAGGGAAATGAGAATGCTGATCTCTTCTTAACTCAAATTTATGAATATTGTCTTTTATATATAACAGAATTTCAATAATGTATAGCGAAGTAAGTGTAATTATTTTGTTCTTGATGAACAGAGGTTTACAGTGTTCTCTTACAGCAGAATTTGTGATTATTCTAACGGCTCTTTTCTGAAGAATAAAAACTCTATTTACATGAGTGCTATTACCCCAAAGGGCTATGCCATACTTTAATATACTTTGGAAATATGCAAAAAAGATAACCCTGATATAATTTGTAGGTACAATTGTCTTAATTCTAAGAAGAAGAAAAAGTGCTTTCGACAATTTGACGCATATGTGATTGATATGACCTTCCCAAGTAAGTCGAGTGTCAATATTTATTCCAAGAAAATTGAAAGCTTTGAGATTGTATTCCTTTAAAGAAAATAACAACGTTTCGGTTTTAGCTTCATTCAGTCCAGTTATTCATTGCATGGCCAGGCGGTTTCCTTTCATTAGAAGAAAAAGTTTGCCGACAGCTCAACCCATATTCTTTATTTTTACCGCACCAATCAGCTAGTTACCCCACCCAATCAAAATCTAAGAATGTCCTCTGACCATTTTGACAGCTACTCGTCATCTCCGCGTGGAGTGAAATCCGCGGTTGCAAGATCAAGTTTCAATAATCAATAACACGTGTGAATTGATTAAAGCGAAGGAAGAACTGAGGTCAGTGATAACAATGAGAGAATATTGCAACGTTGGTTTTGTTTTAGGAAGCGGAAGCCAAGACCGATTTAGTAAGATCAATTAACATAAAAAAACACCGACTTAATGGTTTATTCCTTTGAAGCCACCTGGCCATGCAATGAAAAACTGGACTATATCTATCCTTGCGTTATTAAGTTTCAGAACTGTATTACTTTTAAAGGTCTTCATATAAAATCAAACAACTGCTACAGGATTATAGAATTAAGAATCTTAACGTGATTTCTCTCTTGTGATACGGTAATTCTACAAAGACAACGCGCCAGTGACTTAGGAAGGGTCTTTTTGGCGGCAATGTCGTAAAGATACAGCACAGGGCGAGAAGTGAGAAGAAGAAATGTGTTAAAGTGAACGAAAGAGATGGGGATGAAGTTCAATACAAAGTGAGAAGGAAGCGTCTATGTTCAATACACTAAAGACCCCCGTGATTGCGTCGGCTTTGTTGTACAAGCCATGTTTTATGATAAGGAGAGAGGAGTTTGCAAAGTGGATCGAAATTAACGCTCTATCCCAGACACCTGCTGGGTTCTACTGATTAAACACGACGCTACCGCCGCGGTGCGGCAAGGATGAAAAGCATTTCCTATAGAATATTAATAACATCTACAGAGGAAATATAACCCCTATTGCCACCTTCCACTAGGTAAAGCTTATGTATGTGCGTTGTGTAATGCCGCCTAAAACCTCAAAATTTACAAAAGGAGAAGTAGAAGCCATAAAGTTTAAATTACTTACACATAAATTGATTGAAAATTGCTCCGAGCAGAGATTTGTCTTATTAACATGTCTTTATTACTAACACAGCAAGTTCGGAACAATAAATAATGAAATTTATTACTTCAAATTTGAGCCTACTTGCCGTAGTAGACCTATTTATGCTTTACCATTATGTCTCTACAGGGAGTAATTTAATCTTAGAATGAGGTGTGCGAATGCTTAAGTAAGTAGTTAGTATAATGGTCAGTAGAATCTCGATTATCCAAGTCTCTATTAACCGAAATCCCTATTATCGGAGTATGTCTACGTACAGCTATATCAAGGACATATGGTAAGTCCATAGCCTCGCAACCCTATCAGGAATCTAAGGTATTACATGCCGTAAACGTACGACATAGGGCCCTCAGCTTCAAGTCCCTCACGGAGGACTCCTGCCCAAGAATTTTACGTCCTGAAAAATCTATCGACCAGCGATCCTCGGCTCTAGAGGCAGATATTCTATCTCTACACTACCGTGACCGACAGTTATATCACGCATTTATATAAAAATGTAATTAGATCTTGTCTCTAATGGCATGTGGCAAAAACTACTAAACTAATAGAGGGCTCGAATTTGGGGTCTTTCTTACCGGGCGGCGCACTATTATCATGAAATGCATCTTGAAGCCAGATTTTAGCTTTTTAATAACCATCTTTTTAATTGTTTATGCATTATTTGGGTAAAGTTCATGAAATTGTCATACGTTTTAATAGTTTCTTTTCGAATCTGTATGCGCACATGGCAGCACAAGATTAGTTTTGTTCGTTTAATTATTTATATTTATTATGTAAGACAATATAATTAAGAACAAAATGATGTCATTCCTGTGCGCAATTAATGTAAAAACGATATCAGTGTTAATAAATATAATTTTTAATCATATTTCTGTTAAATCAATGCGTAAATAAAACATCTAACAGTGGAGAAAATAATCACGGGCAAAGCCGTGGGCACCTGCTATTAAAGAACACTTTAATCGTAATGAAGACATTCTCAATGATTGCATTTAACTATTTACTTATTTGATCTGAAGCGTAAAACAGTGTTCAAAATAAAATGGATGAATGAAGAAGGTTTTTTCGCTACATAAAAATACTACCCTGGAGACCTCAATATTTCACGGTTCAGATTGTGTCTGGGGAAACAAAAACAGGTTCCAACAACACTGCCACAGATTGTACGAGGAATTCCCTATGTCCCTATTTAAATAATTTTGTAGCAAATGTTATGACCTAACAATCCACAGAAAAAAGGTATTTTGAAGTAACATCTTTACGGCATATTCAGATATGTGAAAGAAGGTAAAGGGGGAAATGCTTTGAAAGAAGAAAGAATAGAATCAGAAACTTAAAGAGAAGAAATTTCTAATCTTGAATCAATAAAGAAAACATTAAATAAAAAAAGTAGAGAAGCGTTTATGGAAAATGGAAAGAAAAAGTAAAAGAAAAAGGCAAAATAAAGAAATTGAGAAATGGTACAGAATAAAATTCATGAAATGAAGCAAAAAGACAGTAAAGGAAAGACAACACTGAATGAAAAAAAGAGATAAAAATTAAGACAAGTTGAAACAAGTTTTGATTTGAGAAAATATACATCTTAAGGTACAATTTGGTATAAGTTAACTTCAAAAAGTATGTATGGTTAATTATTATGTAAAATAACAAACAGTGACTTTTTGTCCCACCCGTCAAGTTGATGTTTTATTAAATTATTATTGATGAGTTAAATAAATGTTCTGACAATCTGGAAACAGTTTATATTTTGTATTTAATTCCTCAGATCTTCATTAATAACAACATTAAGACCCTAACAGTAATAGCAGAACAGCAAATGAACTCTTTTTGTGTATCATTAAAATCATTGTCCAAATTATGTCCCACACGTAATAGATTTTGAAAAACAAATTTAAAATATTTAAAATAAATTTTAAATAATGCTTGGAAGGAAAAGGCATAGTAAATGTCACAGAATGATCAGAAGAGTTCTAGTTCATTATTTATTATATGTAATGAACAAAAATAGTTTTCATAATATGCTAGAATGTCCCACCCGTAAGTATGAAATGGCTGTAATATAAGAAATTTAATTATAACTAATTTGTTGATTTATTATGAAATTAGCAGTTCGGGTTTTTGTACACATTGGTTACAAGTTCGACTCCCAGAAAGCTAGAGAATTAATTCTCTCGGACTAGTATTAAGTACCAGTACTATCTTTATACGATTGAGAAACGCAATTGCTCATTCAAAACCTTTTCGGAAAATAACCACGCATGACGAAACCGAGAGTTTCAAATGTAGAAACTCAAATCATATACCGAGAGTTTCAGTTGCGCAGTGATCGTGGTTAGCATGTATCAGCCTTTTTAGTTAGATAGATAGGGCTGCTATAAAAAGAACTTGCGTGCTCTAGGTTATGCAGCGCATAGCAGCAAAATGACACTCGCAGCGCCTCTGTTGATCTTTATGTGAAAGAAGTTTGAGCGGCATATTATCTGTGACATCATTACCAGGGAGTTTTGTCTTTGTATTTTGTGTGGATGTGTTGTAGCATCGAGCTCCACTCCTACACGTGTTGTTATTCATTATGCATACATAATTGTAAATAACGTAAAAAATCAAAAACACTTCTTGTCTACAACTTATTGAAATAAATGAAACCTTATAGTAATTCCTTATTGCAATCAAATACTATGATGAATGGAACAACGGTGGAGTTATATATGGCAGGGGAAACTCGAGCACCCCGAGAAAACCTGCTACGACCCCATTTTATCCACCACAAATTCCACATGGATCCACCGAGATTCGATCCCGGGTCCCAGCGGTGGAAGGCGAGGTGTCTAACCATCAGCCTAAATGAAACCTTATCAAAACAACTCAAATACAATTTTCCAATAATTTGTTAATTTGTCTGTCGTTTACTCCACTGACTACATTTATTCCAGAAATTCAATCCTTGCATGTTATCACAGTCTTCGTCAGTTAGTTAGAATGACGGGGTCTGTTATCAGAATGTCCTCAAATGAGAAACAATTAATCCTTACATACCAGTACTAGGCCTACCGTATTTGTACAAGGTTATTAAAAACAATGCCTTAGCCTACACAGACGAGTCCACCACTCGGGGATTTCTACTAGGGTATGTTTCTCCAAAGGGGTGTACAGAATAAAATCTTTACCCACACCAATTATTTTCATATAAGGAGATTATTTATTTAAGGAGATTCCTGTTTTCTGCACGGATTGATGCACATTAACCTAGAAAAAGAAGATAAGGAATACATTATGCAGGAAAAAGATAAATTGACAGACACAACTGGAAGCAGAAGTTATAAGGCAGAGGATGCTGTGAAGACAGATACAGCGCATCACATTGAAAATTTACCCAACTTTCCTGCAGTCATATTTCCATACATTTCATGACAGGAGATAGCATTGAGAATATTATAATTATGATAATCCTGCTTAGATTTACTCTGAAGAAAAGGTTGCTTGATAACGCAAGAGAATTTTGAACAGAGGTGAATATCCTAGCCTGAATCTTATTTTGAGGAGAGTATAGCCAGTGAAATCATGGATTTTATTTCCGGAAAATGCGACAAACGACCCAATTTGAGGTTGTAATGCTATTCGGAACCATAAACTCAGTTTCCAGTGCTTTAGTTGGAAAATATTTTTGGGGGGTACTCATCTTACTTCAAAATTTTTCATATCGCCTCATACTGAATGTAATCCTTCGGTTGACATTTTCTGCATGCAGTTTCTTCTGCTGACCTATTGCCTCCTTGTAGTCATGACCTGACGTATGGAGCAGGATCAAAAACGTCTAGAGGTGGTCCCACACGTTTTATAAAAACAAGGTGGCTAGCCAATATGTGATCTAAGGAGAAAGTAACTGTAGAAATTCGCACGAAGGTGAAGATTAGAACGCATATCTGTGGAGAATTTAATAGTGCTTGTCATTTTTGGTATTGAATTAGACATTTAATAAGTATTTTAGGACAATCTCGTTCCTGTACTGCCAGTACGACGTACCGGAGCACATATTTTTCCCGGTATGGTAGAAGGAAAATAATTTTATACCGGTACGCAGTACCGGTGCGTACCGGTGCGTACCGGCCCAACTAAAGCACTGGTTTATTCCAACAAATATGCAAATTGTAAGTAGCCTATAATCACCTTCTCATTCACGCCTTGTTCGGAATGAGTATGCATGTGAGTGGTGTGTCTCGTCTTCATGCTGTCTCGGAGGTGGCTCCGGCATTGTGGTGATCACCCATCACTCAATGTCCTTGTCTGGTCAAAAGAGTATGTATGTGAGCCATAGAAACTCCTTCCCCTTTCCAGGTCGCGGTCCTGTAAGGCCCAGGCATACAGGATTGCGTAAAAATCCCTACAACGGAGAAGGTAAACTCAGACAGAGAAGAAATGGGCTAGATTTAAAGAAAAATTTAATATTGCTGTTATTTATGACGTTTTTTTTACTATGCTAGCCACATGAAAGCCTGTATTATAATTAGGCCTATCTCCCTACTCTGCAGACGAGATAGATTAATTAGTTATTATGCTAGTAAATTACTAACATTCAACCATCGCTACCCATCTTCCAGTCATGTCATTGCAGGCAACTTCATTTATACAGAACTCTGTGGCCTAATTATAATAATGTTAATTCATTCACTTGCCTCCAATTAATTACTTGGTGGTTAGATAAAGCGTTCTAGCTACTGTGACAGTTTATAATTAGACTTTTCCTTTACTTATTCAACTGTTAGGAAAACATAGTATAAATATTTTGAGGATTTTTTTAGTTAGAGAAATTTAAATATTTAGGACTTAATAGGAGGGGCAATTAGAAAGACCATCTTAACATGTGAAAAACCAAGGAATGATGACTTTACAATCGATCGATAATTTCATAAGATAATTAGCTGAAATAAAGATTCACAATTTAAACATTATTATAAAGCAATGGTAGAAGCAAAAATGTTATATGTAGGTGAGATTTGGGGTGAGGTTTGAAATAGTGTGAGTACTCTTTTAACACAAACAATAAACAAATAAAGTTTATTCAACGCAACCTAGAAATTTCAGAAAATAGGCTGGAAAGAATGTATCTAAAGTATTTACAGTGGGAAAGATAAATAAATTGGGATTAAATTGGATTTGGCATAGAATGGGTTCCTGGAACGTAAACATAATTTGCAAAATAATAAGAGAAAGACGCAACGATATTATCAAACAGGAACTATTTTGTGTACTAATTAGATATAAATCATTGAAAGAATATTCAGATATGAAAGCAGTATGGGAAATGGAGCCATAGTTATGGGTATGTGTATGGTAATGAGAGGTATGACTCGGTAGGCCTATAGGAACCTAAGAAATGTAAGAGATCATACACCTAATGAACAAGTCCTTTTTGCAATAAGAATGAGAATTTGAAACATATAAAAAAAAAAGAGTGTAAAAAAAAACGGAAATGTTAAGAAAAATATTTATTCATAAGATAGGCCTATGCTTAGATGAATGAATGTAAATGTAGCGTATGAAGGACAAATATTCAAATTTAATAAAGAAATGGGGACAATTTTTATGTACAGTTAAAAGAAATGAACAAAGAAAACAGAAGAAATTAACTTGTTAAATTAATAAGGTGATGAATGGGAGATCGCACTTAAGGATCCACATCTTCACAGATCCAATACACTCCCGCGTCCTCACTACCATCTCATCATCAACCAGGTGATTACCAATCGTCACCGGAATCCTTAGACTGGAAGCCAGACTTCAGGCATCGGCGTCTACCAGTAGGTCGAGTAATAAGATATGAGGCAGGTATCAGCATTTTACTAGGACTTTTATCAACAGACTATTATTAGCATAGTTTTGATGAAGCTGCAAAGTTTTTAAATTAACAAATTATGTTCTTCTGAGCAACAGCCTTGGTGAAAGGTTATTAACTATTATAAATACAATGATGCAGTTATAATTGTATATTTGCTAATCTCAGTTTAAAATATTTATATTTATTCTCAGCCCCTCTCCCTGGGGGACCGGAAAATTTTAAAAATTAAGATGCAAAATAACGAGTTTTAAGCTTCCGAGGGTCCTCCCCCGGAAAATGTTAAAAATTAGGACGCAAAATAACGAGTTTTAAGCTTCCGGGGGTCCTCCCCCGGAAAATTTTAAAAATTAAGACGCAAAATAACGAGTTTTAAGCTTCCCACGCTTTATACTTGTATTAAGTAATTTATGGGCAGACTTTAAAAAAATATACAATTTTCATTTTTTTAATCAATGGGGGGGGGGGGTTTGGGGGTTTGAACCCCAAAACCCCCCCCTCGGTACGCCTATGCTCCCCCCCCCCCAAGGTTTCATCCATGGTTTGTGGAATGGGATAACCGAAGTAAATATAAGCCCAGAACAAACCGTATGGATTCGTTGCATGCTGAATCAAGAGCTGAAGGGTTTTTAATTATTCAGATGAAAACATATATTGAAAGGATAATCTTGTTGCACGCAGTTTTTACTCGCCTACATTTATGCAACAATGGAAACTGCAATGTTGCGGTTAATGACTCGTTTATTTGAATTCTTCTTTTCGCAAGCTGTTGGTAAAATAAAAATGACTGTCCATGTATTCTCGATTGCCCTTTATTTACGACATGTGACGTCATTTCCATGTTAACACCTATGATGCGGAGACTATTTTTTTTGTTTATCGGAATTATTAATTGCAGATGTCAAACGGAAAATACAAATTCGTTGTATAAAAATGTCAACTGTTGAAAACAATATCACATCGAGCATCCATCATTCACTTGTTCTGTATTTTCTGAACCTGTGATTCCCCTACCCCTTTCAAGGGGACTGACCTGTAAAATTTTGAAAAAAAAAATCTGATGTGAAATTCACATAACTCCCTGTGCCCAAATAAAATTTATCCTCCTAGTAGGATATTTGTCAGTAGGTTAAGTCTTAAGTTAAGATAATGCACATTGTGCGCGATTCCTTAGTTATTAATATAAGTATTATGTATGGCATTCTCTTCGTGTAAATTGGTTGTAAAAATTAAGAGAATGTCGTTACCACATCACAGCGCAATCCCCGAAGGATGCATAACCCAAATAAAAACTTTTTAATGTACGCTCGTAACTTTTTTTTTTACTTTAAGCATTCAGGCTTGCCAGACGTTCCGGTTTGACCGGGACAGTCCCGGTTTTCAGATAAAATCCCGGTGTCCCGGCCGGTTTACTTCACGTCCCGGTAAAAATTAAATCTGATTTTCTAGATGACCAAAAAATACTTTCTAAAAAAAGTCCTAGCCCATGAAAAGTACAAGTAAATATTTTCCAAATTTTTATTCCTCATTCAAAGTGTTTCTTCTTACTTAAGTAACTTTTAAATAATAACATGTTAGAAATAAAATGTTTAAATTTATACGCTTATGTCATTTATTATCACCCCTGGTTTAGGTACCTAATCAGTAACCATTTAGGCTATTCATAGCATTGAGAATAAACTACCCTCTAAATCACTCTGAAAACCCGCCAAGGCTGTGTACCCTTTAATACCCGCGACGCTGGGGGGCATTCCTGTGTCCCGGTTGAACATTTCAGAAATGTGGCAAGCCTAAGCATAACCAATACAATTTTATCAATTCACATTCTGATATAGAACAAGAGGCCATATTGCAAAGAGCAAACACAATTAATTAAAAATTAATTATTTGTTAATACATTACTATTAAATTTACTACTATTAATAGAAGTGATGTTGATATTTTCAGTTCTGGTAGTGGATGCTAGTCCAAAGAGTCAACATTCATCATAACAGAAGACCTTACTCACTTGGGGCACATCGGAAAGGGAGGGATGGATTGATGGTGACGGCTCGTGGAAATTTGCCGCCCGATATTTCAAAGCGAGAGAGAGGCAGGGGGCAAGGAAGCACACCGTGAAAAATATTTCCTATTGAAAAAGGAAGAGATAATGTGTTGAAAGAAGACAAAAGAAAATTATTTTATAAAAAGGAAGAAGAAATATCGTAATTGATAGGAAGATAAAATGCTTGGAAGAGAGAAAAGAATTCTAAGAAAGGATTGATCAAGACAAGACCACCTGCTGTTTATGGTCTGATTGTATGATGGTACAGATGTTTTACAATTCATTTTGCATCGAGAACTGCTAATGGCATTATGGAAGGAGAATTTTCTTCTGAAAACAATATGGATGCTGCAGACTGTCTTGACTGAACAGAACAGGATGCAGTTCAAGAGAAACAAATGTTTCTAGATGAGATGTATTTATTTTCGTCACTAAGCACTAACTATAAAGTGAATAATTCCAATAATGAATTAAATAAATAAATATACTTTTCGTACGTATGCCAATATGGGCTATGGGCTTAAGAAAGGCATATAGGACACAGAATAAATACCTGACTGGACCACAATGTCACTATGTCAGTAAGTTAAATCACTGTTCAATAAGTGTGACACTCTTGTTTCCATAATACACAAATTAAAATGCATTAATATCTAAAATCTAAACTAAACTCCGTGGCACTACATCCCCGGAGGGACTTGGCCTACCACCCGACCGCTGCGTCATCTACCGTAGGCAGATGGCAGGATTGGGGGTCAGCATGACGACACCCACGGCCGTTAATGGTGGTTTTCATGACCGGAGCCGCTACTTCTCTATAAAGTAGCTCCTCAGTTCGAATCACGAGGCTGAGTGCACCCCTACCAGACCTCCCTACCTCAGAAAAATCCGAGGAGGTACCGGGGATCGAACCCGGGCCGACAGAACTGTAGTCAGCGACGCTAACCACAAGACCACGCCGGCGATCTTAATATCTAAAATACCACTGGTTAAAAAGGGTTTTTTACGTAGATGAATACAGGCATATTTATTCAAGTTTTATGAGTTATTAACGAATATGAAGAAGAAAATGTTCCATCATCCTCCATTTTCTTGTAAATAATTAAATGTTTAAACAAGGTAAAAATCGGCAAAAATCTAAGTTAACGAACCATGGACTACAATTGTTTCAGGTCACTTCCAAGGAATTTCTTCAGAGGAAGAAACAGACTAAAATCACTTGGTACCAAATCTGAACTGTAGGGAGGGTGGCCAAATTGTTCCCAACCAAATGATCAGATCTCTAGTTTGTTTGGTCATTTGTGGCCGGGCATTTTCATGAACCAAATGGATTCCACGCAAAAACATTCCACGTCTTTTGCTCTGTATTGTATTTCCTTGGTGGAAAACATTTCAACGACCATGATGTTGTGAAACAAGAAGTGCCGACTTGGCTTTCATCACAGGCGGCATCATTCTTTCACATACCAACCTATCTTGGAGTGATCTTGTCAAGGGTTCAGAAGATACAGCGCAGTGAAAGCAACTGATAGGCCTAAAATACTTTTCGAGACTAAGATATTTGAATAATAAAATTTTACTCGCAACCTATTGCTAAGAATAACCACTCATGTGAATTACAGGAACAAAGGATCGCTAGCGATCAATGTATTCCTACTATTAAAAATAATCATGTTAATATATATAATATATATATATATTTTTTTTAATATCTGAGAATTGAAATTCCTGACAATGTACCCTATATGAACGATAGCACAATATAGCTTAAGGTATGTTATGCAAGGATACCAATAAAAAAGTTAATTGAGGACCTATGACAAAAATGTCAACAACATAGCCTATAGGCGCATACAATGTCCGGAAAAGCCATGTCGTAGAACAGTCAAATTCACAATAATTATTCAATTTGCTTTCCGTTAAGTTCCACGCCCGTCTGTAGGCGGAATCAAAATTGTTGAACACACGGGAGTTAATATCTTGGCCTACGTTCAAGAATATTTTGCAATGATGAACCACACCGCGTGTTTTCGTGATGTACATCAGAGATTTAACATCCCACTCTACTGGATGGCAATTTATAACCCAAATAGTAGTATTACTAGGTGTTCTTCGGTGCAACAGAATCATTCATTGAAACAAAAATAAATAAATAAACACATAAATAATAAATGATAATAATATAGGAGAAAAATTCCAGGACCTTTGGCTATGCGTGCCATGCTCTACCAACTGAGCTAAGCCAGAGTTCAATTCACAGCGCCAGATGGAACCTCACTCCTGTGACTGATTGTGCTTAATAGTCTACTTCACTAGAATCATGATGATGATTATTAGGGCATGATCATGAAAATAAATTAGGATGATTGGGATGCTCTATCTTGTAAGTTTATGTTGACTCATGTTGTCATTAGAATTTTAATAAAAGTTGAAACTTTATATATGGGACTTAAATCCATTGCACTTCTCTGCCATATTAGATAATTTAAAATTGTTGGTAGGTCAGAATAACTATGCTAATATTATCATGTAATGTCCAACAGAGACAATAATCTGTGGTTCAAGAATGCATATGTATATATCTATCTTGAGTGTTACTGTACAGTAACAATGGAAGCCCGGTCACAAAAATCACTAAGTAGTGTGCCTTACAGTACTGCATATGACATAACTTGTCTGCCAGTGAGGTAGATCATTAAAGGCAATCAGTCATAGGAGAGAGGTTCCTTTTGGCGCTATGAATTGAACTCTGGCTTAGCTCAGTTGGTAGAGCATTGGCACAGAGAGCCAAAGGTCCTGGGTTCAAATTCCAGTGTCAGAGGAATTTTTCTCCTATAATATTATCATGTAATGTCCAACAGAGACAATCTGTGGTTCATGAATCTAAACTAAACTCCGTGGCGCTACATCCCCGGAAGGACTTGGCCTACCACCCGACCGCTGCATCATCTCCCGTAGGCAGATGGCAGGATTGGGGGGCATGTGGTCAGCATGCCGACACCCACGGCCGTTAATGGTGGTTTTCTGGACCGGAGCCGCTACTTCTCTATCAAGTAGCTCCTCAGTTTGGAATCACGAGGCTGAGTGCACCCCTACCAGACCTCCCTACCTCAGAAAAATCCGAGGAGGTACCGGGAATCGAACAAGAGCCAAAGGTCCTGGGTTCAAATTCCAGTGTCAGAGGAATTTTTCTCCTATAATATTATCATGTAATGTCCAACAGAGACAATCTGTGGTTCATGAATGCATATGCATATATCTACATAAATAATAAATGTTTACCATTTTGCCTATGATGTGGGACATTTAGGACACTCTGTAGATAGAAAAGATAAGTTTAAACACAAACATAAACTTAAATACATTATAGGCCTAATGATGTACAAGATTATTAACCTACATACATGCACGTATTTATAAATTAGTTTCAGGGGTCCTATACTGACTGATTATTAATTACCAACACAGTCTTACCTTGATTTTTTAAACTAATGCTTAATGCTTAGAGTAGGATTACCTCCACAACGTCTCTGGGTTTTTACGTATATACCTTAGGAGCGAGTCTCACCGCTCGTAGAGTTCCTGGCTAGGGGAGGTAGCTGCACCCTGATTGGCTCAGCTCTCCTATCCCGCTCCACGTGTTGTCTGTCTCTCTCGCTGCGAGATTATCCCTCCACTCAACTATTATAGTATTTTCTACGACTGACGACACGCTGCATGATGTTCACTCTCTGCCCAGCGGAAGCTTACTGATCTTACGCGCACCGAATTCGCGCATCTTGGTAACGAGACGTAACGAGAAGCTCGCTGGCTGGGTTTGTCTTCAAGGCCAGAGACTTTGTGGGAATAATCCAACTCTAAACTAATCTCATATTTTGGGGGTCAGAACCACCAGGACTTCCTTTAAATACGTCTTTGTCTACATCAACGTAAAGTGAACTTAGAGGACGACAGATTTTTGCAGATAGAACTTTCCAAACATGTCTTATGTTTTCACTTAGTTATTATAAACAAGTTTTAACAGTATCAATGACTGAACATTCCTGCGAGCATTAACACTTTAAGATATTAAACAGTTAAAATTTATGATCTTCTGTGAATAGGAGATAATTAGGCCTACGATTTATATTTTAGTTCTGAATTTACAATTATTACGATCCAAGCTGTAAAAGCAAGGTTCTATTTTCCGAGTATGCCGTCGAAACGAGCCCGTATGGGCGTGTGTAGCAAATCTACGAGCAAAATAAAACAATTTTACCATGAGTAGCATACACTATTTTTTTAGACGGCCATTAAATGTTGTGAAATATACTAATAAATTTTAGAGTTATCGCAATGAATGACGGAACGTGGAGTCAGGCATATTGGTGCACGCAGAAGCCGTTATTGATTTTCTGGTACACGGCTGCCAACTTAAGGACAACGTTTTCCATCCACCAAGTATGACGATTATGGCAATCAGCTTGAGAAAATTCACATTTAAAGCAGAGATATTAAATGTTAAATGTTCGATTTCTATCAAACTGAGTCTATTTCATAATTATATAAATATTTTAAACTAAAAGAGTACTTTACATGTGAAGCAATCAAAGTCAGTAACTCTGGAGTTTTATAACTTTACTGAGATACTACTCAGTGTCATATTTTTCTCCTTTCAAATTAATGCCATCTGCCGTTAAAAGTACTAGACTACTTTTATCGCCGACTGTCTAAAAATGGTATTTTACATTTATTTGTCAGTTTCCTAGTAGTGTTTATGTTAATTTATGAAATTGTGAGGGGCTCCCTTTAAAATATTTTCAGTAAGTTATTGAAAATTTTTAAAAAATCCACCTCTTGCGAAATTAGCTTCAACCAGAGTGCTGATTTATTTGCACAATGGCGACGATAAAGTCAAATATAAGAGATGTTAAAGCGGAAGTAGTTTATGACACCGCAGTAAAGAAGTTATGGGTTTAACACAGGTGGCAAGCTAGAGCTCCATGTTTATGTACGCCCAGTGACACGGAAGAGAAAGAAATGCGCCGTATATTGCAGTTACCAGAGTTCAGCAGGAATTGAAATTATAGTACCAAGTGTTTATAGGGTAGATGTCATGAGATCGCAGGTTTATGACGTTAATAAACAATTACAAACACAAGAGACAAGTTCCTCATACTCATACTTAAGATAAAAGTGAATGTCAAAATACTACGCAATCATCACGGAATCAAGATTTGACTTGTGATATTGTAGATATCTGGAGAAATTTGGTACGGGTAGAAAATTGCTTATCGAGGACCAATTGACCAATGTTACTTCTCTGGATTTTTAACGTAATAGATAGGGGCGCGACATATTGCATTGCATCTTATAGGCTACCAGGGGTCTCCAAATTACTGGAACATGGGGCCACATTAGAAGTGTTAGGTTTCAACCGGGGCCAGATGAACACATTTTATCAGAAATGAAAAAAAAAAGTATTTGTAATGTATTATAATAATTATTATTATAAGAACTATACAGTTTATAGTTTAAATAAAACACTATTAAGATCTATAAAACTTGCTCTTTGAATTTTGTAAAACCGTGGCTCTAATTTGGTCTGTTGATTAAATAAAATGTCTCGAGGATTTTGGTCACTCAAATTACCTTTATATTTTTATTTTGTGTATTTAAACAGAGAAAATGTTTGTTCACACTTATAAGTAGTCCCAAATACAGATAAGAAACTGCGTTCAAGGTCTTAGATCTCGGGATAGCTTTCTTCTAGAAAGAATCTGTAAAACTGAGCAAGGCTTTCTTCTTTGAATTTCATAAATCATCCGCTTGAAGATAAACGATTTCCATTTACGATTCTGGTTGTACACCTACAACTTCGCGAGAAAAAAGATTTTGGAATATTCTGATATTCTTTGAATCTGCATTTATGTGAATCTGACCGAGAACTGTTTCTTTTGATCACTGAGAATGTTCAACGCAAACAGATGTAGAAATTGTGAATTATTTTCATCTTCCAGTGACTGGCAAATGACAAAATCTGATACATTTTTCTGGAAAATGTTCAGTTCAAATAGTACCAGGTTCTGCCTAAACCCGCTAACATAAGTGTAAAGGTCACAGATAAAACTGCCCTCATCTTAAAGTGTTTGATTCAAGTCATACAAATGGATAGGAACGTCAGATATGAAGGTCACTCTGTTATTTACGAACACTAGAAGGCGGGGAGCCCCCCAATCCTGCCATCTGCCTACGGGAGATGACGCAGCGGTCGGGTGGTAGGCCAAGTCCCTCCAGGGATGTAGCGCCACGGAGTTTAGTTTTTAGTTTAGAAGGCGGGGAATTAAAGTGTATGAACTGCGAGCCACGTGTAAAATATTGCAACCATGATAATAATTTTTTCTCTTTCCATTTTGTTAGATTTTTCATATGCCATAAGCCGCGGGCACGGGCCGGATTCAACTCCTTAACGGACCGTATTTTGGAGATCCCTGTCTTACACTAATAAGTTATAACTATTACTCGCCTATCTTGAATCGATGACTGATCCATACCCAATTTAACAATAATATCAGTTAGTTAACATGAAAAATTAAAATGCTAACAAGTAATTAGATTAAAATGTTCTTTCTTTATCTCAATTTTACCTCCCCCGCTGTAGGGATGTTTATACGGCCCAAGCCCTTTCCGAGCATTTCAGGATCTCGGGAAGAAGTTTACTTGTGGATCACATACATACTTTTTGACCAGACAAGGACATTGAGATCCTCCCCGGATGAGTGATGAGCCCAATGCCGAGGACACCTTTAAGAAAGACAAATACAGAGGACAAGAAATACCAGCAGCACACACATAATCAGAACAAGGCGCGGATGGAATGAAGTTGATAACAACGGCCAGATGATGTCCGGGGACCAGAAGGGTCTGAAGTTCCCGACTTTTGTCTCACAGGTGAGGAAAACCTGGGAAAACCCCAACACAGAAGACTTGTCCCGACCGGGAATCTGATCCGGACTCACTGCGTTAGACGAGAGAGCCATTCCCAGCGCCACAGTATTGAACGATAAGATTAAAATATATAACATGTAATCATCAAGTTCGAAGTAAACTGCTGAATTATCCATTCACTTATTGGTTTTCATTTTTCATAGTATTTTTCTGTGAATCAATCCATCATTTCATCAATCACGGTGAGTTGCTGAACGAAAATTAACAAGAGTTCTCTTCTAGATTGCTTTATATCCAAAAGTTTATAAATTTTAAAGAATTTTAAGGAAACTTTCCAGAAGTTAGCTAATATTCACAGAACTCTCAAAAAATTACTTTAATTTAAACTCTAGACTGATAGAAAAAAGCGAATAAGTCCAAAATCCAAACTTCAGGAGAGAAAAAAACAATTTATTTCCACATCATTAATACAATATTTAGTTCAGCCCACCGAGACATTCTTACATAGTATAAGATACTGTGTAAAAATATCTGGTGCACTGAACTAAATATTATAACAATGCTGTGGAAATAAGTTGTTTTTTGTTTCTCTTGAAACCTTGGCTTTTTGACTTATTAGTTATTCGCTATCACTCTAGAATTGTCATTCAGAATGCTTTAGTGAATTTTAATTACATAAGCAACAGCAACAACCAACAATACCAAAGGTGCTCTGAGTATGGTGTTATAACACTAGAAGACCAAGGAAAAACAAACCAAATTAATAAAAAGTCGAACGGAATAAGTATATATTATTAACACCGAGCTCTCCGCTATCAAACAGGGTAATGGGGTTTCAACCTAAGATAGTCAGCAATAAAACAGCGTTTCACAATGTGAAATTCACATATATTATATTCAAATACACATGCATGGATACGTAGAGACAGAAATCAAGGAATAGAAGATTCAATGCAAATGCATTAGATTCACCAATATGCCCTTTTAGATAAACAAAATCAATACAATTGGAATCTGGTGGTATTCAAGAGTTTCGCTTTTAAACCAAATCGTCCTTGTTCCTTTAAGCTGACGATTCTATAGTGTAAAGAGGAGTAGACGGGGGACATTTCCAGTGGTTAGGGATCGTTGTGTTTATAGTATGAGAGTCTGTATTAGTCCCTAACATTCTTTTGAGGGCTTTTTTTCGATCATGAGATTCTTTCTAAGCCATAAAATGAAACATCCCAGCGACGCGGACGCCTCCTTCTGGGAGAAATGGGGACGCATTTTCTTTAGTCCTGTCAGCCATTAAAGAAAACAAAGGTGAAACGAAAGCAGTTTCAAGGCTTTTCTTATGATACTATCGGGCTTTTATATGCGTAAATTCTCGTCCTATTTGTCTTGACTTCAAGAAATTTTACTTCCCCCAGACAATAGAGAGAAAAAGAAGAAAAGTCTGGCAAAGTCTATTGTTTTTTTATAGGTTTGAAAGAAGAAGTCCTGCAAGCTGTCCACCCTAACATATTTGTTCTTACTTCTGCGCCCATTTTAATGCCAGTTGAATGACTCCGCCTGATGAAAGCTGGTTGCAGTGGAGAATGGCCGATGAAAGTGTGTTCTGCCCATTAATTAATTCTCATATTGTTGCTATCAATTGAATCAATATTCTGTGGTTTTCGGAATACTTATACATCTACAATATGGTCGAAAAGCGGTCACAAAATTGCTAAATTAGTGTGCTTCACATTAAGATACTGTATAGTATGACGTAAATATATTTCACTAAGGTAGGCAATTAAGGTTAATCCTAAGAGAGAGATTTCATCTGGCTCCAAGGATCGAACAGCTAGCTGTCTCTGTATTATCTCTAAGCTTAGTATTTGGCCAACTGTAGACTTCAACTACAGGATAGGCTAACTGTGGGATATACTAGTTTCAGTATTCAAATTTTGATCACGGATACTTTTAAACAGCATATTGTTAGTATTAAATATATCTTTAATGCCCATTTTGTGTAATTGATTGTATAGACGGAGCACATTATAAAGAGGAGAGTCAGTTTTTGCTTTTGGGATAAAGAAAGAGATTATGTAATTTAAAACGTGGAACATAAAAAGGTATTTCTTCAAGAATATTAGTATAATCTATTTCATTATTAAGTACTTCGTAAAGAAAGAACAATGCATGACAATTTCGTCTGCAGGATAGTTTAGGGATATTTACGATATATCAACATTAGTTCAATATGATTCACAATTAGGATAATAGTTAAACAATTTGCAATACGTACATCTTAGAAATTTATTCTAAATATACACAACATACATACATAAATATACATATATATAATGTCGAGTTTAATATACAATATTAATTTGTTTATTTTATGAGCATTGACAATGTTCAACTGTTATATGGGTAAAATTTTCAGCCAACTATTTCGAAAAAAACGTAACAATGTTTACCGAAAATACACTACTCCCTTGTCACGTATAAGAGCAACACTAATTGTTTTTAATTTGCGAATATTTTCAAATAGTCAAACAACACATTATTAACTTTAAATCGGTTTTTAATAGACGATTTTTGTTTGCTTATTCTGAATACAGGAAGGTCATGGGAATTTGATACTTAAAGGAAAGGTTCTATCGTCACACAACTGCACAATAGGATATACCGGTACTGTAGTTACGACGCCTAAATATATCCCTATATAGTCATTCATATACATATTCAGAGCAATAAGGCAGTTTGTAAGCGTATATGGTCAACGATAGCTAGGCCTAAACAATCAAAACTCATGCAAATAAATGGAAAAAGTATGCAACATGAAATGTCTATTTCCTATTTCTCGCACTATCTCTACGACGTAGTGTGTATGTATTTTAGAAAAATTCATATATACACCACGCCTTCTGCCCTACAAAGAAACACATACACACACACACAACCGATTCTATGTTCCGGGTTAATCACTCCCCCACAACAAATTAGAAACATTTGTTCGCTTTAGGCTTGACGCAGTCAGTACCTTGGCGCATATTGTTTTTTGTTATAAAAACGCTCTTGAGGGCATCCGATGAAGCTACAAAACTATATAAAAACTCATATTATAGAGCTTGTTCCAATTAACGTTGCATGTGTAGGCTGTGACTATTTGATTCCACAGGCGGTCCCCTTAATTAGTACGGTGCCATGTACAGAAAGTTATACCGCCTAGGGGCAAACAGAAACACAACAAAAATGCCCCTCCCACTCTTCCGCATGTTAACCTTCAACTTTGGCAGAATTGCAATTGATAATAGCCACTAGCGATATGGGTATGATCAAACCAAAAAACTGCTGCATTTTTCCTTTACTAAGAGATAAATAAAAAATGTTTTAGTAATCTGTTTAGTATCGTACTGAATTATATCAGCACACTAAATCATCATTATTTTATACTTTCTCTATCCTTACTATAGGAAGCCTATTATTCGTAGAAGTATTATTTTCGACCCAAATATAAAAAGAAATCACCTCATGTGTTAAAATATTTTTGCTGAGTATTCCCATCTTTCTGCGTTTAGTCTTGCTACATGGCCTCCCCACTTCCTTTTCAGTTGGGCCGCTTTCTGGTTGCCCATCTTCTTCTTGGCATCCACGTTCCGAACTCGATCCTTTAAAAATATCCCCAAGACCCTTCGTCTTTGCTGGCAGACTTGCAACATATTCATTTCTCTAACAGTTTGGACCACGTTTCGGCAGCTTGTGCAAGAAGTACAAGCTTTCGAATACTTTCATTTTTGTTAGCAGTCGTTGGAATTTGTCCAATAGAATGAACATTATAATCCAGAATTTTGGGCCAAGCCGTCCCTTTCATTCTTTCTAAATCCGTCCCTGAAGTTATGTCGAAAGAAAAGTTTGTCCGAGGCACATGTAGTTTTTATCATATGCTAGTGGCTCTCTGTCAATATTTATGGGTACTTCTGTTCTGTTAGTCATCGGTTCGGTTTATCTCGGGTTCAGAGCGAGGCATACTTCCTGGGTGATCTTATTGATGTCTGTTATCATGTCTTTTAATTCTTCGCCTGAATTGGCGAAAAGTACTATGTCTAGTTTATTTATTATAAATTACATTATTATTATTATTATTATTATTATTATTATTAAAATATTAAAATTTAGCAGTACATTCTGGGTTCACCCTTGCGATCCGCGGGAGGCATTTGCCCTTATGTGGTCAATGAGGCTTATTTATTTATTTTTTTAAATTTTACAATATAATTCATTAGGTTACAGCACTGAAGTTATGTTTGTTTGGTAATTGAACAAAAAAATAAGTCCAAAATACTAAATAAAATTACATAAGAAGACATGGAATAGGATACACACAATGTTTATAAACACGAAAATTACACCATTTTATGCATGGAACCCACATTCTCCTGTTGAAAGGAAAAGAGCTAAATAAGACAATATGCTGTAGATAAATTTTTATGTTTCCCTTTTTAATTGCTCGTAGTTTTAAAATGATCTGCTTAGGCTATGTCTCTGTACTAGCATTTTCTTTTAAAGATTTAAATACAGATGTCTCGAAATCTGAGATATCCAGATGATTCACCACTCAATCAAAATAAGACGACAGAACAAATACATTGAGTCGCTTATCATCCAGTGCGATATTGACTTTTTGGTAAGTAAACCAACAATAACAGAAAAAGTTTTCTTATTCAAACACACGGGCTCGGTTCCTTCGCCCATACAATCAACAAAAGCAAACACTTAGAAAGAATGCCTTCAGTTATTTGTTATGAAAACACATTCTACAATCCAATATTTCGATACCTGGAAGGTTGTTATGAAATCGACTCGAATTTGCAAAACAGAATTCTTTGCATAAGCTTTCCTTGAAGAGCGAGATCAGCATGGTGCCTACAACTATTTTGATATTTTACTAGCTTTATGAATGTTATAGTTAAATTTTAAATGATGAATTTATTATAGGTGTTCCTTTATAGTGCTCTCATTTTCATCATCCCCAGTCGCCGAGTCAGACGTCGGCATTTTCTTTTGCGTTCTGCCGTCAGAGCCTGTAGGACCATATCATCGTTCAAATCAAAATTACTAAATTATTTACATATTTCTGACAATGCTTAGCGTAATTATTTACTTATTTTTATTAATATGTATCTATTTAATTATTTTACTCTACTTTAAAATAGTGATGTCAATTTGTATATCCTTATATCCTTGTGATAACATTGTAAGATTATTAAGGTGTCTATTTCTGTAAATAATTATTCATGTAGCTTAAAACTTATTTTATTTATTTTGTGTAATTTTACTTATGAGATCACTTATTGTATAATCAATTATTTCGTAAGTTGTTTGTATTTTTTTTTCTCCTGATTGAGTGGAAGATGAGGCCTTACGGCCTTAACTCCTCCAGGTAAAATAAAACATTATTATATTATTGTTGTTTGAGGGAAAACAGTAATATTTCCACTCTCAAATCCAGCTCGTGGCAAGCGCTGTTCCCGAGTCAATCAATATATTACAAAATTTTAGCTTTTCCTTGATTCTCGTTTACGACTGAGACATGACAACACTTCAACGCGCGACTACTAACGAGAGTATCCTTCTTGTATTAAAGAAACAACACTCCAAAGACCGCACCGCTGGGGACGATGATAGCGAGAAGACTATACGCACAAGAAACCCTGGTTGTTAATATTTTTATACAGAACGGGCAAGAATGGGAAGAATGATGCAAGAAAATTTATAATAACTTTATGTCACGTAAGTTTACTTAGTTGTATGATTCTCAACTTAAGCCACCTTATACCACTAGGGTCAATATGACCCCAAAAGCACTTTTGAAATAAACACCTCCACTGGCTTTAAAACTATAATTTTCAAAATTAAGACTTTACCCCTCTGAGTCAACTGTTACTAACGACGATTTGTTAATTTCTATATCTTCAATACACCAAAACGTAGTCACTGTTTTTACACTGAGTATCAATGGGGCCAATATGATAAATTCATTTTATTCTTTCCTTAAATTGTTTTTAGGCCAATTCATTAAAACAATTGCAATACCATCAATATATACCATGTAAATTATTTAGGATCTTTATGACCTCAGTGGTGTTCAGTGTAAGATATCTGATAGAAAAGCTGTTCAGGGTACAAATGTTTATAGGGTATACAAACTTGTCCTGTATTCAAGGTAAGGATGTACGTTTTCATGTATTTAATTACAACAAATCGTAATTCTACCGCTATATGCATGTATATTACTTGGGGTTTTTATTGCTCCAGTAGTAGGCCTACTGAACGCAACAAAGATAACATGGTAGTAGATGGGTTAACTAGTCACCAAATCTATATATTCCCAAACTACAGTAACTACAGCAACTACAGTAAGTGTCGAATCCGGGACTTTGTGTATTTGTGATGATGAATGGGAGGTCGCGCCTAAGCATACCACACCTTTCACAGATGCAGTACACTCCCGCGTCCTCAACCAGATGAGTACCAGTCGTCACCGGAATCCTTTGCCAGACATCAGGCATCGGCGTCGACCAGTAGGTCATCCTGGCACCACAAAGTCATATCCGGGTGTTAGTTATCCTTTATTTGTAATTTGTCTTATGTCATGTGCCCTTGTGTGTCTTATACAGTAGCCTATCATACGTCTTATTGCCTTTGACCGTGTCTGCTATTTATGTAGTCTTCTTTTCCTTTCTGGAAACTCTATTTGCTGCTTCATCCAACAACTTCCACGAGGAGGGGTCTCTTATTATGTCCCCTGTTTGCCTACCTTATAAGCTATTAAGGACTTACAACTTGGAAATCAAAAGTTCTCCGTAATTTAATTTTTAATTACACGCAAAATACTAAACCCGGGCAACGCCGGGCCTGTTAAGCTAGCTCATTATAAATAAACAGGTATATGGAGTAAATTAATTTTTTTTTTTTTTTTTTTTTTTTAGCTAAGATTCTATGGTCACATTTTCAGAATGGAAAGAGACAGAATTACCAAACAAATTTTTGATCACTATGTAAGTAAAAAAACTAAACAAGCGTTTTCCAAGGAAGTTGAAGAAGATTTGAAATTACTCATTATCAAAAAGGAGGATAGTGCAAACAGAGAAAAGTTTAGGAAAGCAATATTTGATGGCGAATTTCCAGAGAAACACAAGAAGAAAACGGGAAGTAAATGGACGGAAGAACGGAAACAGCAACATCGCGAAAGAATGAAATTTTGGGAAGACAAGAAGAAGACAACTGTTTCACGTGGTCCTAAGTTGGCCTAATCGAAAGGAAAAAATGCTAATAATTATAATTAATTGATAATTTGATTAATAATTTATAATTAATAAAATAATGAATTAAATTAATTATTACAATAATTAGTCCGATAATTAGTCCGTTTCCCCCTCTACTTACATTACATTAAAGAGTGTTAGATTCGATTACACTTTTCTCTGACGAAATTGAGAAATTAATTATTGTAAGTATTCTACAGAGTGTAACAGCCGCTTCTCAATAGGAACCATATAAGAAAGAACTTGATATTATGAAAATTAATTTGGATAAGTGATACCAATCTGTGTTAATGTTAACGTACAATGCACACACATTTATTTTTAAAAATCTCTCAATACAAACTACAATGTACTTTATACAATTACGTAATTATTCAAACAGTTATCAAAGAAAACTTGAAAGCACATATAATTTGAAACAAAAGCTAAGAAAAAAATTCTCATAAACTACTTCTAAAATATCACTTCGGAATAGTGTTTTCGCAACGGTAATAAAATAAATTAAAATTTGAAATCTCTCAAAGCATTGTCATTTTATATCTTCATTTACCATAACTAAATTAAAAAACAACATCAAAACATTAACTTGTTTATTTTCTCTACCCACAACACATCTAGAGGAAGTGTTCTATTTTATCCTGATTTTCTGTACCGAGTGATCACCTTAAATGCAAGTTGGGATGTAGGCCTACTCCGAGACAAAAAATAATTATGTGTGTGTTTGTGTGTACCTGCAGCAAATAGCATAATTGGACAAACTGAAGATAGTATCTTGTACTATGACTATTGTATTACATTTTTTGGGTAAAATATTGAACTTCGCGATGTTATAAAACATGTGTAAAAGCTTTATGCAATAATTATTTGCATAGTAACACAAAAATTATATTTTAAAATAGGCTTACCGTGGAATTATCGGTAGCTTAAGATAATATCGGTAGCATAAGAGTATTTTATGAGAAAAATTCCTGTGATTTTTTACCGGGTTTTCACTGTTTACAGTGGAAAAAGTGGACTCCCGGTCACTAAATGCTAAATTAGTTTTTTTCCCCACGGTACTGTATATGACATAAATGGCCGGCGCTGTGAGTCTAGAGTAGGATTATCTCCACAAAGTCTCTGGGTTTCTACGTATATACCTTAGGAGCGAGTCTCACCGCTCTTAGAGTACCTGGCTAGGGGAGGTAGCTGCACCCTGATTAGCTCAGGTCACCTATCCCACTCCACGTGTTGTCTGTCTCTGTCCCTCCAGCATTATCCCTCCACTCAACTATTACAGTATTTTCTACCCCTGCCAACGTGGAGCATGATCTTTACTCTCTGCCAAGCGGTAGCTTACTGATTTACGCGCAGCGAATTCGCGCATCTTGGTAACGAGACGTAACGAGAAGCTCGCTGGCTGGGTTTGTCTTCAAGGCCAGAGACTTTGTGGGAATAATCCAACTCTAACTGTGACTAGCTCAGTTGGTACAGCATCGTTACTGAAATCCAAAGGTTATGAATTCGAATCCTAGTGACAGAAAAATTTTGCTCCTTAAAATAATATTTTCATGTAATGTTCAAAAGAAACAATATTCTATAGTTTCATGGATACATATACATCTACATCGGTTATAAAAGAGCCATCTGAAATATAAATTTATCACTTTCCGAGCGTCTTGACCTTGCCTAATAGGGAAGCAGCGGAATGCTAGATAGCAGCTTACTCTTTACAGGAATGTCAAATAATAATTATACGTTAGGATGGAATAATTTATTTAAATTGTTTAACATTAGATAAATCATGTTATGGTGTTATGCTTACATGCATAATCGTTGTTTATTATATAATACAATAATCTAATGTAATTTTTCCAAATAAAAAGCCAACGAATGTAAACATTTATCCTCAGAAGGTTATATCAAGAAAAAATAAAATCAGGTAAACTGATATAACAAAGTGCCAGAATGCTTTTGTTTAATCAGACATAATTCCAATTATAATATGCAAAAAATAAGTTTAAAAAAATTTATTGCCAAGTTAAGCTCTAGTTTAATTAATTAAGCAGGGCTTGCGGAAGAACAAAGGTCTAGTTTTAAAGAAATCAGATTAAAATCATCCAGCATCAGCAGAACTATGTTCTATAGATTTGTGATATAATGACAATCGCACACTCACAACAAAATATTTAAAAATGTCAAAATAGTCGGCTTCGGGATTTGAATCATGGACCTCAAAAATGCGAGTCCAAGACGTTACCATCTCGGGCACCTCGCTTAGTTTAACGGTCTAGTTTGATAAGCGTATGTAATGGAGTGTGTTATTTGTCATAGCTAATTGTATTGCAACTTCAAAAGCCGTATATGGAGATTCTAAAACAATATGTTGTCATGATAACTGAATTTCATTTGATAAATTCTTTCTAATACAATTACCATAAAATATGTACTAAATTGGGTATTACTCCGGTATCGGTCAACTGATTTGGTCCAATATCAATAGGGTTCTTCCCATGGACGTTATAAATGCGTGTACGGAGTTTCATGAAAATCCGATAAAGCGTACAGTATTTGAGTTATCGCGCGTACAGACACACGGACAGACAAACAGGCGGACAGACATTTTCCCGTCCCCCACATAACCTCATACAGTACCATAATGGCACTTAATAACTAGAGATCCTAAGTGATAATATAAAATCTATGAATCGATAATTTTAAAGTGCTCTGGGTAGGCATCAGAAAAAAAAACTTTCAAATACCGCAATTTGATGAGTGATAAAAACACTCAATCGAAACAAAATGGGCAATTTGAAAATCAGTATTGTTCTGTTACAGTAGTTTCATCACGGGAAAGCCCGCGCGGTTAGCACATTCCAGCGCAGGGCTTTAAAACTGGAATCAAAATCATATTACCATCACATTGATTGCGTTCGTGTGCAGTCCTATAACCAAATTCCCAGCACATCCAAACATTTGTTATTTCGGAACCAAAAAGGGGTGAAAAGGAGTAAGAGAGAAATTGTTCACCAAATATTCGCCCTGCATTCTACTCTGCCTGTATTCCACGTATCTATGATACAATATCAGAATCACCCAATCAATTAATCCTTTCATAATCATATTGTTAAATTCATAAAGATCACAGTAGTACGAGAATAGAGTTGAAGCTATTTCGAAATCAACAAGGGTTTTTTAAGCACATTGGTGATTGCTATTTTCATTCCGAAGTATCACAGACGTTGCATGAAAATATATGACATATAATACGTTTTCTGAATAGTTCATAATAGTGAGAAGTCGGAAATATCTGAAGTCTGATAAACGTCATCATCATCATCGCCATTCATTGCTTACCGCAGCAGAGATTCGGAAGACGGCCAAGATCTTTACCACCTTTTGGGATTGAACTTGAAATCTCTGAAAGAACTTCTAGAGAACATCCTATCAACATAAACTCAATTCCGTGGCGCTGCATCCCCGAAGGAACTAGGCCTACTATCCGACGGCTGCGTCATCTACCACAGGCAGATGCCTGGATTGGGGGCATGTGGTCAGCATGCCGACACCCACGGCCGTTAATGATGGTGGCTCGTAATCATATATTCGCAATAATAAATCTTGCACACGGCTTGCTTTCGGACTGATATTTGCTGGAACTTTTTTACTTCTGTTATCGTATACTTTTAACCGTTTCGGTTTGCGCTATTGATTATGATACACCCTGTATATATATATATATATATTGTCAATATAACACAAGTATGGTATCGATTATTGTCGAACATGGAAAGATCTTGAAATTTATCATTCTGTATTTCAAATAAAATCGATTCTCTTCGTGCTAATATTAATGTTATACTAATATGATATGATACACCCTGTATATATATATATATATTGTCAATATAACACAAGTATGGTATCGATTATTGTCGAACATGGAAAGATCTTGAAATTTATCATTCTGTATTTCAAATAAAATCGATTCTCTTCGTGCTAATATTAATGTTATACTAAATTGAGTTCATTTCGTGTGTTTTTAACGGGCGTTGTTTCACAATAAAGCGTCAAGAGATACCCTGCGGCCTGCATGCCTTGTAGCCTGCCATTTATCGGAAAAGACAAGAACTAGTAAGGGCTATTTTCGGAGAGTCGTTTGCTTCATCAATGCATACTCGAGCCATAATAAATTCCACTATAGGCTCGTTGCATGATGTACTATTTTGTGTGTGTGTATATATATATATATATATATATATATATATATATATATATATACACACACACAAAATAGTACATCATGCAACGAGCCTATAGTGGAATTTATTATGGCTCGAGTATGCATTGATGAAGCAAACGACTCTCCGAAAATAGCCCTTACTAGTTCTTGTCTTTTCCGATAAATGGCAGGCTACAAGGCATGCAGGCCGCAGGGTATCTCTTGACGCTTTATTGTGAAACAACGCCCGTTAAAAACACACGAAATGAACTCAATTTAGTATAACATTAATATTAGCACGAAGAGAATCGATTTTATTTGAAATACAGAATGATAAATTTCAAGATCTTTCCATGTTCGACAATAATCGATACCATACTTGTGTTATATTGACAATCTGTATCGTAATGGATATGTTTATGACGCAATTACGTCAAATGTCATAAACGTATTATAATATAATTTAACGAAAACAGTTCTTAAGCAGCAGTATTCTTACTACATTCTAAACATGACTGTTAACATCACTCTATTAATATATATTAATTATATTCGTAATACTTTAATGATTAGGCCTATTTATAAAATAGTTAAAGTAGAAAGGAACAATTTCATGAAGTGAGGTGGCTACATGGGTGGGGTGTATTTTATGTATTAGTGAAATCGGAGTTGCACGATTTGCTGAGTCAATGGTATTTTCTGTCAGATTCGCCCTTTTAACCTGGTTCTCCCGAGGCGAAATATCAGCTTTCTGCATTCGGCAGGAAATTATACGTAACATAGATATTATCTTTAACTAGCTGGAAGCCTAAACAATGGGCAAAGAGTGAAGTGAAATTGAAACATTTCCGAATTCCTTTGACATCAGAGGACATAACGTTATTTATTTTCAAATAACTCCATTCGTTCAACTCCGTTAAGTATAGGGGTTCCGATTCGAGGTATCACTATCCACATTAATTCAGTCACTCTTATTTTCCTATACAGGATAGAGGGACAAATTGTAAGACTATCACCTCGACTACTTACAACAGGAAAATAAGATATTACGTGGACCTAAAAGGACCGAGAAATTTTGTCCAGAGACTGCAATTTAGGCTAGGAATTCTTTAAAGTGCTGCAAATAAGTTAGGTCTTTACGACACGACACCCACGGTTTATAGTTCCCTCCAGAGGACTTTGTGCCCAGGATTTTGGGGTTCTGAAATTCCATGGACCATATGTTTGAACCCGCAACCGTCGGATCCAGAGTCAGGCAATACTTTTGGTTCGACTAAATTATTTTGTTTAAATCATTCCTTTACGTTTTGATAATGGGCAGAAAACATTAAGTTATTGATTCTCTCACGGATTTTCAGTTTATTAAGTGCCAGGACGGTAATTTCTGAGATTTTATGGTGAACGGGAAAATGTCTGTCCGTGTGTCTTTACACGAGATAACACGAATTCGCTTTACAGATTTTCATAAAACTTGGTATAGGCCTACGCACTTGTAACGTCCATGGAATGAAGTTTATTGATTTTGGACCAAATAGGTCAATTAGGGACCTAATGTCTCAAAATATTACAGTGCATTCATCAAATGCAATTCAGTCCTCAAGTGCAGCAGTAACGGATTTTGAGCTTGGTCCAATGACTTCTTGTCGTATCTCTATCGGTTATACCTTAGGATGAATTAGATTTTTATTTATTTTGAGTACATTTTTAATATTTTCCTCACATTATGTAATTTCTGACATACATAGGACAGATAGAATTATAAAATTTTGCAGGAATATTGGCACATACAACAGCCATAAGCCTCCAAAATTTGGTGTTTCTAGCTGCCCCAAAGTATGGCAAAACTGGCTGGATAGCCATGATGTCATTCACATTTACCACAGTCTAATCACCCACTTTTATCATTGATGTTTACTCACTCCAAGATGACCTAGGAACTTAATATTTGAAAAACTTATAACTTTTAACCTAAAGCCGATGGAAAAATTCCAAAAAGTTCATTTTTTAAGATTTTCCCTCCAAAATAAACTTTGAATTTTTTGCGTATTTGTATGGCTTCAGATGTCTTGAGTAGAAAAAGGAATAGGCATATTATTGACGTGAGGAATTTGCTGCAAATTCGTTCTGTTATTATTCGAGTTATCCCACATATTCCTTCACAACCTGCTTTTCAAACTTTCTCAAGAAACCGAGGTCTAAAACTCAATAGTTTCTGAAAATGGCCTATTAACTCCATCTGGTACTTTGTTATATCAGTTTACCTGATTTTATTCTTATTGGGAGATTTGTATTATTTATTGTGTAGAAGACATTTTTCTCTGAGCAAAAATCGAACCCGGGTTTGCCGATTGGTGTGCAATAACCTTTTGTGTTTCCAAGAACGTATCCAATTTACTAAGAATGCCATATTTTTTTATCCGAATAACCTTAAACATCAGACTTGTTACCCATAGCATTTATAATTTTTATAATATATACACTGCAGCTTAGCTTACAAAAAAGCTTCCAAGGACTCTTCTACCGCGGCTGAGAGGATTAGCTTTCACATAGACCACTACTTGGAACAAGAAATATTTTTACATAAAATCTCCATCTCTAAATCCTTAAAATATATGTTGTATATCACTGAGTTCCATCAGTAGCCTTCAGTAAATGAGTAATTTTCTTTTCATTAGTACAGCATGCCAATCTAAAACATAGACCAACAGCCATTTTGGTGCCTTAGAATTTATACTTATTCTTGGGTATATTTAGGTCGCTGATGCCAAATGTACCATTAGTTTTGCCCTATCAGCTTTAGTTTTGTGAGATATGGATTACCATTATGCATACTATTCCATTTTACGTTTGATATAAATAAAAAACAGTGCCTATTGTTAGCTTCTAAATCATGTGAAGAAAAACATTACATTAATATTACAATAACAATACAACATGGGGTCTTTAAAAAAATTGCTATTATCACATATTGTACGGTCGTTTATGATTGTATGGGCTATGTACGTTTATGACTGTATGCACCAATGGGCTATGAGCTGTCAATTTGAGGGCCAAAAAATAATCCAGCTTTTTAGTTTTTCTGTAATTCGTACAGTTTTCGTCCTACGTGTTTAAAGTATGGTCAAGAACCTTCATTAGCTATACAATCAAGCAAGATTTTTTTTCGCTAGACTAAGAGTTCACGAATAAAATCTAGGCTATATAAAGGTAGAGCTGGTAGAGAAAAACTGTTTACATATTTGGAATAAACACACAAAATCTGGAATAGCAAAATCTGGTAAAACATCTGAGACACCACACAAAATTGTTGTGCTGTTTAATGTGTACATCCATGCTTTAATATTGTCGTAGTAATTTGTAATGTTTTTTTATAAAGTTCTGTTCAATCTTGTTACCAATTATTCTTACATTCTACAATATTTGTCCTATATGTTGTAAAAATGTATATCGGCAGAAAGTTTTAACATTTAAAAAACTTATTTGAAAGTTGATCAATGAAAGTAGCCAAACATTGTGTTTTTTCATTCCTAGATTTATATTTTATTTATTTCTAAATCGTTATAATTTAAACATTTATAGTACTATATTATCTTAAATCTCAAAGGTAAGGTTATTTCAGAATTAAAAACCACGAAAATCTAAACCAAAGTAGGCCTATTTGATATATTTTACTTTGAGCCACAAAAATGTTCTTTGCAGCTACTATCAAATCAATAGAAACACCAAGAACGACACAGATGGAAGTGACCCTACAGTAAATTCCACTACTCAAATGTTTATTAAAAGAAATGAAATATAAGTTCTTTATATATATATAGTGGTTCCTGTGCATCTATATTCTCTCTTTCACGCAAAAGAACTTATCAACTGATAGAACTGAAATTTGCATAAACATAGTTTTTGTACCTGCAAAAACATTGAACCATACTTACACCGAAATATTTCAGTTTCCTTATGGAAGTTGTTTTAATAGCTTGTTGTAACAACCGGTATCTTCAAAGTCTAAAGCCTACCGTATTAAGTGTTACCAGGCTACTGCAAAAGCTCCGCCAAATCGATTGTTCTTTGCTTTTCCACAAACTGAACTAAATTACAAAGGAAACTCATAGTAATTTATCTATAAGCCAAAAAATTCAGAGCAATGCCGTCTGTGGGAGAAAATAAGTCGGAAGAAGCTTGGCTACAGAGATTCGAATCAGCTGCTACAAAACACGTAACCCAACAACCTAGCGACACATGACAGAGCAATATATAATATAACATAATATACACACTTTAAGGACACGCTGTAAATACTGTATACAAGTACACTCGATTATGCGGTAATTTTCCGATACTTCTGGTTTCTTTTAACGTTTTTCTTTATCTAAAGCTGGCATTGAATCTCCATATCATTTGTGTGAGCTCATCTCTTGTTGGATTGAGTTCAAGTCCGACACATGCATTATAGTCTATGAACAACGCTCAAGCCTAGGTGAGCAATGAATGAGGATACGGCCCAATCGCAACGAATGTCCGGACCAGCCCCTGGATGAACCCGACTTGTATTGGTTTGATGTAAAAGGTCGGGCACTCAAAACTTAACCTATGAACACAGGTCGGTTTCAGGTTCAGGAGCGAAGGATTGGAGGTAATAAGACACAAATGAAGTTGGATGAAATTGCTTTGTAAATAGTCTCTTCTGTATTATATAAACAGTCATTTGAAGTGAACAAAGAACATGGACACAAACAGAAAGTTATTTCTCTTATCGAATAAGGTTAAGATTAATTCTGAAATCATTATTACTTTCAACGAATCTAGAAGCTCTTAGCCCTATCCACCTTAGCGAAAAAGGGGAGGAGCAGGGGTGGGGAGTGGGCATGGCGGAGCCGGTTTAGGATTGAACATACACCACTGTTCATTATATCGGAAAGATTCCGTGTACTCGAGTGTATATTCTTTATATTGTTTGCTCACAAAGTGTAAAAAAAAAAAAAAAAAAAATTACTAAAAAAAAGGTGGCGTTTCTCGGATGATACTAACAGTGCAAATGACGGTAACCAGGTAAAATAAACGTGATGTCACAATATTTGAACCATATCCCCAATGAGAAAAACAGCATGAACAACCTATAAAGCGTAAACCATACTAGAAAGAAGGGCAAAAGCTTGTTTAGATTGAGGGTTTAAAAACCATTGACAAATGAATTGTTTAGGGACGAGGTGAAAGGGGTATGTGAATTTAGGGAACGTATATAGGCTATATAGATCGGTTATCCATTGAATGTGGATTAAAACACGTGAGAGTGGGGTACTGATATCCGTGAAAATCAAACCACTAAAGCCCTTGTCATGGGGGAATAGGTATTTTGTGGTCTAACATTTTGGGGCAATGGTAGGATGGCTTAAACATGTACACATATGTCGAATGATAGCGCATAAAAAATAAACAAAGAAAGAGCATTATCATGACGCTTTATAGCCGTCACCTCCCCATTTCCCTCTCCCCTACAAGTCTCATTCACCCACTTCTCACTATTTCAACACCAGTCAATGTGCAAAAAATCAGCTGGGTTTACAAAGTTTCAACGGTAGAGTTGGTATTTTGATTGTTGGCTTTATACTTAGCTATGGTTGTTTTAAACTTTTAGTTGAATAGTTGGAGAATTACACTAGTAGTAAAAAATAAACAGTAATATTAGAAGGGCTAGAATGACGTTCCTATAGCTGCAGATTAAACAGAACTTTGCCTATATCAGTAGTTCCAGTTATTTGATCCACTACTTTAACAAATAAGTTTTCATCCGATTATTCGTTTCAGCATGGCAAATTTTACTGTTTTTTTAGTACGAAGATACTAAAATAATAAGATATACCCTAATCCCTTAACTTGAACACGAAACACACAATTATGTTCAGCATGACTAATAAGTCTTGACTTCGGATTTTAGGTAAAAACCTTCTTTAATCCTTAAGTGATACATGGACGAGAACTTGTATATGCATGTTTCATAAGTGACTATGTCTAAAACTGATACTTTTATAGGACCTAAAACAGCCTATTTGTACGTTAGAGCCTAATATTGCCTTTTTGTTTGTTTTTCCTCTAAAGTTCAAAATAAGTTATTTTTTGTTATAAATTCTAGCATTTATTTTCAGTTCGTACTAAATTTTTCGCTCGGAATGTGCAGTACATGACACATTTGTAACGTGGTTAAATAGTAAGGAATGTTTCGGCTTCAGTAGAGAAAATCCTTGGAATTCCCAAGAAAATGTAGAGTTTTTCTCCCGAGTCCCACACAGTCCCACAGTATACAGTATTTACAGCGTAGTTCTCTGAATCACTGAGGGATACAAGGGGTTGAATATGCTAGCGTAACTTCTGCTCGCAGGGATTAGTTATCACTATTATGGTAGTAATACAGGCCCTAGTAATAGGTCTATATAACTCTGTGTACCAAAGGCCTATATCTGTGTTTTGTCATGATTAATGGTGACTTCAAAAAATATAATATTCTGCATTGCAATTGAGATATTTCAGAAAATTTGCAACTTAAGGATTTTATAAGAGACTATTTTACGATTTTTAGAACATATTTTCCAATTTTTAGAGCCTATTTTATTTATTTATTACCTAAAACAGCATTTTCGCGACCTAAAAGTCCGCGTCTTAATAACTGTTACTAAATCTATCCTATTGTAAACGGTATAGATTAAACTAAAATGATGTTTGGGATGTTACAATCTTTGAAGCATTCGTAGGACGTGTTTGTAAAATAAGTTTATTTTTTGCTTTGCTACGCGTACCACAGATAGAGCAAGTATTGGATACGTACGTTGAAATTGACTGTCGCATCTTCAGCAATGTAGGCTTAGCCTACTGGACAAAATCTCTGACTGTGATTTATTAATTTAAAATTATACGCATTCCGTAGTGCAAATACTGTTTAAAATAGTTAAGAAAGTTAATATATTCAATTAAAACAAATGAATTTCGTATAAAGTTCCAAATCACGGCATAAGGGCCGAGAAACAAGATTTTATAAATCATAAATATAATTTAATATATTATATATATATATTATATATATATATTATATATATATATTATATATATATAATCATAAATATGATCAGACAGCTGTAATAAAGGTGGAAGGTGAAGAAAGGGTTGCAAGAATTAAGAAAGGAGTGAGACAGGGATGTAGTCTGTCTCCCCTTCTGTTTAATTTATATGTTGAGGAAGCACTGAAGGAATTAAAGGAAATGTTTGAATCAGGAATAAAAATTCATGGAGAAAAAGTAAAAATGCTGAGATTAGCTGATGATATTGTTCTGCTAACTGAAGATGAGGAAGACCTAAGTGAATTATTGAATGGTATGAATGGACTGTTAGAAAATAATTTTGGACTGAAAATTAATAAAAACAAAACAAAAGTGATGAGATGCAGCAAGAATGCCATAAGCAACATGAAGAACATTAAACTCGGAAATGACAAAATACAGGAGGTGAATGAATTCTGCTACTTGGGGAGCAAAATTACTAAAGATGGACGAAGCAAAGATGATGTGAAAAGCAGGATATTACAAGCAAAAAGGGCTTTCTTTAACAAGAAAAGTCTATTGGTGTCAAATATTGACCTAAAAGTCAGAAAAAAATTTCTAAAGTTATATGTTTGGAGCATAGCACTCTATGGCAGTGAGACGTGGACTTTAGGAAAAAGTGAAAGGCATAAAATAGAAGCTTTTGAAATGTGGTGCTATAGACGAATGTTGAAAATCAGGTGGACTGACAGAATATCTAACGAAGAGGTCTTAGAAAGAATAGAGGAGCAAAGAAGTCTATGGACGACACTCATTAGAAGAAGGGCCAGACTAGTGGGGCACATTATGAGGCATCCAGGCTTGGTCAACACTATATTAGAAGGAACAATAGAGGGGAAAAATTGTAAGGGAAGACCACGATTAAAATATGCAAAACAGATTATTGGCGATTTTGGATGTAAAAGATATGAAGACATGAAGAGACTGGCTCAAGATAGGAAGAACTGGAGAATTGCATCAAACCAGTTGTAAAACTGATGACTACAGAGAGAGAAATATAATTATATGTTACATCGATAGTTTTGAGATTATACGGATAGTTTAGCCAGTTAACCTGAAGTTCTTTAGTGGATATTCTTTAGTAAAACTGACAGTAATACTGGCATCTACCATCCCACCCTGGAACACCTTTGGCCTATTTAAATAGTCGTTCCTCATGTCATCACACCTAAGTGAGAGTACGGAATAAGATAAATCCGAGAAATCATTTCCGGCAATTAGGTTAGTGTAAGACGTTTCACACATACCGGTGTCCTGGTTAAAGGCTGAATATTATATGAGACCTTTCACACGTCTTGCAGACGGTATACGGTTGCCTGACTGCACCCGTGTAGAAAATGTGGTGGTAGGAACAGTTGTATTGCTGCTTGTATTGCTGGATTGAATGGCCGATGCCGTATCTCTTCTACCAACTTAACGAGTATGGTAAATATTGACGTTCATCAACTGATTTCTCTAGTTAGACAAAACCAATTCTTTGAGACATAAAACATATCCTTTTTACAAAGATAGAAACGAATTTAAGAAAGCTTGGAGGGAAATATTTGAGGAATTAAATTGGAATTACGAGGAGCTAGGAGCAACTGAAAGAGATGACTTTGGTAAGTTTTATTATTTCTTTAAACATTAAAAACTTCTTTAGAATTACGTTATTATAGAATTTAAATATATGCTTAAGCCTACTGTATTAATCTATTATATTAATAATATCGATCAAACAATTCAGTAACTCGTTGTAGTTTATCAGTATTAGGGTCTAGGCCTAATCGTTATGCTAATAATTGCAATATTAAACCAATTGTTTTGTTTTTACTGTTAATATTTTTGGAACATAAATGATAAAATGTATGAACTTTTCCACAATTAAAACGAAACTTTGAGAGGGAAATAAATCTGCTAAAATTAAGCCGAAGCTATCTACAGAGCCTCTCTACCCGCGCGTGAACATGTTCCGCATCTCATTCGGACGACGCCGATAAACGGGGAGTTTAATTATCGGCTGCCAGACCTGGGTTTAGGCTATTTTATTGTTATGCTAAGACTTTATCAGGCTTAGTAGAGGGTTTTTCTGTGTACTGTGGAGTTCATAACTCTGTGCTATTTCAGTGTGTTATTTAATTGCGTAACCCACTGCGTTTTATTGTGCATATAAGCCTAAGATATTCATTGTGGGAACAGATGTTGGCTCTGTATACGACATGTACTTAAGCGAGATATTACAGATAAATGTATCTGATAAAAAAGCTGTAGATGAAATTAATTCTTTCTTTATGTGCCTATACAATATAAATATTGCTACAATGCCATTACGGTTCATGTTAGCAGCACAAACTAGACTGACCAGCTCCGTGGGAAACCGGATGTCTGTGAAATGATCCAACTTGGAAATCGCGCCGTGTGGACGGCACCGTTTACTCGATCGCCGGGTGTGTGTGAAACGAGCCTAAGTTTATGTTATTATAGAACTATAATAACATAAACTTAATAGCTTATTTTGGCGAGGAACAATATGCTATTGACACCAAAATCAATGATTGGCCTGGGTGGAGCAGTTAGTATCGTGCAGGTTTCTGTGCCCAAGGTTGCGGATTCGATCCCAGCCCAGGTCGATGGCAGTTATGTGTGCTTAAATGTGACAGGCCTGTGATAGATTTACTTGCATGTAAAATAACTTTTGCGGAACAAAATTCCGGCACACGGTTACAGGCCTAAGTTGCATTACATCCCCGTCGTTAAAGAACCATATACCAACCAACCAAATTCAATGCGAAGCAGGCTTATCGATTACCAGTGTGGTTATTTCGGGATACGCCGTGGAGCAGCTGATTGAGGCACTGCACTAAAAACAGGAAGATCGCGGGGTTCGATGCCCGATGAAGCCGTTGGGACTATTCAATTGGCCTAGTCCTTCTGGAGGTGCTAATAGAGCCTGTAATAGAAATGAGTACGAGGAACAAACCTGAGGCCGAAAAATATGATTTTATAAATCATAAATATGATTATATGTTACATCAATAGTTTTGGTTCCTAATGCTGACAATCTTGCTACCTATACGGGCCGAATGTTTAAAAACCTGGGAGCCTCAACCTCCTGGAACCCTAAGGTCCTCCACGACCTATGTAGAGTAATTTACGCTTTATCTTCAAATCGAGTCTTAAGTAATAATAATTGAAGCGTTTACTTTTATAAGGGTCTAAGTGCCAAAACCATGATTTTTCAGCTGACAATTTTAAATGGATCTATGTACCCAGACCAATGCATTTTAAGGGTCCAAGGTCCAGGGAAAGCCACGTTAGTAGAAATAAATTCCAAGATATAGTGCTGGGTCCAGCATGTATTCCTGCGGGTATATATATATTTTTCTATACAATATTGATTTTGGCACTTAGACCATTATAAAAGTAAACGCTTCAATTTAGAAGCTCATACAAATAAACGAAGTGTTTTATTCCCTTCAAATTCGTACTTTTAAATTGAAGAGCTTGTAACTGTAGCAGATTGTGTGTGTGATGGCAACATTTGATGCTTTCAGAGGTTAGTGTATGGTAGACCTGGATCCGTTATGGGGTCCATTACTAATAGATGTTTGATTTGCGCTAAGCGATGGCTGATCGAGGATGTTTTTTGTGTGTTGTTATCACAAACTAAATTACAATCTGGCCACACTGCAACATGTGGTGAAAACAAAACGATCCGAACCAACTACAATAACACAAAGCCCTTTTCTGCTCTTGCTATGAATCATTGTGTTTCTCTGTGTGTGCTTTTTCATCAGATTCTTTCGTTTTGAACCGATCTATCTAACCGACTAAATAACTGAATGATCAGAATGAAAGCTTCTATCTCCTGTAGTTATGTCACGTATACACAAATGTCCGCTAGAATCTTTATTATTGAAATTCTGTGTACCACACAATCAATATTTAATAAAACAGGAAAGCAAATCGACATACTTCCAATTTAACATTGCGTGCGCAGAATTCCAAACAAGTTTAAAGTCTACACTACGACTGAGTGTTGGGCTGTCTTGCATAAGTGCTCTTGAGGATGGAGACAGATTTCAGCACTAAGAAATCAGTGAAGTTAAATTATTTTCAGTAACAAACGAATCTTCACCTTGTAATTCGATAGGATGCAGACATAGATTTCAGCACTAAGAAATCAGTGAAGTTAAATTCTTTTCAGTGACCAACGAATCTTCACCTTGTAATTCGATATGCTAATTTTACACTATTTTAAAAATTATTATTGATTACTTTCAGATATATTCAGGTTGACCAGATGTCCTGGTTTTTGCAGGATACTCCTTTTTTAACATCTTATCCTGCAGCCTGCGAAAAGGCTTTGAAATATAAAAAAAAGTATTTTTTTTAACATATGCAAAAAGTCCTGCGAAATGAAATTTTATCTGAAATGTACTATTTTACTATTCCTAAAAGATTTATTTACACGTGCCTGCATTAATTAAAGACATAACCTCAACTGCATGGAATGAAGTACATATGTCCCTATGTTCCTACTGTTCAAGAAACAACAGCGCTAGGAAGGATAACAATATGGATGTGACTTTATGTTTTATACAAGTTATTCAACATTGCAGAAAACATACTTGAATAAATTTATGTTTATTAACCAGTGCGTTTCCACCAAGACACGATCGAGTTTTTAGGAGAAAACAGTCACACTGATTTAAAAGACGGTTGGTTGGTTGGTTGGTTGGTTGGTTGGTTGGTTGGTTGGTTGGTATATGGTTCTTTAACGACGGGGATGTACTGCAACTTAGGCCTGTGAACGTCGCCGATGTGCCGGAATTTTGTCCCGCAGGAGTTTTTTTACATGCCAGTAAATCTACTGACATGGGCCTGTCGCATTTATGCACACATAAATACCATCGACCTGGGACGGGATCGAACCCGCAACCTTGGGCACAGAAAGCCTTAAAAGATGGAGAAGGAAGTCATTCTGAATTATAAAAATTGACCTGTGTTAATGCTTTTTAACAAAAATGTTTGATTCAAGATTGATATTAGAGAGCGAAAAGGATAAAGGATCGATATAATATTATTAAGTTATGAATGCCTTTTAATAGTACTAACTATCTAATCTAAACGCTATTCAAATAAGTCAATTTCAACATATTTATTAATTATTTATTACATATTTTCATTAAATAGTCATAATAAACGCTGTTTATGGCACGTAACTTACAACAAATTCTGTGAAGAGAATGTTAAAAAATCCAGAAACACGTTTCAAGTCTGGCCTCGCGAATAGTGCGATCTCGAATTAGGCTTGTACAACTGAACAAGCACTAATTCAATAAACTACAGCCATTTACTAGTATGCTGGAATACGAAGGGTGGAAAAGTAATGCGATTCATATCATATTTTTAAATACGTACTAGCAATCATAGCAAGTACTGCAATACTGTATTACTTTATGGTCTAACAAACTGCTTATTCAGTCACCTTGTTCAGCATTATGTTCGTAATTCTACTCTACATACCAGAAGCAGAATATCTCGGATTAATTATTACTACATTTCTTCGTGTTTATTGGAACGTAAAATTAATAACATGCAATCAGAGCACGTAAAACCATACTGGACTGTCGTTAAACATGTTAAGAGCACAGTCGGAGGCTAATGAAAGCACTAAGGTTGATATATTTGTAACATGCTCGGTCGGCATAGCGTATGGTTGGTAAATTTAATTTCGTACCTGTCATTAACAGCTAGATTTGGTAAGCTTGGTCCTCGTGACAGCAGTGTCTACTCCAACCAATCAGCTTCCAGATTTCCGACGAGTACAATGAAAAAGGATTTTTACGTCTGTTGTCAAGCAAATCTCTTTTTCCCCCTTTTAGATGAAACGCGAGCGGAAAAAAAAATAGTGACATTACAAAAAGCTAATGCCTATGCAATTAAACGAGTTCTGGAATTCCACGGAACATAATTTCGAAACATAAACAGCATTCTTCATTGCAATCTATTTATTTATATTCTTTCCTAAATACCAGAGTTCTATCATGGAATAAATCTTACATTTTATGCCTATACGTACTTCACTTAGGACTTCTAGCAGTTGCACATTTGGCAGGTTACGTTACTTCTATATCCCCAGTTTATCAATTAACTCATTGAAGAATTATTATTAGTCTACATTAAAGACTGTCCAAAATATTTTACTTTTAAATCTATGTATGTATGTATGTCTGTATTTATGTATGTATATATGTATGTATGTATGTATGTATGTATGTATGTATATGAAGCGTGACTTCCAGTATACGCCGTTTCCCGTAAGCATCTAACGATACTTCTTCGGCCAATTTAGGTATTTTTCTTAATTCTCTCAAGGCCTATAACGATAATACGTATTCCTATTAACTGCTAGATAATCAACAATGATCAGGTCTTTAAAAGGTAAGCAATTTTGTTCGATAGTGTATTTGAATAAATTTAAAACACAGGACCAAAGCCTCGCTTTCAATAAAAAGTATGCTATGGCTTTCAACACCTAGATAAATTCTGTTATAAGCTAGATGAGAACTAAGGTAGGATAAAGAAAATACGTAAACAACATTAGTGCTAACGCAAATGCATAGCCCTATATGTATTAATATATTACTATTATATTGAATAATATAAAATATAATTAATGATAGACCGCTGGCATGGTCTTGTGGATAGCGTCGCTGACTACAGATCCGTCGGCCCGGGTTCGATCCCCGGTAGCTCCTTTGATTTTTCTGAGGTAGGGAGGTCTGGAAGGGATGAACTAAGCCTCGTGATTCAAATTGAATAGCTACTTGATAGAGAAGTAGCGGCTCCGGTCATGGAAACCACCATTAATGGCCGTGGGTGTCGGCATGCTGACCACATGCTCCCCAATCATGCCATCTGCCTATGGTAGATGACGCAGCGGTCGGATGGTAGGCCTTGTCCCTTCAGGGATGTCGCGCCACGGAGTTTAGTTTCAGTGTAATTCATGATATGTAATACGAAATAATATAATAACAACAACAACCTAGGCTATATATGGTATTATATTGCATTAATATAACTTCGTTGAATATGCTGAAATGCAATTGATTCAAGTATTGTGCCCTAAACCAGAAGAATGTGGGCTCGATTCCCGATAAGGCCATGGGGTTTTTCAATTGACTTAATCGTTCTGCTGGCATAAAAGCCATGGGCCGTCTCTTCCCCAACATAATTGAATACCAGGAGCAAACCTGGGTTATAGGAAGGCAGATAATTCTATCATCTTCATGTGTCGATTTCATAAAATACGAATGGCTGAACCTCCTAAGGTCTCTCTCCGAGACTATTCGGCTATATAGAAAGTAAATACTTTAGCTAAATATGCTCTGTATTATTTTACTTCTCTTACTAGAAGTTTAATACCTTGAGTTTAGTTCACAGTTCCTTTTTAACCCTAAGACAAATGTATCTGCGGTGTTTTCAAATAGAGAACTATGGGCTCATTATTCAGGTGGTGAAAAGCAGAAATGTGATGTATAATATTAATGAATAAACAGATTTTAGCATTCAACGATAAAACATTGTTGTAATGCCTGAAAGGAACATAACTATTTATAAGGTCAATTGTTTTGTTTACCTTACATTTATCATAGTAACTTTTGGAGACATAAAACTTTTAAACTTCAGTTTATTTAATGCCTTAAGTGTACCTCAGACTAAACGTATGGTATGAACTTACTGCGATCGTCGTTGAGTAAGACCAGAAGTAAAGGTTGTTGCAATTTCTTACCTGAAACAAATGAAATCAAGTAAGTGATATTCACAATAATTAATTTAAAAAATACGGTTAATTTAATTTAATTTAGTTTAATCAATTGCAGTTATCAACATACAGAAGAGACGTTATGGACGTTATCAATAGTAAAATATAAAAACATTAAAAATTGAGTGTCTGTACATGTTCAAAATATTCGCTCACATAATAAAAAGGATTATTAGCAAGCCATCTGTTTAAAATATTCTTAAATTTAGTCAAGTTTACATTGTACGCGTCTGGAGGTAACTTGCTGAATAGGTTCAAAGATATTGAATTAAACCAATTTTTCCTATTTGAGAATCTTCCCAGAGGCTCAGACAAGAGAGAGTTAAATCTTGTGTTGTAGCAATGCATAACCCGACCACTGGTATAAGTTCCCAATCCCTTCTTAACTGTTACTAAGTATTCTATTATATATATATATATAAATATATATTATACATATATTCTAATATATATGTATATATATATATATATATATATAGATTTACGACTGTTACAATCATCTCTTCTGTAAACAAGGGTTTACAATGTGCATAGAAAGATGCGCCCGTTAGGATACGTAATTCCTTATCAGAACTATTTTCCTCGGTAAACAAAGAAATTGTGTTGTTTTCTAAGCGTTTCGACGCTAATACGTCATCTTCAGGTAATTTCTGCATGAATTGTAGACATCTGTTGTGTTGTGGGCTGGATGGTCAGCATTCAGTCGTAAGAGATGCACTTCGAAACGCGTAGAAGACAACATTTGCATTCTAGCACAAGACCTGTATTGTATGGACTTTAAGCACTTTTTTTAACAGTTTTAATAAATTTTAGTAATTTTTATGACTAATTAATTGTTTGTACAATGTTTTATATTTCTACACCAGTAGCTTATGCTACTCCGGCTTAGCTCTGTTGGTAGAGCATTGGCGCGAAAAGCCAAAGGTCCTGGGTTCAAGTCCCAGTGTCGGAGGAATTTTTCTCCTATAATATTCTCATGAAATGTCCAACAGAGACAATAGTCTGTGAATCATGAATGCTTATATATCTATAATAACATAAGTTATTTTCTTTAAGACCGCCGGCGTGGTCTTGTGGTTAGCGTCGCTGACTACGGATCCGTCGGACCGGGTTCGATCCACGGTACCTCCTCGGATTTTTCTGAGGTAGGGAGGTCTGGTAGTGGTGCACTCAGCCTCGTGATTCAAATTGAGGAGGTACTTGATAGAGAAGTAGCGGCTCCGGTAATGGAAACCACCATTAACGGCCGTGGGTGTCGGCATGCTGACCACATGCCCCCCAATCCTGCCATCTGCCTATAGGTAGATGACGCAGCGGTCGGGTGGTAGGCCTTGTCCCTTCGGGGATGTCGTGCCACGGAGTTTAGTTTAGTTTATGTTCTTTAAAGTAGGTTAGGGGTTTCTACTGTTTTTAAATACTGAGCATAGGTGTAAATTATAAATTAAAATCAAAGCTTAGTAGAAAAATGAAAATAATTGAAATGTCGCCTTTTAGTCTCGTTGAAGTTCTTTGGTTTGTTCTTTTTCAATAACTTTGTGGAATACCGGTCTAAAAAAACGATATTTGTCTGGGAAGGCATACCGATGTTTCTGAATTGGAATATAAAGATCTCGCACGAAATCTGTGCCGATGAGACCGTTATTCTCTAGAGAGAGACATGCTATTGTGCGAGAGAGAGAGGTAGCTTGGCCTTTGCAAATAGAAAGGGAGGTACTGTTGTGCGAGAGAGATAGGTAGCAGGCCAATCGACGCTACAGTCCCCACGAAAACGTAATGCAGTGACTTAGGCAATCGGCGCAGATTTCGTGCGGGATCTTTACCTAAGTTACATTCGACTGGACAAAAATAGCTTGCCCTGAAATAATAAAGAATTTCGTCAATTTCTTGACAACAAAAATGAAGTGGGTAAATTTAAGGCTGATTATGTCGTAGCTTTTTCTGTAGATAAGAAGCTCCCGTAACGACAGTCAATGCAAGAACGCAGGTGATAATGATAATGATATGGGATTGTGGAAACAAGAACTGGAATGTGAGCGCTGTGAGCAAGTTTAATCACAGCACTGTTCCGACCACTTCATGGGTTTATGCACGCATTTGCATTCCACATCGGTCATTACGAGGACGGCAGGGTGAGCCGACTGAAAAAAGGTTTGTCCCCAGTATCATTCATACGTATGTGTGAGTTTTGCCGATCCAATTGTTATGTTCTCCAAATCCAACATTCAAATCTCTTTATGCAGGTAAGCACATTGTGTAGCTTCCACGATTCAATTTGAGGTGCCATGTTGAATTGTTGAAGCTTGTTTTACAGAGGAGGCAATACTATCCTCTCATAATTAAATAAAACTTAAATCTAGTTACGAACTTTTTTACGTTAAAGTGGTTTCACTAATGAAATTCTACGGTGAATTCGAGAGAAATATTTTCGTTTGGATTCGTACATAAAATTTCAATTCGTTCTTACATGAGGGAAAAACTGAACTTTGATTTTTATTGTTATTGCTCTCTCTTAAATACGTGGGTGGATCGAAAAGTAACGCACAATAATTTTTTTCTGCGTTGGTATTGCGGTTGGGATGTTGAACTTTTACCAAGATGGCGTTTGAATCTTCCGCTACTGACGCTATTTTGTTCTTATGTGTAGCTCTAGCGAGAGAAGCGTGAACTACGCAACAAACATGGCACGTATATTACTATCGTCCACTTGTGAAAAGCAGCTAGGTGTAGTGCGATTTTTATGGGCTAAAGGGCATAACCCGATTGAAAATCACCGGGACATGTGTGGCGTGATCGGGAACGACTGTAAGGCCGGGCGCAAGTTGAGACGCAGTTTGGTGACGTGAGGTGACGCAGAGTGACTTCTAACCTAACTTATTACTTTTCAATACGTCAAATAACAATACTGCAAGAAAAGAAGTCAAATTTTAATTAAGGTGTCATTATTATTATTATACAAAGAATTATCAAATATTACCAACTGACAAACAAAAAGAGATACAATGTTCAATAAATGTTCATGTGTATAATAAATAAAATCAACTTAGTATTTGACAATTGTATATAGACATACTTTAATAAAATGAATGTATATAATCCAAAATTTTTATTCACAATCGGATTCGAAACAATATATGGTGTTTATTAAGACTACTAGTATACAGGTTGAATTTCTTACCAAAACTTGAATTATCTTATACTAGTTGAATTCATACACTAAGCTGCATAATGAAGTTTATCAATAATAATGAGAAAATTATTGATCTTTTCGCGGAAATTAAAACAAGAATAATCGATTTAATTTTTAAACGAATAGATCATGCTTGAGCTGTAACAATTTAAATTACAGTAAGTAAAAAAGTTTGATTTTGTTCTTTTAGGGTCTTTTCAAGTTTCTGAATCAATTTTCTTTTTAAATATGTATATTTCCTTTTGCACAATATTCAAAACGAAGGCTAAACATTTTATGAAGCAGCAATCGCACTAATTTTAGCTACGAGTCGACACTGGGAAGAATGTATTAATTTCCTACAAATTTAATTTTTTTTAATGTAATGTTGCGAATACTTACATTCAGCGATCATATATACATATAATTAATAATTATGATACGAAAATTCATCATTAAGACATAATAAATATATAATTTTTAATAAATATAATACCCTTTAATTTCTTATTTTTAATGTCACTATAACACTCAATCATTCAATTCAATTTAAATTAAGGTTACTTTTCAAATTCCGGTGAGATACTAAGTTTAACTCTGAACGGGAAAGCATTATAAAGCGAAACGGAACTAATTGGTAAAATCATTTTGAGAAAATGTTTCATTTCAGAAACGTTTGTTAAGGAACATGGAGCAATTTTACTGTACATAATTATAAAACATTTATGAAAGTAAGTTGAAAATAAATTTCAAGATGACTCCTTCATTTTATTTTTAATTACAAATCAGAAACTTCCCAACTAATTAATTCTTATGGTTTTTACTAGTTATGATATACATCTGTATAGAAAATATACACTTTTATGCCTGCTTATGCAACTTTTTCTTTTCGTCGAAAATCTACTGCATATAAAATGTTATCTAAAACAAATGAAGGGTACAGCGGAAAACGAAAAAGGATAAAAAAATTGAACACATTGTATAGAAATTAATTCAAGAAACGCTTTTGATTGAAAAGAGCATAGCAACAAACTGATAAACAATAAATATGAAGAGTTGAAGAGGGTTTGTTTACTTTCAGAGCGGACATCAATCTTTCAAACTGCATGGAGTACGATCCTTTTTCCCCTATAATATTACCGCTTTCTGCCTAAACTAATTCCAAAATTCCAAATTCACTATTAGAAGGCATTATTATCTCAAAGTCCATAAAAACGGACACTACTATAGCTTTTCCCTTGTTCCCTTCAAATAAATCCATCTTATTTCAGTATAAAAACATTATAAACAACTTTATCACATTTCTTTCCAATGCCCTTCGCAATTTCTTCCCAAATCTGAAATTTTAATTTGACGTGTCGTACAATTTTTTCTCCCTCGACCTGCCATAATTAATTTATCCTCAATTAATTTCTTCTCAATGTCCATGGTGGACAAACAACTTTTCACGCGCAGTGAGAAGTCACTAGTGAGAAACTGTGGTACGATCACAAACGTCCGCAGCTCGTGACTCGTTGAATCTGCTTCACTTCACCCTGCGTGCGAACCTTCGTTGTTGTATTTAACTCTATGTTAAACTTACGGTGAGTAACCTCTACCTCACGTCACCAAACTGCGTCTCAACTTGCGCCCGGCCTAAGGATCGTAGCAATGTCTCCAGGTGGTGTGCATTCTTCGAAGATGGCCGTGATAATCTTTGTAGTGTGCCACGTTCTGGAAGGCCGGCAACAGCTGCAACCATGCAGAATGTCACAGCCATTGAAGCGGCAATTCTGACCGATCTGCGGATCCAATTGCGAACCTTATCTCAGCAGTTCAACATTTCGTACCGTGCGGTGTACGATATTGTGCATGACACATTGACGTTTCGTAAAGTTAGGGCTCGCTGGGTGCCAAAGAACCTGACAGACGACCACAAGGGCCAGCGAATGATGACAAGCTTGGATCACCTATCGCGTTAAGCTGCAGATGGGCATGACTTTCTGAAGGGAATCGTCACTGGTGATGAGTCGTGGGCATATCACTAAACACTCAAAACAAAGCAGGCCTATATGGAGTGGAAACATGCTGCTTCCCCGGTAAAGAAAAAAATCAAAGTGACTCAATCTGCTGACAAAGTATTCTGGGATATGAATGGTATTTTATTGGTGGACTTTGCTGAACACGGGACCAATGTGAATGCTGCAGCTTACATTAAAACACTGGTAAAGTTGCGTCCTGCCCTTCGTGACAAACGCTGTAACATTCGTGCTGATGGTGTCAAACGACAATGCTCGCCCCCATGTTGCTGAAGCTGCTCGTGATAAAATCAACAAATTTGGTTCGGAGGTGCTCCACAATCCTCCATACAGTCCTGACCTGGCACCGTCTGACTTTCATTTGTTTGGTCCCATGAATAAATTTCTGGCCGGTAAACGCGTCGTGTCAGATGCAGAAGTAAAACAACAGTCCCCAGATGGCTATAGCCTACTCCAATAGAACGGACTTCTATGAACAGGGTCTGGTACCACGATGGGAAAAATCTGTTGAAAAATTTGGCGGCTGTATAGAAAAGTACACAAAAGATGTCCCTTCATGTTTGCGTTTGTTTGTAATTGTAGTCTACCTATTAAACTTTTTGTAAAAAATTACATTGTGCGTTACTTTTCGATCCACCTTCGCATATTTGAGTGGATTAGCGCAATAATGATCTGACTCACCTTTTGGAAGTGTGGGGAAAAAGCAAGTTAAAGTTCTACACTTGTGCTTTATCATACAATTTGGGAAACCCAGTTTTCTTGGGAGTGGAATTTGAGAATAGTGCTTGGTCAACTTAACTACCTAGTTATTGTGGTATACTGTTCAAAACGTTAAGATGTGTTATTGTTTTTACGAGACCCTGCAATACTTTTCTGGTTAGATTACTGTTGTGCTCATGTTTATTTGTAGGCCTACTTAGAAAAGGGAAAATCATATAATAATAGCTGGGTTTTTACCATTGAAATGAATACTAACTGGAATGCCTTCTGAATGAGAGGAAAGTGAGGCTTCTTGTGCTACTATAGTCCTTTCACATTCGCCAGAGGTTTCAAGGCCAAACGTAGCACGGCTATGATACCCCCACTTACCGTGCTCATATGACATCATACCCCTCCAATGCCAGTCACATGACAAGCCAGTAGGGAGTTCCCCCTTGGTGTCGTATGAGTGTGTGCGACATCGCAGCTCCTCTGCGCAAAGGGGAATACTGTTGACTGCTATCAGTGGGGGCATATTACACGTGAGAAGTTGTGGCCTTGAAACCTCTGGCAAACGTGAAAGCACTATAGTCATGTCTGGTCTCGCATGGAAGAAACCAAGTACCTGCACGCAAGGGACCATTAAGTTAGTAGGATTTTCTCGATTTCATTGACTTTTTTTAAGTGAAACTTCTTTAGCCGCGGTAGGAGTAAATCGAGAGCTTGCGTTACGCTCAAAATTGTCACGCAATTAGTGTTACGCTCAAAATCGTAACGAAATTAGTAGGGTGTAACGGAACGGATTGCACAGAAAACAATCAACTCAATGATTAGGCTTATCCAAAATTTAAAGAATACAAAAATTAAAATTAAAACATTGAACATTCAAAATTTAAAAATCTAAAAATCCAAAATTAAGGAATTCAAAATCCAAAATTCCAAAATAAAAAATTCAAAGATCCAAAATTAAAAAATCCAAAATTAAAAAAAATTTAATCCAAAATTTAAAAATCCAAACATCCTAAATTAAAAAAATCGAAGATCCAAAATTTAAAATTCCAAAATTTAAAAAATAAAAAATCCAAAATTTAAAAAATAATAAATACAAAATTTAAAAATCCAAACATTCAAAATTTAAAAAAATCAAAGATCCAAAATTTAAAAATCCAAAATTTAAAAAATTAAAAATTAAAAAATAAATAATCCCAAATTTAAAAATTCAAACATCAAAAATTTAAAAAATCAAAGATCCAAAATTTAAAAAATTTAAAACTAAAAAATTTTAATATCCAAAATTTAACAAATCAAAAAATCCAAGATTTAAAAAATCCATAATTTAAAAATTCAAAATCTAAAAATCTAAAAATCCAAAATTAAACAATCGAAATCCAAAATTTAAAAAACCGAAATAAAAAATAAAAAAAATTAAGATCTAAAATTTAAATATCCAATATTAAAAAATCCAAAGTTTCAAAATTTAAAAAATTAAAAGAATCCAAATACCAAAATTTAAAAAGTCCAACAATCCAAAATTGAAAAAATCCAATAATTCAAAATTGAAAAAAATCCAAAAATTTAAATAAGTTTCACTTCTGTCGCGTTTCGTTCCACGCACACTTTTTTTAAAATGTTAGAACTGTTCATCCTTTTCATTGCAAAAAATCAATCAATAAATAACCGAGCAGATTATTTAAATGTTTACTTTTCCCCCTATACATATTCCCTGTTGCAATATAGCAGCTTACTGCTTTCAAAATTATTCCTATTGTATTCTTTGTAGGCTGATAGAAGTTTATGCAATTAATTACGTGTTTCTCATATCAATATACATGAAAATTAAATTAACGTATTTATTTGTGAATTTTTATAAGTGGTAGATGTTTGGATATTTGCGGGGATACTGTGGTAACTTAATTCTTTTCAACCAGTAGATAAATATAAAATAAAAGGGGGAAATTAAACATTTAAATAATTTTCTCGGCTATTTATTGATTTATTGATAGAAGTATATGCAATTAATTACGTGTTTCTCATATCAATATACATGAAAATTAAATTAACGTATTTATTTGTGTATTTTTATAAGTGGTAGATGTTTGGATATTTGCGGGGATACTATGGTAACTTAATTCTTTTCAACCAGTAGATAAATATAAAATAAAAAGGGGGAAATTAAACATTTAAATAATTTTCTCGGCTATTTATTGATTTATTTTTTGCAATGAAAAGGATGAAAAGGTCTTTACATTGTTTTAAAATCTCAATGAAATCGCGAAGGTCCTACTAACTTAATGGTCTTTAGCGTGCAGGTGCTTGGTTTCTTCCATGCAAGACCAGACGCAACTAGTCGCACAGAACGGACACACATTTGGCAGAGACTTTACAATGGTTGCAGTCATTCCAGTTAGTATACAGTTCAATGGTTTTTACATGTTATCAAACATTATATAATAGGAACATTCGCGTATTAGATTTATTCATAAGTTCCAATGATTATTCAGTTCTTCACACAATCTGATATCATCAAAAAAATCACCTTCATTCTCCACATTATCTGCTTCATCTACCTCAGTTACAGAAGTCAGTGTGTCAAAAATTTATCAACTAAATGGAGGTACATTTTGAGAAGATCATACCTATTCTTAAGTTCTTTAGCTTCTATTGAGCATAATTTGAGAAATCTTAGTTGTATTGGTGCAACAGGTATTTCGTTTCAGGGAATGAATTAGCGACTTTAAACACAGTTATACGAAGCATCATTAATCCAAAAACAGCATTGGAAGATAGTTCATCCCTGAGATGGCATCAATATACAATTCTACCTATCATGAGGGTTAGAACACTCAATTGTTCGGTTTGATTTTTTCGTGTATCGTTCCTTAATCCTGAGTTAGAATTTTGGATTACAAATCCTCCCTTAAGCATTTCGGATGAAGATAAAACTAGTGCAATGCTTGAGAATGTTAAAGGAGAAAAATTCCTCCGACACTGGGACTTGAACCCAGGACCTTTGGCTATTCGCGCCAATGCTCTACCAACTGAGCTAAACCGGAATTCAATTCACAGCGCCAGATGGAACCTCTCTCCTATGACTGATTGCCCTAATGGTCTACCTCACAGACAGACAAGTTAAGTCATATGCAGTACTGTAAGGCACACTAAGTAGTGACTTTTGTGACCGGGCTCCTGCTGTTATTTGTACAGTTAACATTCAAGATGGATATATATATATATATATATATATATATATATATATAAGCCTTCATGAACCACAGACTATAACATTCTCATGTAATGTCCAACAGAGACAATAGTCTGTGGTTCATGAAGGCTTATATATATATCCATCTTGAATGTTAACTGTAATCCCTTACTTTTTAATAATTTATCGTGTTTAATAAAATGAAGAAAAAGACAAAAGTGTTTTGTTATTGCACCTGATATTGACCATATCGGGCTATAAGCCTAGAACTTTACTTTCCCCCCTAATTTCTGAACTACTACTAGGCCTACTACATGCTTATTGAAATTATTAAGTTTTCCTATTTTTCAGAATTTTCAGTGTAAGTATGTGTTAGTAGTAGGTCAATCTTGAAGATTTGTCGTAGGGATGTACGAGTAGCTTATATGGTGGACGGAAACCGGTCTGATACTTTATAAGATATACAATGTCATCGATCTTGAAACTACAACTTCTTTATATTCCCATAAAGTCTATGATTTGATGAGTTCACCAGTATGCCTTTCCGGTAACAATCTCGTTCTAGTAATTTTAAAAATAAGAAGAAATACAGCCATATATTCGTATCTTTCCAATGCTGGAAATGGCTGTTTGGTAGTTGTCTCTTGCTGGCCGCTTGGGGTGCTAGTGTCGCACGATCTGTCAAAAGGATGAATTTTCCTTTCATTAGAGCTTCGCTACTGTTATACCACAGTATAGTATAACAGTAGGAAAATGCATCCTTTTGACAGATCGGTGCGACACTAGCACCCCAAGCGGCCAGCATATATAGCTGTATAATATATAGCTGTATATATTATAGCTGTATAATATATATTAAAAAATTGAAAGCCCTGATGCTTAAAAATAAAAATTTCTTACATAAAGTTGTACGCCACTGCATGTTCGCGAAAGATGATAAGCATTAGTTCTTACGTCACTATTGCACTGCGGTACAAAATTCTCATTTCGCTGGCCAAGATATCATCTGAGAGGGCAAGAGTCTCTGACAGGCTGACAGATGGACGCCATGACAAGATCACAGCGAGCCAACGATTAATCTATCAGTCCTACCATCCTTCCGCTCCTGAAGCGAAGAATTTCCTTCCATCTGTCTTGTCACAGGGTTCAGGAAGCTATTTTCAGCTGCACTTACTTTCATACCAACAATCTTCTTCACTTCTTGCTCATCATGCTATTTACATACCAAAAAATTAGGGTGTATGAATAAAAAATCCTCGCTTTCTATTCTGTATTTCAAGTCGTTTTAAAAATATAGGGGTCTTTTGTTCCCTACTGGTCATTCTTAAACCCTTTTGCCAAAAACGTCTTGTAGACCTTTCTAGGTCTTCTTCCAATTTTAAGTAATTTATGTCCAGTCAGTGCTTGGTTTTTCTCAGTCTACCTGAGATATTTCCTATCCGTCTATTATTGTATCTAGGTATACCTTTCCTCAAACTATTATTTCTTCAAATATCTAGTAACAAGACATGGTAATATAATTCAGTAGCCTATATGTAACTTAGATTCCTCTAATACTTCTTTTTCTCTTTATTCTTTCCATACATCAATTTCGAGTTCCGTACAATATCGCTTATGCAGAAATAGTATTTTAGTTGATTTATTGATTCTTTATTGTCAATCATGGGCAACAATATATTGCTGTGGACAATGTCAAAGTAACTTGCTTGTTAAAACACGTTAGTAATACAAATATTACATAAAACGTAAAAACATACCTGTAATTAAACTTTTATCGAATAATTCTATCATGCAGAGAAAAATTAACCCTTCCTCTACTCATCCAGTCTCTGTTAATCGTTTCCGGCAGTATCAACTGAATTCCTGATATCTAAGATAGCAGAACCTTTTCACGTCTTTTTACGTCACGTCTTTGGACGAGTCTACTATCGAAATATTATCATTTGAAGGAATGTTTCATTCGTAAAATAGTCTTAAAAGGAGTAACATCACGCTCACTTAGGTATACGGCTTCGTCTGTCGTGACTGGAGGCGGAGGAAGAATGGCTTCTCTCTCTGAATTCAACTCTCATCGGTGAATGGTCTTTCTCTCACACGCGTTTCATCAGTGTCAGGAAGAAAAAATACTTGTATAAGTACGTCATTGTACCATTTGTTGCCTGTGGTGCTTCTGATTACACTGTACAACAAAATTGAAATTTTTTCCTGTCCTTTAAATGAAACTATGTGATTCTGTATAAAAAAGGATCTTGATTCATGTATCAAAACCAAAATGGTTCATCAATTACCGTTTTTGTAGGAGACACACTTCTCACATTTACGTAAAAAGCAAAAATATTATTTTGGGAAAATGGTGCGTGTTAAACAAAACATAATTATAGATTCGTTATTTTCAGCCAAAAATATACAAGAAACACATACAGTATTTTCATCTAAAGGACATTTTTTCTTTGTTGACGAATAAAATATATGCGAAACTGGTAAAATTGTAGGCCTATTTTATTTTATTTTGATTTATATTTTTCTAAATACAAGAGGCTTAATAAGGCTCTATGTGATGAACAAGTGTGGTGAACTATTTACGGTTCCGCCTTTATAAAGCGCTATAATTTGTTTTGGTCTACCTGATGAACTGAGTTTGAAAAGACTAACAACTTTCAGGCTAGGGTAGCAGCAAGCTTGGAAGGGAGAGTTCATCGACAATTTCAAGGGCCAGTTATCTCAGGAGAACTTGTACGGTGAGGATAAGAGAGAAGGTCCAAGGGAAAGAATGTAGGAGACTGACAGAAAAAGAGGATGGGAGATAGAGGCGTTATTATCGTGAATTAAGTTTGCATTTTATTATGAAAAATAATTTATTTCACACTTTATGCCATCACACACCTCATATTATGTTCTTTATATATTCACCTGCAATTAGTGATAGGGACTACACCAGGGAAAATAAATACATATATGAAATAACAACGAAGTAAACCGAATGTAATAATATCAGAGGAACAGGTTACTTCTTTTCCCATTGCCAGCTTCCTGAGAAATGTTATATAATGGGTTTGTTCCCAAAGTCAATTTATGTACTGTCAAGTATCACGACGTATGCGCACATTATAGCAGAGTTTTCATTAGATACCCAGGCGGCTTCAAAGGAATAAACCATTAAAATCTTCTTTGGCTTCCGGGTATCTGCCGCGTCATGTGTAAGTTCTGTGCTGACATTTCGTCAGGGAGGCCATAGAGATCATTAGGCACCCGAACAACATCAATCGGGATAATGTCCAGAAGTTATCAGGAATATGGAAACAACATCTGCATCCTCATAAATCGAGTTGTTCCTGATAAGGTCCGTTTTCCTTCCTATGTGTTGGACCAATCAGGATTAAGTATGTAAAAGTGAGACCTGATTGGCTGCAAGGAGCAACATACCTTTACTATATATATAGAGGTCTTTTCCACAGCAGCTCCAGTAGCCTTGATAAAGACCAAGGAATGATGGTCGAAACGTCGGCAGAGAACTTACACATGATGCGGCAGATACCCTGAAGCCAAGAAGATTTTATGGTCATCTCGGGCCGCAGAAGCCTACGATTACATATTGAATAAACCATTAAATTAGTGCTCTTTATGTTAATTGATCTGACCAATTCGGGCTTGCTTTCCGGTTTCCAAAATTCAAGCAATGTTGCAATATTCTCTCATTGTTATCACTGACCTCACTTCTTCCCTTGATTTAATAAATTCTCACGTGTTATCTTGCGACCCCGCGTTTCGCACCAAGCGGAGTAGACGAGTAGACGAGTAGCTGTCACAGCCGTCACAGGACATTCTTAAATTTTGTTTGGCTGAAATAACTAGCTGATTGGTGCGGTAAAAATAAAGAGTATGGCTTTGTGCGGTAAAAATAAAGAATATGGGTTGAGCTGTCGGCAAACTTTTCCGCCTAACAAAAGTCGTCTGGCCATGCAATGAATAACTGGACTATACCAGATTCACATCATGACGTATGCGCATAATTGCATATCATTTATCAGCGTATTCAAATGGCTGGGTTCAGGACATTCAGTATGCGAAAGCCCGTACCTGGGTTCAAAATTGCTTTCTGTGTGTTGCGTTCTATCGGTTTCCTATGTGTTTGTGCTATCCTAGGACATAGGAGGAGACTGAGTCCTTGTGACGAGTTAGTTTACACCAGGGAAACCCACGTTCATCTTGACCAAGTCTCCCTCCTACCTTACAGGCATTGGTGTGTAAAATTTCGAACATGGAGGCTAGACATGGGTTAAGAAAATCTTATTACGAATAGCCTATCACATAATCATTTCGTATAATTTGTAACAAAGATAAGTCACCAGATCTATTCCTTGCCACGTGATTGACTCATAAATATTCCATATTAAGGGATTACCGAAGTGTTGAGAGTTTCTAAACTACTTGTCCTAGAAACTTGAAATTTTACAAACTAAATTAAAATATTTGTGGAAATTAAAGTTTAAAATTTAATTTTAATATCTCAATTTGTTTTTTACATGATTGATAATGTTAATTATTTTTAAGTCAAAATTGAAATCTATCACCTGAACGTGAACCTGATTTTTCAGTGTGATTCTTTGATGATTGCTGCTCAAATTTACTGGTAATTTTTTTATATTGTTTATGTTTTTTAAAATACTTTACTCAGAAAAATGAGTTAAACACTGACGTATGATCAAGCTAAATATTTTATAGGAAAAAAAAGGAACTAAGGCTTGTACAGAGAATCTGATATGAAATTTTATTACACATATAAAGTAGGCCTACATTTTGAAAACATTTTACAGATGTAGGCCTATTCCTATTTTTGTTGGCGAAGATAGATTTTGAATGCGGGAAAAATACTTCCAAATTGAAAGCAAGGAAATAGGCGATTAAGTTTTCATGCACTTGAAAGCGCACTGTGATTTAAAAATGGTGTCAGCAGCACAGTTATACTTCAGGGTATGCTTAATTTTCTGGCACTAAAATCCAGAATTCACATTTTATTTACCAATATGGCTTATTCAATAGTTTCGGTATCCCTTAAGCTATGCATTTTAGACAACAGAAAAAAGTCTTGTAGGCATTTCATGAAAAGCTCGTAGATTCCAAGGACTACGATTAAAGAAAAAAGCGACATTTTTGTAAATTTGCTGGTATCTTGTACATTTTTTCATATTACAATGTAAATGTATTTATCGTGAAGATAGATCCTTTCGAAACGAAACAATTTTATTTATTTAACTTAAAGTGCACGTAGCGAAGCAATAAAACTGAAGAAATGGTGTGTAAGAACTGAGAGCTATATCGGCGAGGGAAGGCAGACATGAATAGAATAATGTTAATATACCTCCACATTCACGTTCTAACACTAAATAATTCGAAACGTTTTCAGCACCGAGTTCTGAAAGAAGGAAATAGGGAGAACAGAGAAATAGCAACGGAAGAGAGGAAGAAAATAAGTACTAGATGAAAGTTTGGAGTAATACTAAAATTTGTAGCAGATAGCTCTGTCACATATCTTTTACCATTTCACTTATTAGAATTTTGTTCCACACCCTACTCTATTTCTTTCTCTTTCCTTCCTTTCTCATAAAATATGAGATAAGCTCCCGAGTTAAAATTTCCAAAAAAGTTGTATGTTTCCAAAGGCACAAACCAAGGACTTCCCGATAGAGATGATATGTCAAACTTTTAAAATTATTTGCTATGCGAATTGAATCACAAGGCTCAGTATTTATTACGACTTTGCTACTATAAATATAGTAGAGGGACATCTCAATATACCCTACATATATACTGTATACTAAGACTCCACTCGAAACCCTATACGCTGCTTCATTAAACAGTGAATTAATTTTAACACTATTTTGAGCTGAAGAGCAGGTAATTGGAGAAGATCTACGTTTTATTATGAACACAGCTTCTTGTTAGAATATTATGTAAGTTTATTGCAGAGGCATAACGCTATAAAACAGGAGGCTATCATCTCTGGAATTAAAAAAATGACTGTAAATGTAAAACAGAAGTTCAAATAAGTACTGGGTTCGACCCTGAAATAAACTATTAAATTACTTAACTTGCGCGCGTGTGATGAGTGTTTGTGCATGCGCGAGCGAGTGTCGACAAAGGGTACTGGTTTGATAAGTAGGTCGATTATGGGTCTTTGTTGTTGATTTGATAAAACAGTCTGAACAACAAAGCTCAGAAACGAACGATCATATAAAAATGAAGCCATATATTTGGGTTTGCAGTCTGCCGGTAACGACTTTGTCTTGTTAGGCACTAGTAGTTTAAAAACAGAAACATCTTTTATCGTGATTTTATCGAAAAACTGATCTATTATTTTTGTTCAAATGTTGTATACTAAGTACCAGTTCTAAGATCTAAGGATTTTTTATAAAACAAATTTTCCTAAAACGTTATCTGAGAGGTAAATATAAGCAATACTTTTTTTTTTTTTTTTTTTTTTTGCAGAATATCATGCCTCCAAAATAGGCCTACACCTTTGCATGAAGCTGAAATAACCGAATACGTACTTCCTGAAATACCGTCTCCTATTCTACATAATGTAAAACGAGAAATTTGCATTGTCCAAGGAAGTACTGGGTTCGACCCTGAAATGTATTATTAAAATATTATTTAACTTTGCACCGTCCCCAGACATACAGTATATGTAGGCCTATATATTTTATGGAAACATTTCTGTTTTGTATTTCTGTGTGTCAGCGCGCGCGCGTGTGGTGAGTGTGTTGGTGCATGCGCGAACGAGTGTCGACAAAGGGTACTAGTTTAAGTAGGTCGATAATAATAAAAATAAAAATAATAATAATAATAATAATAATAACAGAAAAAAATAGTTCGGGACATGAATTTGCTTAGGGTAGAGAAAGTCATGTGAGTGAATACGTTTAATATCAGTTTAACTATATTTTTTATTTTCTCTATAAGGTAATCTGAATCTGTTTTTTTTAAGTAATAGTTTTAAGAAAATATTTATTCTTTTTAAGCTTACCACTATGATGGTCTATTTATAACCTTGGGATTTTTCTGGACGATTGAATAAACTATACTCATCCAAGTCGGCAGCGGTGTGTAAGAGGTAGCGTACCTGCTTCTAGATCCGAAGGTCGCGGGTTCCATAACGGTCGCAATCGATGGATTAATCAGGATGTACAAATTCTGGGCACGGAGTCCTCCTGGAGAGACATTAAGCAGGGAGCCCGTTTGGATTTACGGCATGTTAAAGAACCCCAATCTTAATTAAAGCTTCTGGAAAAATTACTCGGCCCTTTCACGTCGAAGTAATAACTTACCTTCCTCGAGGGTTGTTGTGGAGACGGGCTTACCACCTGTCTCTCTGCCCTCTCTCGGAAAATAAGCGTTACTAAATACTGGTCCTAGGTATAGGAACCGCCATGAGTAGCCCAATGTTCCACTTAGGACTTCAAGGAAATAAATCGATAAAGCCCATCCAATGACCCATGGAAAACAAGTACGGATTACATTATTTCTCCTAGTCAGACAATAATAATAATAATAATAATAATAATAATAATAATAACAATAATAATAACAATAATAATAATAATAATAATAATAATAATAATACTAATAATAATAGAATAAAATAGTTCGGGACATTAATTTGCATCACAGGATGGGCAAACAAAATTTGCGTGTCGTATAATGAAACAAAATAGATTTCCCTCCAGTTTAATATGAAAGAAACATTTGAAACGTAAAATGGAAAACAAGTTTAGATCAGGTACCTGTCAGAATCGGCTAAATGTGTTTAACTGGAAAACATGTGTTCCGGACAGAGCGTTATATTAGCTGCATAATCTGGTTTCTCCCATTCTTTGCTGTATTCATTTCGACGTTTGATTGGACACATTTCCACTTTGGTTTGCGTGTGTTTGTGTGCATGTGTGTCGTCATACGTGGTTGGACATACTCGACTGATAGATGAAAAAAAAAAAGTTAAAATCCAATCACGTCCACCACAATACGTTTCCAAATCAAAGTCTTATATCGATCACACAGAGAGCCAGCTTAAAGTGGGATTCAAAGATTACATTATATCAAGCGTGTTTTTTACAATCCTTTTTTACCTCAGGGACTTCAGATCAAACAGATTTCCTGCTTTGACATTATTTTTAATTGAAGAGGTATTTCTGGAAAACAACAATTTTATATGAATCATGAGGGGATACACAGAAAAAGAATTGTGTATTTAATTAGACGATGTTCAACGCCCTTCTCCTTGGAGTTCTTGCAACTTAGGCTACTTTAACCCTCCTCAAGACAGTCACGGCACTTTACAAATCCATGTCTGAGATTATTAATTAAGTTTCTTCCTTAGAGTTAACTTCGAATTTCGATTTCAGGTCTTAACCTTCCCTCCACTGTTAGTCACCAAAATTCCAACTCTTGTGTATTTGATTCCAGCTCCGCATCTTAGAAATACCAAAATATAAACCAATAATACCAATAATACCTACCTAATAACATGAATGTGAATAGTTTTAAGAATAAATAAGATATATTATAAAATAGTTTTTCTAACATAGTTCTTCTTATTTTCTTGATGCATTTTATAAGTAAATGTTAACAGTAATGAAATTTTACGTTTTATGTTCTCTTGTGATTTATGTTAGTTTTGTTTTGTGATGTTTGCATGTGTATGTGTGAGTGTGTGTGTGTGTATGATATTGCTGTACTTTTTAAAACTGAACTGCACCCGAGCCCGAGCATTCTGCTCTTTCGGGTGTTTATCACTTGTATAATATTGTATTTGTATTTTTGTATTTGTATAATATTTGTATTTGTATAATAATATAATACAGATTAATAAAAAAAATTGCGGAGGGCTGACTTTCAAATTAGGTTTTTTGCCTACCTTTCCTTTGTGAGTGATCATAATTCAATTATGACCTACTTTATTACAACCGTGTTTTATACTAAAAAAATTATGTAAGGACTATTTACAATTTAAGCTATCTTAGTCGTAAATTTTAAACAGTAAGACTTATGAATAACAAAATAAAATGTAACTAATTCATAGGTTCAATTGATCTTACAGCTTCAGAAATTATAATTTATTTTCTCGATTGTTCAGGAAAATTTTAAATATTATAGTTGAATTATTATTATGTATAGTTTCGCTGTTTAATGACACGATATGTTAATATTTTTGGAATCTTAATAACTCGTTAAAGTGTATAATGTTGCAAAAGCGAACATTAGGCCATCTACTACAAATGCCTAAGTAGATTCTAGATTTTGTTGATGAAGTTACTACCGTTAACAATTGATTATTATAGAAAATTAATTATCATGTACTGTATAATATGTTCTATATTTTTGAGTAGGAGATTTAATAGATATATATATTTTTTAAAATATTCTACTCTGAAAATCTGATAAAGCATATTCGAGTTATAACGCGTACAGACACACGACGAATGGACACATTTCTCCCTCACCAGTAATCTTAAGTACCATTCTGGCACTTAATATATATTCCCACACGCATAAAGAGTGAAGTTTCCTGAACATAAGAGACATAAGGAAATTTGCATATTGAATAAGAAAAAATTATTTATGATCCAAGTGTTAAAAACAAAATTTTATTTTGCGAGTAGCCTATGTTTGTGAAAACAGCACGTAAGCGCGACGTAGCAATGCTATGAGCAAAATAAATCATTTTACCACATATAGTATACACTAATTTAGATGGTCGTTAAAATTTTTGAAAGAATTATAAATGTTAGATCTTTCGTCATGAATTGCATACCGTGGAGTCATCCTTATTGGAGCTCACAGACAATTGTTATTGATTTTCTAGTACAGGGCTGAGCCAACTGAAGGACAACACTTTTTATCTACTATGTAAGACGATTTTTGCAATCACGGCGAGAAAATTTACATTTAAAAAGTCGTAGTGAATTTTATCGTTCTTAATTTTTATTAAACTGAATCTATTTCATAATCATATGCAAATATTTTTAAGTGAAATCCATGTGACGATACCAAAGTTTGTTACCCTGGAGTGTTATAATAAAAACCACTCAGTGGTAAATATTTTTCCTTTTAATTTGCATCATTTACCGTTAAAAGATCGACTTTAACCTTTGGCATCTAAAAATAAGATTACTTTTTTTTCCTCAAGACGGAAGAGATGCATATATAAAATGTTTGTTTAGTAGTCACTAAAACAAAGCACCTCTTTGTCTCTCTCAGCATTAAGAAATAGCTTCAGAATGGAAATTAAGTAATTATACTGTATTTTCCTTATGTTAGGTCTATTATACATGAAACGACATAAATAATATTTATAGTATCATAATAATGAGACTGGCAACGGGTGCTTTTCTCTCGTGTATACACTGTTATGTTAAAGATAAGCAAGAAGGCTTTTAGTGCATGTTAGAGAGAAAGTCAGAATGAGAGGGGGGCTAAATTGGGAGGTAGGGCAGTATGTCGGTGTTGTTGAATATACGCAAAGACTAGCGTCTTATTTGTATGCAAATCCTGGGGAACCCAGTCCGTTATTACAGATTCATACTACTAGGACCTTACTGCATACATATAAGGATAAAGATTAAAGGGTAGGCAAGTCCTAGCTATTCCTTAAGGAAAAGATATGGAAAGCCTTTTCCCGGAGCACCATCTATTTCCACTTTCTCTCTTTCCAACAAGAGGTGTATACTCAAAGGGCGGCTTTCCTTAAACATAATGCCACTTAGGGGTGCACAACCACAAGACCTTCCTTAGGCTTTAATACCAACCAACTAATGAGATTAAAATTGTGGCGAGCTTTGAGGTTCTGGCCTTCTTCTCAAGAAATACAACTTTACTAAAGGAAACGCCCAGCTACGCCATTGTAGCACTTATCTATAGGCCTATACTAAGGCTAATGCGAATCCCACAAAAAGTTGTTTCATTTTTCTCGACTATACTATAATACGTTTATTATAAATATGTGATGTAACAGTAACTTAATAACATCCATTAAAATACAGATTTTCATTAAAACACTGGTGTGGTATCGAACCTGGAACGAGAATGAAACCTTGAGAACAAAAAATGGAACTGCTATATAAACAGCCTTATTTAAAATAAAATAAATTCTGTACTTGTTAATTTTAATAATATATTACATTGAGTTATTTTCTTGTTGTTGTTAAAATAAGTCGGTTTCAAGTAAACCGCCAAGAAGAAGCTTCGACTTGAGTGCCATCTATCGCAGAAGGCAAGAACTACGATAACTTATTAACAGCTGATAGCCGAGGTTAACCATTGTCATTTTTTTATGATTCTAAAATCTCAAAACTTAAATAGTTACTTATGGAAAAAAAAAGTCTTATTCAACTTGTCTACAATGGTAATTAAGATATTCGTATGAAAATTATGAAACGAACGAAGCGAGTTTCATAAACATACTCGTATCTTAATAAATTCTATTGTAGGCTCCTTGCATAATGTATTATAATTCTTTAAAAATCACATATATTTTGGTTCGTGATCACACGATCTTTATATACTAATTGAGATGACAGTAAATAATAAAACAATATTAATAATAATAATAATAATAATAATAATAATAATAATAATAATAATAAAAACAATAATAACTGCAGCAGCACCAACAACAGCAACATAAACAACCTTGGAACTTCATTCAATTTCGTGTTTTCATTGACTGAGTACAGCCTATCAATGTTTATATAAATATTAATCCTATCACAGAACATACCATTATGTCCTACTTTCCAATTTATATCTGTGGGTATATACTATTTGAATTATTATTAGTATATTTAATTGCACACATTCGATGTTTTGGAGAACAGCAGAATATGATGGATTTCTACATGTTTATCCTCTAGGTCGAGGGTTTGATCGATGGCTAATATGCATGCATAAACGTGACAGGCTCATGTTTGTAGACTTACATGCTTGTAAAAGAGCTCCTGCGTTACAAAGTTTCAGCATATTAATTGTTACTAACATTTATTAATTTTTATGGGTATTACAAGAACACTAATTAAGCTTAAATGTGAATCGATATATATATAAGCATACATGAACCACAGATTATTGTCTCTGTTGGACATTACATGATAATATTACAGGAGAAAGATTCCTCCGACTTGAACCCAGGACTTTGGATATTCGCGCCAATGCTCTACCAACTGAGCTAAGCCGGAATTCAATTCACAGCGCCAGATGGAACCTCTCTCCTATGACTGACTGCCCTAATGGTCTACCTCATAGACAAGTTATGTCATATGTGGGAGCCTGGTCACAAAAATCACTACTTAGTGTGTCTCACATTACCGCATATGACATAAGTTGTCTGTCTGTGAGGTAGACCATTAGGGAAATCAGTCATAGGAGAGAGGTTCCATCTGGCGCTGTGAATTGAACTCCTGCTTAGCTCAGTTGGTAGAGCATTGGCGCGAATAGCCAAAGTCCTGGGTTCAAGTCCCCCAGTGTCGGAGGAATTATTCTCCTATAATATTCTCATGTAATGTCCAACAGAGACAATAATCTGTGGTTCATGTATACTTTTACATATATCTATCTTGAATGTTAACTTTACAATAACAGGGGGAGCCCGGTCACAAAAATCACTACTAGTGTGTCTCACAGTACTGCATATGACATAACATGTCTGTGTGTGAGGTAGACTAATAAGGCAATCAGTCATAGGAGAGAGGTTCCATCTGCCGCTGTGAATTGAGCTCCGGCTTAGCTCAGTTGGTAGAGCATTGACGCGAATAGCCAAAAGTCCTGGGTTCAAGTCCCAGTGTCGGAGGAATATTTCTCCTATAATATTCTCTTTAAATGTGAAGTTTTTACAATTCTAAATGCAAAACTTTGGCAATACGAAACATGACCAACTTATTTTCTTAAATAACTTAAGGAAATTTTACTCTCTCTATAGGCTATGCAGATTAGCAAGGTGCTTATTAGAATTTTTTTTCTTAAATAAACTAAATTAAAAAATATTATAACGAATTATTGTATAAATAACCCTGACAGTACTGAATGTATTTTTCATAAATTTTTTTCTTTTAATGAAGTTTAGTAGACTAACATTGTTCTACATTTCTGGGAAATTTTATTTGATAGAATATCTACAAGACTAATTTCACTTTACTGTATGTTACACATTTCCATGCCTGGAATTAGCAATAAAAGCGATGATATCTAGTTCAAACGAATGCTACCTGGTTTCCCTTCGTATTCATGACAGCTTGTGATTTATAGTATAAGCACCATGTCCGAGATTCAAACATGCACTTTGTGTTTCCACTTAAGAAGATACGAAAGTGTTAGCGTTATTTCTGGTTGCTTTTTAATTTAAAAAAAAGGAAGTTAAAAAGTTAAAAACTCTCCGTATTTATGAAGATATCGTTTTCGAGCACATATAGCAGCAGTAACCTACACTACGTTAGAAGTACGATTACTTCCACAAAGTCTCTGGATTTTTACGTACACACCTTAGGAGCGATTGTCACAGTTCCTAAAGTTCCTGCCTAGGGGAGGTATCTGTACCCTGATTGGTCCAGCTCTTCTATCCCACACAACGTGTTGTCTGTCTCTGTCTCGCTGCGGCATTATCCTTCCACTGAACTATTATAGTATTTGTGTTACCAGCACGATCTTCACTCTGTACTCACCAGTAACTCACTGATCTATGCTCATGCGAGTCTGCGCAAGCTGTAGCGAAAGCTCGCTGGCTGGGTTAGGTCTTCAAGGCCAGATACTTTGTGGAAGTAATCGTACTCTTCTATGAATAGCATTTGTCTTAATGTTCAAACTCTTTGCCCATTCCCGTATCTTTCCTGTACTTTCCTGCTTCTACTCGTACTTCACTTCTCTTCTCTTGCGTATACATTCTCGCCTTCAAATATAAACATATAAGGTACGCTACATAAATATAACAATATTCTTCCCCTTATGCCTTTGTACTTCGAGAACTATTTGTTTTTCGAGCTAATAACAAGCAGTAACAACTCACTAGTTAGTAGAAATAATGTTGAGAAGGCCCGACGCTTCAAACAAGGCTGGATTAGTAAAACTGCAACATGGCTTATTTCGAAAGGATGTAAGGCCATTGAACTTGTGTAAATCCTTGAGACTATGGCACGCTAATGCACTTCATTACCTCGAAGCTGGTCCCTCGTAAAAATTGCAGCCATTTCAAGTCCTCAATTATTTTACCCCCTCTCCGATTATTTCCAAGAAGGTGTGACGGTTCCTCGTCATAATACGAAGTTATTATAGAAGAATACATCGCATTTTATATGAGAGACAAACTATGTGTTAAGTGCTTAATAAATATCGGTGTCTATGTTTCAAAAGTAAATAATTTAGTTCTAATATTGAAGTGAGATATAGCAATGCTTAGAAATGTTTCTGCACCGAGCTCGTGTAGTTCCATCAGCATGTGATCTAGTACGATATTTGAGCAATGTTTTTTAAGATGGAATAGTTTGCTTCAGTTAATGACGATGAAAGTTGTACAGGATTTAAAATGTATACTTTAATATACGCTATCCAATTAAGCATATTCTTTAATATCCTCACACAAAATAAATAATTGACGAAGAATCATAAAATTGTGACGTTGTTAGGAATAAGGAAATAATCATGGCAACTTTCATTAATATATTACGATAAACTCAATGAAGCAGAAAAAACTAATACAAGTATTCGTATTATAAAATAGTTGTTTAACGATCAGCCATCAGGTAAATCCATGGCCCGGGACCATGACTTTTTTTTTTAAATTACTGTGGGATTGGTTAGTCCATACCGACAGCTGGATGTGAATATTCGAACCTAGGGCCGAAAGCGAACATGCTAACCAAACATAATATGTTTAAATACGTATTTAAATATAACATGTTTAAATTGAAGGCCTGAAAAGTATATATGTATTATCAATGATTAATTTATTCATTCTAGACAAAAAGCTTGAAAATGTTATCACCTTATCTATGCCCAGTCTATATTCCTTGAGAAAGAAAAATAATAGAAAGGATCTGAAATTGCTGTATGGCTTACCGGAAATTTTTCTCAAACAGACGGTAATTTATTATTTTTAAATGTCATTATTTAAAATCCTTACCTTTTTAAATATATCAGAAATAAACTATACAATAAATCCCATTCATAAACCAATCCCATAGTAAGTATTAAAACTTTAAAAATAAACCAAGGTTGTATAAAATACTACATTTTGACAGTACAGGTAGCTAAATTCTTACGTATTTTAATGATATCCGCATGCATCTATCTAGAGCATAAATATTTAAAACAGAAGTTGCAAAACTTGCAATATCAAGAAGTCGTGAAAAATTGGATTATTGTAATAAGGTAGTCGTGCATGCAATGAACAGTATTTGTGATTGGTCACGTTCAAGCTAAAGACTAGAAGGGAGAGGAAAGGTGGAGTTCATACCCCAGTGCACACGTTTTTCTCGTCGGTATATGTTGTGAATTACAATAAACTACAGCAAGGGTTTCTTTCATCTTATTCTACAACTTAACAGTTGGGTCCGGATGGCAGTTTGAAAACGAAGAAGGGAATGATATTTCTGTATTAAGCGCTGAGAAATGGGTCTTGTAATGGAGAATGGAGTAAATTCTAAAGAATCGGGGAAATATTCCCCCTTCTCATTCACTGGGAAAAAGAGAAAGAAATTGTCCAACAGTATGATTTATATTTAACCTACTTACGTACATGTATGTAGCATTCATGTTTATGGAACAATGAATTTTGGAGAGTAAAGAGAAAAGTCTACTGTAATTCATTAACCAAAACAATTAAATTCCGCTCCTATTATATTCGTGATTGAAAGTAGCCTACCGTGCCGCTATGACATACTAGAAAAGTATAATTATATATAAGTTATACAGAGTATATACGCATATCATGTTATATACATAACTCTCTCTCTCTCTCTCTCTCTCTCTGAGGACTCCTATGATGAAGAAAGCCTACCGGTATTGCTTAAGTGTTATAACCTAGAATGTTTTAGCACTTAAAAGATCGATAATTTTCCACACGGATCTTCTCGTTTGAGATTTTACGGTATGGATTTCTTAATATTCGAACGTTTGCATGACATTCTTTAAGCCATTTTAAATTCCGTACACTGTACAAGAAAATAAGTTTCTTGCGCTATATCACAGGTATGAAAAAATTTTACAAAAGGGCCAGATCGTAAAAATTGTTGCCAAATTCGAGTACTCGAATAGGTATATTATTTTAATAGGTAGTCCTACTCATAACGCAAAAAAAAACAAAGTTTTGTTATATTTATCTGTTACGGAAATTCAATTCTACGTTGAGAAAAATTTAACAAGGACTATAATTGTTTGTAAATTCTTGAAGAACAACGACAGACCCACCCATAAATCATTGACTAGGGTGTTCTTTATAATAGTTCAGAGCGGGAGAGAGTTTGTGTGTGTCCAAAGTGTAATTTTATTAATTTATTCAGTTTTCTTAGAATGGAATTAAATAATTAAATATATGTAAAATTTAGGTTTAATACAGTCAGTGAGTATACTACAACATTCAGGCCACGTTCCAGTTGAAAGTTCTATAAAAATCTATTAATTTTTAACGGTTTTGTAACTGTTTATTTAAACGGTGAAAACACTGGCAGTTAGATGTTTAAATCTCCTCCGTCCACGTAGTGGAAAGGCGTCACTGAAGGGTTAAACAAAAAATATTAATGTTAATATAGAGAGGTAAAAATTGTTACTAATGTGAAGAATGAATTTATTGCTTCTGATGCATTATTTCATCATACTGGACTTCCAAGTTTGTCATTAACTTCATCAGTTCATAATGTCCTGTGTTGGAACTTTATATACTTCATTCTGCTTTAAAAGCACGACAGTCGAAGTTCATTTTTCTCTTCTCATCTGTTCTTGAGAGTCTAATATCTCAAAACTTAAATATTTGATTACGGTCGAACAAAAATAGTCATATGCAACTTGCCTATAAGGGTAATTCAGAAACTCTTAACATACTGATATCTTAATAAACTAGCAGGTGCCCGCGGGTTCCCCTGTTAAAATGTTAGATGTTTTATTCAAATCATTATTTAACAGAAAATAAGTAAATAATTATATTTACTAACACTGACATCGCTTTTGCATAAATTGCAGGAATTAGATAATTTTATTTTTAATTGTATTGTTTTACCTAATAAAAATAAATAATTAAACAAATAAAACGAATCTTATGCTGGCATATGGGCATACGGATTCGACACGAAACGATTAAAATGTACCACAGATTCATGAACCTTCCCCAAATCATGCGTAATCAATTATAACGATGATAATTAAAAAAACTAAAAACCCGGCTTCGAGATGCATTTTATGATTAAAGTGCGCTGCCGGGCAACAAAACGACTTCGTATTCGAGTTCCCTAGCCCTAAAAATCCCCGCATAGTGAATTTCGTTGAATTCATTTAATGTTTCCCCATTTAGGCATACTTTCTTGTTCCCCTTTTGTCTCAGATCTCTGAGACTCGTAAACAAATGAATCAAGATAGCAACCGAGCAACCGATAGCAATTAATTTTACATTTAATACGTCTTGTTAATAGGTTGGGTTGGATTTACACGGAGACACGAGTACAAATATGTTAGATGCTATTATTGGCTCATTCCATAATGTAATATCATATAAAGAACAGTACAATTAAAACGGTGTGAGAAATGTCATGTCTACCAATGGACATCGAGAAATCTACATCCTAAAATCCTAAAAAAAAAGATGTGGAAATGATCAATCTTCTTAATGTCAACTGTTTCACCCCTGTTTTGTCTCTTATAACGAACCTCAGGACATTAATGAAGTGTTGAATCACAGTGATGAAAAATAGACACGTTCAGTTTAGTGCAAACGAGCGATTAGATGTTCACTAATTTTGTTGTGTTAGATCTTATAAAACTAATGATTCGCTGTTGAAAGCTTTTTTGATGTGATGTTTTTACTATTACAGTAAACTCGATTCCATTAGGGTGAGGTTGGAAAGGGGAATGAGCATTAATTTAGTATTAATGATGTTAATTAAAATATAATTTAAATGTGTAATATAGTGAGTGGTAGCAATTAGATACGTTTACTCATACTCATTATCGACTAACTCGTGCTCCAGCACAAAGTTTGACCTACTCTTACAAACAACGAGGCTTCCTTCTGCACATGCGTATATTAGGTTTCCTTCAAATCTTGTAAATTGCCCAGCTGAGAACCATTTAATATTCAAATAAGAAGTTTGCAATAGGCTAAGCTTTACGATCTGAAATGAAACAAAATGCAGCTGGTTTAATTTGTGGTTTGAAATTTTATAATACTCTTTTATTATACTGAATCTGATTTTATTGTCAATCAATTTAAGAAAAAAGACTAAAAATAATTAATTTTAATAATATACTCTTATAATATTTTGTCTTTCATTTATTTCATCTTAATTTAATCCAGCTATTTTCATTTCTAAATGACTGACATAAATTCGTAATTTTCGTAATTTTTAACTTTCTACTTAAGACTTTCTGTTGTGAAATTATCCTACGGTTGTAGTTTATATATAACTTTTTTTATATAAATTCGTAAATTTCACTGTTCTTTCTTGTTACGAGATGGGATAATTGCCGTCCCTAAAGACGAGATTTGCTCATTTGCTAAAAACCATGCCCTGAAAACATCGTATGAAAACTGAAAATGCTATGGATGAATAAACAATATCTTTAATTAAGATACAAGTTGGTTTTAGGATCTTGTGGTCCTCGGATATCATCTGGCCGTCAAAAGTGGCAGTGATTTTCACTTTCCTCTCCTCTTTCAAATCCTGCAATCCTCGACACCATTTTATTTATCTTCTTCTTCTTCTTCTCCACTTCATGGATTAGGCAAATTGCCTGTTCCGCCCTCACAGTTGTTCCATCCATCTTTTCATAGGTCTTCCTAAATTCCTTTTACCTTTTGGTTTATAATCATATGCTGCTTTGGGCAATCTTGATGGCGCCATTCTTTCTAGATGTTGCTTCCATTTTTCTTGGTATTCTTTGATTTTATCATTCACTGAATATATATTTAATTCTGTCCTTATATCTTCGTTACGTATTTTATCTAAATTTTATTTATCATCATGCTTTAATATGCTTGCCTCTTATCATAATATCCACAACCAACCTCGACATGACTTAGGCCTGCCAGTATCAGTATTAATACCACCCTACTCCACTTCATTCACCATTTCGATAATTCGATTGACCATGACTATAAGGAATTGTCAAAAGTTCAGAAAATTCAAACAAAAACTGTTTGGATATCTTACTCACTGAGGCGTATCGCTTTGTACATAAAAATCTATCATCTCTTAATTGGCTAAGGACGTAAATAATTTTAAAAAATACAAGAGCTAGAATTCATTTACATTATTGTATACCGTTTTATTGTGATTGTAAATACTATTGTCATTGTAATTTTAATTATTATTATTATCAAAGGGTAATTAAACCACGTAGGATGAAATGGGCCGGACATCTTACGCGCATGGGGGAGGGAAGACAAGTCTAAAAAATATTGACTGGAAGACCTAGACGAAGATGAGAGGTCAGTATTAGGATAGATTTTTTATTTGAGAGGGATGGTTGGATGAAGTTAGCACAGAATCGGGTTGAATGGCGGGCTCAGATAAGCGCGGCAATGAACCTTCGGGTTCCATAAAATAGATAATATTCTTTTAGCTTGTTTAGGAATTGTGTATTGCAATTGAATAAGTAAGTATCGTAATTTCATATCTTGATTTTATTGTCAGTGATATTTTCTCTTCCTTAATATATCTTTTTGGATTTAAAAAAAATTGTAATTGTAGCTTTGGAACCCTGGTAGACAGGAAGAGAATGCCTGATAGTCTTATCTCTACCAGGCTAAATAAACAAATAAAATAAATAAGATTGTCACCTTCATTCCACCCGTGCCTTGCTTGGAGTGAGTGAGGGTGGGAATGTGTGTCTCGTCTTACGTGTTCGTGTTGTTTCGGAGGTGGTCCCGACATTGGGTGATCACCCGTCCGGGGAGACCCGACATTTTTGGTCAGTAAAATGTGTGTGTGATCCAAAGGTATTCCCCCTCAGGGCAAGTTGTGGTCCCTACAGCGGAAGAGGTTAAACTAAGGAAAAAACTAGAGAATTCTGGTACAAACTGAGTTAAGCAATGGAGGTAGGGTAATTTGTTTAATTTCATAATTTATTATTTTTGTTTCTTCATCACATTTTTAAAAAACACGTAAATGAAACCGCAAACCACGCTCTCGATACTCAATATGGTATCGGCGGGAAGAGTAACATTTTTTTAGAACTCAATTCCGAAACAGGAAATGTATTTGGATTCCTGTTCCCTTCTCTGAATGGTCGTGTTTGCACCCTACTGAAGAGGGGAGGAACTCAATTTCCTTAGCTCATATAAGAAGGCAAAGAGAGGAGGTGGTAAACAGAATGTGTGTCTGTGGTGCCATCTGTGCGTGGGAAAACGCAAAACCACAATCACCTACGCCATCATCTACTTCAGCACATTAAAGCACATAGCGGTAAACCCAATGTGATTACATCCACCCAACCACATGCTTCCCACGGAGCTTTCATACTATTCAAAAATATTTTAATTCAAAAGTATGCAGTCCCCTTCAGAGGGGTGGTCGTCTCGACTGGAAAGATCGATTTTCAGAATCTATCGCAACGGTGGTCCATCCCCAGGGGAAGCATTTAAGAAGCAAGCAGTAAATTGTAAGGGGTTTCAGAAGCAGTTTCTTATTTTGCCAAGGAGTAATGTAGCTCTGGTAATTTCTTTATAAGGAGAAAGGTACGAAACAGCGATTTGTGAATCAGTGGAAACTTTATTTTCTTCCTGTAAAACGATGCTTCTTTCTAATATAACTTCAGGTTATTAAACATCGTTAAACTAAAATTTTCAACAACCACTGTGGATAATTCTGAGAATTGAAAATCATAATTATGTTTAAGCTCCCTTTATATTATAAATCTTTAATGAAAATAAGAAATAAATTAGTACGAAATACTAATAAATAAATCTAATTAACAATTATATACATGCCTTTTAATGGAAATGACTGGACCAGGATTGACATGGAGAGAGAGGTTGAAATAAATTTGGCCCCCAGTCCCTATAAAGTAGAACAGGTCTAGCCTACACCAACAACCGTCTATTATAAAATATAATAGGCTAATCGTTTTTTAATACGGCGTGACAGAAACTGTAATGAAAAGACCACCAAAATAATATTAATATTACGAAACTGTTCTTAACAAAAAATACAGAAAAGGGAGAGGTAAAACTCTCTTTTAAAAGAGTTTTGTTTTGTGAGGTATTAGCCCATTGGTCGCGGAGGGACTATTTGCAGATAGCGGAATGATCCCGTAAAACGTGTTACACCTTTCTTTATAACCCTCATTATACTCTATCGGGGGTGGTTAGTGGGCTGATGCCCCGTAATGGTAGATTAAGCTAGACACCGTGGCGTCTGACCGGAAATTTTCCAAATTGCAGCAGGTATTTCCTCGCTGATCTATACGATTACATGAAATATATGCAGTCCACACATCATTACAATCTAAACAATTTCAACTAAGTTTTATTACATAAATAATGTTCTCGCTCTCTGACTGCACCGGTCGTAAAGTAGAGTTACTCTTCTACCTTTACGTATAGTTTATCACACAGAGACGTATGGGATTTGCTCTTTTTGGTTCAGCAAAATACAGCGGACTGATATGTTTGCGAGAGATATGCACTGTGATTTTTCGCTTTGTGGCAATTCCTGATGTTGATTAGGGGGCTCTGATATAACAATATAGTCCACACAGTTTCTTTTTCTAGTGTTAAACAGTAACAACTTAATAGCATACTTCCACTGTATCCATCATTAACACAATAAATACCACTGTCATAGTCATCTTTATAATCTTGAAAATCGTCATCATTATTGTCATCATAGTCACAATCTACTTCAAATTCGTCATCATAACCTCATTTTCGTCATATTATCTTCATCGTCACATTGTCATCGCTTTCATACGGCCATATGACCACCGACTTTACTTTACTTCCGAACAAATGCTGCAGATTTATAAGAAAAATGGAACTCTTGCCCTTGGCCGCATTTGTATCCCGTCAAACTTATATCCAATGGTAAGCATGCCGAAGAAATATAGCCTACCATATAGGTCTATGGAGTGGGAAATTATACGTTTTTATTAAGATGGGGGAATTTTCTTTTTCTTTCCGTTTTACCCCTTTTGGTCTTCTTAAGCCTCCAAATTAATGGCTTTACCAATCATTACCATTTTGGGTACCATTATGGGAAATATATAAAGGATCTGCGGCAGTAGGTCCACAGGAAAAATCTAAATGTATAATGTCTAAATAGGTCTACTGAAAAATAGTCAAATGCCAAGATGCCTACAGAAATAATGTCTAATGTTTCTCCAAGCTAAACAATAATATAAACTACCGAATTGTCCGTGTTATGAATGTTTATTGCTTTTGAATGGATAAACAACAATGTCTACTGGCAAAATGCTAGGTATGTAGACTAAATATCAAAATATTTTAATATTTTTATTAAAATATTTAATAAAAATTGCGATTTCTTCGGACACCAACTTAAGCTCTTAAATGATTTGTAATTTCTGCCCTTTCTTTATACAGCCGATAGTTGGAAACCATTATTTCAAACTGGCGTAAATTTCTAATAACTTTTTTAACTGGATATCGAATGCTATGACGACCTCCAATGAGCTGTTACACAAAAAAGGCCTTTACTGGACCTTAGTGCACAGATCGGCATGATGTGAACTTCCAACAAATAATATATATATATATATATATATATATACGAGGGATATTCCGAAAGTAAGTTTCGTCAATGTATGGCAGGAGCGGCGTGTTCACCAGGGGAACCAAACAAACGCCAGACGAATCCCCACCCGTGGCTGGTTCCACGACGGAAGTGGCGTCAGCGGAGGAGGCATGACGCAGGCGCACTGCGCCGTAGAAGAGCGAGTCGCAGCAGACTGGCGTGCCCGCGGGTATTAGTGTACCGCTCACGATGGCAGACAGACGTGTACTGACAACGTGGTCGCCCACGGAGGTGCGTGCTGTTATCCGGTATGAATGGGCACGTGGGACTAGTGTGTCCGTCATCCATGAACGCCTACAGACCGTGTATGGTGAGGAGGTCATGTCGCGTCAAATGGTTGATCGCTGGTGTCGCATGTTCAGTGAAGGACGGCAGAGTCTCGAGGATGACGGTCGAAGTGGGCGTCCGTCCACATCCACGAATGAAAGCAACATTGCTAGAGTACAGGACATGGTGTTAGCGGACAGGGCATAACGGTGTCCGACGTGGCATCCACACTGCGGATTGGTCGTACTCAGGCCCATCACATGATCCATGATGTGTTGGGTTACCGCAAAGTGTCGGCCCGATGGGTGCCGCGCAACCTGACCCCGGAGCACAAGTCTGCACGCATGGGAAGCAGCCTCGATCACCTGATGCGGTACGCGCGAGAGGGCAATGCGTTTCTGTTCCGCATCATCACAGGCGATGAAACATGGGTGTACCACTTTACCCCCGAAACCAAGGCCGCCTCAATGACGTGGAAGCATCCCACTTCACCTGTGCGGAAAAAATTCAAGGTGGCACCCTCCGCAGGAAAGGTTATGGCCACCGTGTTCTGGGACGCGCAAGGGATGCTTCTCCTTGAGTTCCTCCATGAAGGGACCATCAATGCGGCACGCTACTGCGACACCCTCACCCACCTCCGGTCCGCCATTCGACGCAAGAGGCCAGGCCTCTTGAGTGACGGTGTGGTGCTCTTGGACGACAACGCAAGACCACACACAGCACGGCTCACACAAGAACTGATTCGTCGCTTCGGATGGGAGCGCTTGGAGCACCCGGCCTACAGTCCCGATCTGGCCCCATCGGACTTTCACCTGTTCCCTGCCTTGAAAGCCAAACTCGCGGGACGTCACTTCCACGACAATGCTGAGGTGGAGCAGGCTGTGCGCCAATTCCTTGCATCGCAGGACACCTAGTTTTACCACAGTGGGTTCTTCAAACTGATCGCACGCTACGACAAATGTCTCAATGTCGCTGGCGACTATGTCGAAAAATAGTGCACGGTGTATAGTTCATGCTGCCATGCTGTATTGCTTTTGGGTCAATAAAGTGTCCGTGTGACAAACTGACGAAACTTACTTTCGGAATACCCCTCGTATATATATAAAAAATGCGATCTACTTTACCAGAAACTTCCTTTTTACGACTTTTTAAAAATAGCCCAGGTTGCTAATATGACCACAAAAGCTACTGCTGTGATGATGTTGTGAAAATGAGGTGAAATATTTGATATTGTATGGAATTTTTGGAATATAAATTCGGAAGGAGTGGATTGGGCTCACCAAAAAGATAAAGACTTGGTCATTTGTCCAGAGTGCTTAAATTTTTATAAGCATAAAGAAAAGTTCATCTTATTCCAGAGCTATAATGCAATAAATTGAGTTGTTTCTTTTGAAAAAAATATTTTTGTGGTTTTCCTTAAACAAATGTTTATTTTGTATTTACAGTAACCATTTATATTAAAACTGCCTGTCTTATTGAGTAATGCTTGAAATCATGCAATTTAACGTCGACAAGATATTAATGGCTATATTAACTTCATATGCATTTAATATGGCACGAAATTGGAATTTTGAAATGAAATTATTGTTAACTTATTGGTTCTCATTTAATTATATGTTTGATTATTTTTCTCATTATTAATGAGGCAATGTACAAATTCCCACAACAATTTTATAAAACATACATACAATGTCGCCATAAGAATTCTAAGAAGCTTAGCATGTCCATATTCCCATCAAGTAAAATCGGAAAACTACCTCCAAAGTAAAGTCAGTATCGCAAGTATAATTATCTAGGAAACAAATACCTTTAATAACAATGTGCTCGATTTTAATTTTTTAGGAATTATACCTCTTTCCATACCACGTTTAATTTCACATTTTATTTTTTATTAAGGACGACCATTTATTTATTTTATTTATTATATTAGGCATTTCTGCCTTAGACTTTTGCTGTTTGACGAGCCACTTCTTTAATCATTTATGTCAAAAGCCTTTTTTGCTATTAGACGTTTTTACAAACAGGAATTTCTTATGTAGATCTACTGATCTAAAAGCATTTTGAGATAATATTTAATAATTATTTTCTGAACTTCGATGAGTATGAGACAAATTAGAAAGAAAGCTTTAATTTTTAAGAAAAACTGACAGTTAAACGTTTTTCACTTTTTAGGCCTCTTAAAATAACAATGGACAAAGAAAGAATGAATGCTGTATAATAATTCTATAAGTAAATACTCGTTGATATGGTCTACATCCCGGAAAAGATGCCAGTCATTCATTGAACATTCCGACCGTGAAAGCCAGGGTTTATGAAATGAATGTTGTAGTTTTGCATGCAGTCTATTTTCTTTTGATATTAGATCTATAATAATTTTCATGTTTAAAGGCTCGCTGTAAATAGATTTATAATTATTGTCAATGTTTAAGCTACGAAGCTAAGACCTGTAATGGATGTAGTACGTAATGGACAATACCGGTACATAATGCTGTATTCAAATCAGACCTCATTTAAATTACTTTTCCAAATTGATATGAACTGAAATGGGCGACATTATAACAATTAGTATTTTAATTTGGCCTTTCGAAATAGCGCATTCAATTTAGATATGTCGGAAAATAAACTGAAACACATAAATTTAACTGTATAATTACCCCATCACATATAATTCTACCTCATTTACAGCATTAAATAACTTAATTGAACTTTTGAGTATTTCAAAGTGCAATCTGCATTACAGTAAAAACAAATGTAATATTCCTCTAGTCACACTCTAAATAAATATGAAGTCGCGAAAAACAAAGAGATTAAAATATAAAATGTACGCCATTTCTTGTTTCGTAACGTTAAATACATAAAACATAAATGCTATGAATGTAACACGCTGCATCCATATATCCTCTTTATTTAAGCATACCAGGCAATATAAATCTAGCAACACCTGCCGATATTTGCATGAGAAAATAATGTAATAGTTTATTTGACAAGAGATGCCAGAATAATAAATAAAACAGGAAGCTACAGAGGACAGTGCACTGTGTACTTTCAAAACACGTAGCAGAGAATTTGAATTTCAATTCAGTAAAGTGACAAAAATGTAACAGGCTCTCTCTTCCCAGAAGTCGACAGTAGTTGAACATGTTATTCGGTTTAAAAATAAAAAGTATGATTAAATAATAACAATTATATTACTTTTTTATTAGGCTATTTTACAATACAGCTGTTTTCCAACCAACAGGTAGACAGTTGTCAGAATTCATGGATTCCGAGATGGAATATCAACTTATTTATCAAGTAGCTCTCAGTTGGCGTCACGAGTTGAGTGCACCCCGTTCCAAACCTCCCTAATTCAGGAAAAGAGTCAGAAATGCTAACCACTAAGCAACCCAGGCGGTCTAATATTAATATCACCACAGGTAAACCTAACACCACAAGTAATTTTAAATCGCAAAATTTGATGTAAAAATGTAATGTCATTTATATAGCCTCTTTACTATAGCAATGAGAATTGTACTTAGGTAGTATTTTCATCGGGTCGATTAACCTAACAATTGGTATTAATCGATCTGTTAAATCGTACGGCCTTTTGCATTTGTTTTGCATAACTCATGAATATAAAAACTAGAAAGAAGTTTTAAAAATTCCGCTCCATTTCAAGGCTATTTTTGAAATATAGATGAGCAAATTATTTTTTGTAAAGATTTTCTCTTTAAATGTAGCATATTTCATAAGTTGGCAATATGTCGCACTTAATCAGTAAAAACAGTGAAACATTTTTGCAAAAGTATATAACAGATGTGCACATTTATATACTGAGTTCTGTGACTGACTGATTAAAAAAACCATTTCCTTCTTATTAATTCAAATAATAAAAGTTACATATGAGTGACATTGTCAGTATGCAAAATATTTCACTATTTTACGTTACCGCACTTCCCATTTGTTATTGTAAACAATAAGCAATTCTTAAACTACTTGTCGACAACGTAAGGATTTTGGATTGGTAGCTTAGTGGCAGTTAGGTAAGGAAAAGTTATAATAGTGTTAGTGACATAGGTCAAATTATACGTCGTTAAATGCCTTGCTGTAGTAAACACGATTATTCGAAGATTTTCTAAACTGAAAATATTTTAGTAGAATTAATTAAGGTCTGTTAGGACACTTTAAAAATGACGGCAGTTAGGTCAGGAAGAGTGTTATTAGTTCAGCACGGGCAGATTGAACGTGTTTCGTATTATGCCACATTTAATCTCCAACGTTTTTTCTTTGGTCACTCAGTTTCCCAGCATTCTCGCTGTGTGACGTCACACCACCGACAGTCACGGTCATTTTTGTCGAATCTGCGAAATAATAGCGCGGAAATTTCGCAATTTTCATCAGATCGCGGTATAAAAGAAAGTCTATTATTTAGGAGAGCAGGCTGGACTAAATCACTCGGCAACATCTCCTCTCCACAGAACGAAATACCAGTAGGTGTAATTTTAGGTGACTAATAAAGAGAATTTCGTTTTAAAGTGTGATGACTTCTTGGCTGGACTTTAACTTAGATACTTTTTGAAGAGGATAAAAAAAATGTAATAATTGTAAGGGAAGAATAATCATTTATGCAATGAGCCTATAATGGCGTTTATTAAGAAACGAGTGTGTACTTATGGAACTCGCTTTTCTAGTTTTTCTAGAGTGATAGGGAAAAAGCGAATAAGTCAAGGGAAAAAGCGAATAAATCAAAATACCATGATTTTAGGAGAGCAAAAAACAATTTATTTTCACAGCATTCTTACAATATTTAGTTCAGTCCACCACATATTTTTACACAGTATCTTATACTAGGTAACAATATCTGGGTGGGCTGATCTAAATAGTGCAACAATGCTGTCAGAATAATTTATTTTTTGTCTTTCCTGAAACTCTGGTATTTTGACTTATTTGCATTTTCCCTCTAGAATTTTAATATGAATGTCTTATTTACCATTATAGGCAAATTGCATACGACTGTTAAGAATTGTTCGACCACAATTAAATGTTTAAGTTTCCGCTTTTTAGAATATTTCCGTAACTGATGAACTGACAACAGCTCTTAGTAGTTCTCTCGTTTTGCGATAAGTGGCTGGCTACAAGGCATGCAGGCCGCCGAGCGTCTCTTGACGCTTTAGTAAACTAAATAAATAAATAAATAAACGCACAATAAACACACGAAATGAACTCAAATTAGTATAATATTAAAAGTAACAGAAATGACTTTATTTTAAATACAGGTTGTTTATTGCACAGTTATATTTGCTGCTCTCAAGGTTTAAAGGTCGACAGATGTTAGATAATAATCGATACCGCACCTGTGTTATAATGAAAATCTATATCGTAATGGATATCAATATGATACCGTGAAGCCACATGTAACAATCGTATTATGGTATGGTGTAACAAAAAAGAAATAAGGACGTTTCGAACTTGGTTATGAAAGATTCACACGTAGGATGGATAATATACAGGTCTGTATGTTGAGATGGTGGGAGCGATCAATGCGACGTGTCTGAGGAAGCGCTGTCACTAGTAGCTCCAGTCACACCTCAGAATTAAAGTTAAATTACCTGCCACATAAATCAAGAGCGGTGTCGCACACATTTGTAATCCGATTATCGCATCACGTCACCACGTAATGAACATTATACTCCAACGACACAAGCCCTTTTCTTTCACGTAAAGTACTGTTTATTAAATTTGGTGTAATTTAGGGACAGTTAGCTTTCTTCCCTTGTTTATATCATTTTGTGTGATTAATTAACTATTTTAATTAGTTTTACAGGAAGCTCAATAGCAGAGCTAAGCCGGACATTATACTATTATCAAAACAAACAAAATCAAACACTTACACTTATTAAAGCCTAGTATTTTACCTATTGTAGAAATCTGTTGAATAGTTTATGTGGAAAGATAATATGTTTTGCATTAACACAATGAAATACTTTCATTACTTAAGAAATGAATATATAAATTGAATGAAAACATGACATGGGAGGGAGGAGAGTTAGATGGTTGTTAAATTTCTAAACGAAAATTATAACACACAGCTTTTTGTGACTTATTTTTAAATATGCATGAATGATGATGAATCCATAATATGCTCATCGTGTAATGACTCTGATTCGAATGCAGAACATGTTATAATATTTTGTATCCTATGTACATTTTGATTTCTTGGCTCGTGTGTTGGTGATATGATGAAGGCAAAATCCAGTCCGAGTCCAATTCCTAGTAAGTAGAAGGATGGTTCTCAAAACAATTATGGAAGTGGTTCTGACCTATTTTTATGACCTCTCTGGAGAGATAATGATGCAAGATTTTTCAAGATCTTGAGAGGACTACGCAAACTTCTAGCACGAGTTCATGCAAATAACGATCCAGACAGCCATTTGTTACACTCAAAAAATACTTCAGATGATTCTTTTCAATCTCAGCTAACAAAGTGAAAAATCAGTGTGAGAGTTTTAAGAAGAATTTCAAAAGGCGCTCGATACTACGCTGCAGACAATCTGACACAACTAATTAAATAGTGTATGTCTGAAAATTCTGAAGTGTTGGCACAAACTATTATTATTTTTTGTTGTTGCATATATTGTCCTTAAGGTGCCTGTAAAATCAATTAAGACATCAGACAAATCTCTAGTTTATAAGATAAAATAAAATATCCCGACTTCTAAACTGGGACCTCTTCGAAGTAAGCAGGAGCAGAACTAATATAAGTCTCGTCTTGTAGAAGCAAAAGTAACCGATGGAGATATTAGATGAGTTCGTATTCTCTCTTCGGACTCATATATGATTCTTTACTGCAGAACCTTGAACTGTTCAAGTTCATCGTGATCGTGACACTGTCCACTGTCCATCACGACCTATAAGTAATTTTCTTACAGGCTCAAGTTTCTGGCATCGATGGAATTCTACCCCAGCATATCCAAATTTCTTGGAGATTCTGGCAGATGACTATTACTTGCCAATACTCAATTATGTAATTGTATGTTGGCTGCTAATGTTGCCAATGAAATTTGTCCTTATTTAAATTTTAGCCTCTTCAATAGCCATTGGAAAGATATTATGTGGCGGCATACACCAATTCAACTGGAAGTCTTCCAGATGGTTTGCATTTCTGTGCGGGATGAAGTTAGTACAACCTCACCAGCTTGGGTCTGGCGTCTCCAAAGGTTGTGAATCGAAGAGTGGTTTTCTTCGCAAGAATGAGCATAGTAAGAAAATTCTTAAAATTATTTTAGAAACGCTTTTAACTGCACTGAAAAAGATTTACATCGGCTGGCATTCCTTCAATTCTGGAGCCTGCAGGTATCAGCCGCAGCGATGGGAAACATCCAGACGGCCTGACCTTAATTCTATGGTCTGGAGGAAGATCTTTTTTATGGGATGTCACTTGTGTGGACGCCTTGGCTTTGTCCCTTTGACAAAATTCTCAGGATCAGCAGCATTTTCTGTAGTAAACATCAAAAGATATAAGTATCCAGATGTGCTTCTGAGATACGAATTTATTGCTTTTGCGGTTGATTCCATGGTAAAATTTTAGTAATTTCTGGTTTGATTTTGTAGAATATGAAGTTGCGGTTCTGACATGTAGTTTCCAAGGCTGGCTCTTCTTCGTTCGAAGCGAAAGAAGATCACTTCAACCTCCACAATGCAGATAGTCTCTATGGTGGTGACACTTTGGAAGAAAAGGATAGTTACGAGTAACTTGGGGTAAGTTATTTCTCCTAATCTCTTTAGTGTCAACATAGTAATTTTTAAAGACAGATTTCTTGTTCAATGGATATTTATTACAACTATAGCCTATTTCTTATTGCATTTCAAAATCAGTTTCAAAAGTAATTGAAATAACAACAATTTAAAAATGGAACGAAGGGAAATTTTGAGGGAAAAAGATAAATTTTATTAGCTCAGAAAGAAAATCTTAGTGTAAAAGCTGGCAACACTACAATCACTTCTTATTATGTAGCCTACAGTAAATTGTAGTAACTAGTACTTCCAACATCCCTGACTCGGAGAAGATTCTATCGGCAGACACGACAGCCTGTGATCCAGCACTCTTGTTCAGGAGCTTTGCATCTCTGCATGGATTAATGAGAGCTATGCTAATAGAGAATTGAAGCTGATATGACACTGCACTGACGAGCATCTGACAACTTCCTGTCGTACAGGCACCCTTCTCTGCTTCCTTTACGAATTTATGAAGATAACCTTTATTAGAATCTTTACGCTTGAATTCCCTTGCACGAACTCTCCTGAAAATGAGATGCTTTAAGCCTATGACTTAAAATCATCCGGCGAAAAACAGAAATACCAGATCACACAAAAAAAGAAAAAAAAACAGAATTAAATTAAATATTATGTTAGGATAAGAGAGTCGTTTGTGCGTTATTGGAAAATCGAGGGAAAAGTTTGAAAAGACGAGCCTAAGGCGAGTTTTTCTAAATTTTCGAGATTCTCCAAAGCGCTCAAGCCATCAGTTTAACATACAATTCTTTCTATGTTAACGATTTACCTAACAATAGAAATGCTACTTAAGTGTCAATCCATTTGTAACAGGTTTGACATGTTAAAAAACTCTTTACATATTACTTGCTGTTTAGAAATCCAAGTAAAGTGTCTCAGAATATTCAGATTGGCTTCAATTACTCACCATGATAAAATAACTTTAAAAGCTGATAGGTGATTAGATAGCGGAATGTGTAGTCTATTTGCATAGAGCGGAATGGTATGGGCTATATGCTATTCCTTGTGCTGCTAGAAAATGAAAGTAATGAAATTTTCTATCCACGTCTTCTAGATCTAATGGTTTTTCAAAAGCCCTTTCTCATGTTTCCTTCCCCTCCCACACCACCTTTAACCAGTAAATTACTAAACTAGTAGATAATTCAACACTGTTACATTCTGTTCTTTCTTACAGCTTTGTAGTTGCTTTACAAGAGATAACGAGAACAAACAGCAGGTGGTAATATAAAATGTACGAGTTTTCTATCTGTAGTATTGTTTGGTAGAAGCCCAGCATTGCCTTATTCTTTCGATCTGCGAATTTGGCAAACTTTATAGCCTAAAATTTAACAAAATCAATAATATACGAATAAAAGATAATGATGCAGCCTAGTTTAATGATGTTCAACCACTTTCAAAACGCGCATTACTTATCCGGCGGATAATCAGTGGAAAGAAAGGTTATGCCACAGTCAATTCGATATTTTATTCTTTAGTGAAAATCGCCGTGCTGGTTGAGCACCAGTAATATAAATTAAAAATTTAGATTTTAATAAATTTAAGCTGAAAGCAAGAAGAACAACTACGGTAATTTGGAATAAGGAAAAAATACTGGGCTGCAAAGTCTTTCAGGAGTTATCAGCTCTACACTCTTACCTCCCGACAGGGATCCGTAGAGGGATTCTCTCTCTGTCAGTCAGATTTCTCGCTATTGGGAGTAACGTAGTGGCACTGTATAGACTTAGCAAGTTCGGCATCCGTGGAATAAATCTTCACAGAACAGGGGTTTTATTTCCTCCCCATTATGGTACAGATCAAATTATTGAAGACTCATATAGACTCGTGTGGAGACTACAAGACCAAAGAGAATCTAAGGCACCTCGGCAGGTGGAACGTAAATCTTTTATGGCTAAACTTTCCGAGTCTAGAACAATAAATTCTGCTCAGGGCCCTGTTCAGGAAAAAAACTAGAGTTTAGCATCGATAGCCGATGTTTTCATGTCAATTATCGATGTTTTCTACATCAATGGAAAGCAACCGATGTTTTTGCTGAATCGATGTTTTTCCTCGAGATCGATGTTTTTAAGTATTTACAGTATTTTTTTGCATAAATTTATAAATTAATGATTAATTAACATAGTGAGTCGGACATTGAGAATGTATTGACAAAATACTTCTTTCAACAAAACATTGTCAAGGAAATATTTCAGTTTATTTGTGAATTTTGCCTAAACCACTATTTAAAAAAGTATAAATCGATGTTTTGTCGATATTATCGTCACATCAATGGTGAACATTCCACTGAAATGTTAATGAGTTTGTTAAACCTTTCAGAGTTCAATTTATACACTGGTAATAAGGCATTCATCAAGTAAAATCATCAGCGAGCACTAAGTTTGAAATCGATGAGAGAAACTTCGGTGCAATAGCTGTTTTCCATTAATGACAATCCTAATTCGTGGATAAAAGTCCTGACATTTTATATGAAACATTAAGCCATTAATCTTATAATTTTGCTTTTACGCAATTTTTAGGCGACGAATTTATACTTCATTTGCAGTTAAAAGTTTAAGAAGGCAATACTAAATGGCAATATCCATTCAGAGTGTATTCACGTCACCCAAGACGACTCTCTCATCTTGCAGGGCCGTGGAAAGAAAGCAAGGGCCCCAGGGACAAATTTTCTCGGGCCCCCGTAAAATATTAAATTCACTACCCAACTCGTCCTTTATAATGTTTGCAACAAAAAGATTATGTAATGATATTACATAATTATTAAGTGCCGGAATGGTACCGGTACATTATGAGATTGTCTGGTAGACAGGACTGTCTGACTGTCTGTCTGTCCGTGTGTCTGTAAGCACGATAACTTAAATACGCTTTATCGGATTTTCATAAAACTTGGTATAAGTAACTATTTATAAAGCCCATGGGACGAAGCCTATTGATTTTGGACCAAATTGGTTAACTGATGCCGGGCACGAAACGGAAAAATACATTAAAACGTTCTGATTAGGAACAATTTTATCTGTATGTACCAGTTTAATCATTTGAAAATTATGATTTTAAATGCCGAACGTTAGTGAGGCCTACTATTGAGCCCAAAAAGCTTTCTGCTTCTATTTTCCAAAAACAGCAATTTTCCTTCAAGAATGATCCGATTCAGATTAACTGATTAATTCCGGATAGGACAATGCAGATAAAATAAACACATAAAACATAACTTAACTTATAGCCTAACCAATTTTCTTTTAGAGTAAATTTATAAAATAAAAAATAAAACCTGGCCGGCCGAGCCCCGGCTGCCCCTGCCTCTCGTCGGGCCTGACAGTATGCGCTATTGATAGGATTGGTAACTCCTCTGTCAATTCATCTGGTATGTCGTGATCACACAGACGACAGAATATTGACAACAAAGTAAAAATATATTATTTACAATGTCCGTTACATTTTATTCATGGAATAGTCTCAATAAATCCTATCCGAGAATACTAGTTTCATTAGATAAATTTACTCTAACTTCGTTGTAGCAAATATATCGATAAACTCGTAATCTCTCGTGGGATTACCTATGATAAAATGAGATTCTGCAACCCCGAGTTAATTCTATTCGTTTACATAATGAAATTAGTGTAACAGAGTTAAACCTACGAGGCGTTAAAATTGTTAGTTTACTCCGAGTATACTCTGTTTATCATCGTTATACAATAGGCATATTTACCTCGAAATGTGCTTTGACATATTATCAGATTTATTAAAATACATGTTCAACACAGTTGAGCTCAATCAATGTAATAAAATTAATAAGATCCCATTTGCTAAACTAAGATATATTTTTTATGATCTGTCGCCTAGGCCTTTCGGTGTCTCTACACCATCTTCAGGGCATCTTTTTCTGGCTTGGAGTTTCAGTAACTAAAATAAAAACTGCCTAATAACGCTTCTGATATGTGTGGTGAAATCATGCTACATAATGAAGCACAAATGTTGCAAAAGGCATTGATAGCAAAACAACTTCCTCTTTCAAGATATAAGCGAGTTATTAAAATATATTTCCGATCTAATAGTGCGAGCGATCGGGGTTAAAGCGAAATAACAATATGATACTGTAATTAATTTGGATAATCCGTAAAATGTAGTAAACAAATGCACGGACAAACAAGTGGAAGGTTCCTCTTTGTCTATACTATTTTACCGGTAACGCCGGTAACGCCGGGGAAACGGAAAGCATAGCCTATTATATTAGGAAGATCGCCGGATCAAATCCTATAATTTCGCAGGAGCTTTAGTTCAATGGATCTTTCGAGATTTTTCTGATGCTAGATGGGAATATTATTTAGGCTACAGCTTATGTTAAAACATATTCTAGAATAATTGAGAGTGTACCAAAACTGTTTACTGCTGTAGACATTAACAAATTATGATAACTTACACTGTATCAGAAATAGGGGATTTGCGAAGCGACATCTCCGATCCAGGCACTAAAATGCTCACTACCGTTATTCCAATAATAAAATCCATCATGAATCCTAAATGTGAGTGAGCTACGTATGCTTTGAATTTCAAAAGTTTAATTCTATAATGCATTTTTAAACAAGTTCATAACGTTACCAGATTCTTTAAAATAAGGAATTAATTCTGTGTGATTAAAGTATGGACTATATGACTCTGAGTACTCTCTAAATATTTTAATTGTAAACACAGTACAATTACCTGGCCCGTTAGTAATCAACGGGTAGTACAGAGTCAAAGGGAGTTAATATATTATGGAAGACAATGACTGGGATTTGAACTCACGGCCCCTGAGATCATGTTGCAATTAGTGCCGAAGTAAATTTAACCATGTAGTGATAACCTCCCACAACAAGCAGCCGCAATACTAACGCAGGAAAAAAGTCTATTGATGTCATTCAGCCAAAAAAAAAAAAGTATGCATGTGGAACCTTGAAATTTTTAGCGACTAATTAGGCCTATGTACAGTATAATGATATATCTTCAGCGGTAAAAACAGTTCACCACAGAGATCCATTTGTAATACCCCCCTTTTCATAGTTTATTATTAATAATAATAATAATAATAATAATAATAATAATAATAATAAGTAATAATGGGACACAATCGAGAGAAATGCAGAAAATCTTTTCGATGCCTGCAGAAATGTTGGATTGGAAATTAATACAGACAACAAAGTAACTTATATGACTATGGAACGCCAAAATAATTCTCTACAAACTATTAGAATAGCCGGTAAATCGTTCGAACAAGTGGAACATTTCAAATATCTGGTAACAATAATTACAAACACAAATAATATTAAGGCAGAAGTGTTGACTCAAGTCTGGAAATGCTTGTTTTTAGCAGTTCAGAAACTCTTATCTTGTCGTCTTCTGTCCAGAAATCTAAAAATAAATATTTATAAGACTATTATCCTGCTGGTTGTTTTATATGGATATATGGATATGGACATAGCCCCTTACTGGTCGGGAAGAACATAATCTGAGTGTGTTCGAAAACAGGGTGCTTAGGAAAATATTTAGGCCAAAGAGAGATGAAAATGGGGGCTGGAGAAAACTGCTTTACGACGAGCTTCATAACCTACACTCTTCACCAATAGTAAGGGTAATTAAATCACGGACGATGGAATGGGCTGGACTTGTTGCACGCATGGGGGAGGAAAGACATATCTGTAAAGTATTGACTGGAAGACCCGAAGAGAAGAGACCACCTGGAAGACCTAGACGTAGGTGGGACAATGTTAGGATAAATTTAAGGGAAGTAGGATTTGCGAGAGATGTTTGGATGGAGTTAGCACATAATAGGGTTGAATGGCGGGCTCAGGTAAGCGCGGCAATGACCCTCGGGTTCCATAAAATATATAATATTCTTTTAGCTTGCTGAGGAATTGTCTATTGCCATTGAGTGAGTAAGTAAGTAAGTAAGTAAGTAAGTAGGTAAGTAAATAAGTAGGTAAGTAAGTAAGTAGGTAAGTAAGTAAGTATGTAAGTAAGTAGATAAGTAAGTAAGTGAGTAATAATTATAATAATTATTATCTTTTTAGTCGTCAATCTCTTCCAAATAGCTCCTGTTTTCAGATAAAATGTAATGTGATTGTGGTTATTAATGCTCGAGGCAGAAATATGTTTACCTGCATCTTTTCGTTTACGTTTCCTTTTTTCAACGACTAGAACATCTTGTTTTGTATACATGCACAAAAAATACACGAGTGCTTAGAATATATTGAATTAGCTGCCATTTTGGGATTAAAATATTTCTTCTTTTATTTATTTCTTCAAACTGTCATAAAAAGAGCAGAAGTTAACTTTTTCACGGCTACTGAGGTATAAATTCGTCATCTAAAAATTCTGTATAATAGCAAATATATAATGTTAATAGTGTATCGTTTACGTAAAATGTGAGGACATTTTTCTTCTTCTTATGATCGTTATTCTTGAATACCAGACCTTCTGCTAAAATTGTTCTCTTCGATTCAAGCTTAGAGCCCACTGACGACTTCACTTGATTATTGCTTATATTAATACAAAAATTCAGCTCTGGAAAGGTTAATGATTTTTCTTCGATTTTTTCAATCGGATCTCTGTTAGCATTGGTCAGAATAGGCATAATAGTGTAATTTTCAACCAAAAGAAACTGCGACTGAAAATTACAAAATGTTTAAGGGACCCCAAGACCTACTTTTGAAAACGTGCATTATTTTCTCAATAGATGCATGATAGGAACAAATTATATTAAAAAGATGTTGTAGCCTACTCCAAGTTTCAGGTTGACTAGACTAATATTTTAGTAGTTATACATTTTTAATTACATAAATTTATAGAAAACCATAATTATCTTGCATCATAATAAGTTTATAAATTTTTTTAATGTTTTTATTTGAGGCAAAGGATCTTTTACAATCTTAAAATAATATTATACAGCATTAACTATGTAAAAATGTACATTTTCTAGAAGTACAGTGCTGATAATATCTAAATTACATTAGCAAATTCCAAGTTTTTGGTAAAGTGTTCAGGACGATTGAGGAAATTAATCTTCTTTTTCTCAAACTTTATAATAAAATATTATTGTATCCATAATGTTCAACTAACATTATTCGATTTAGAAAACTATTGCTGCACTATTAATAAATAGAATTTATTACATGTTGATTGTAACAACACTAAATTAAATTTCACCAACAATTGAGTAGGGTAGGCCTATGAAAAACTATTAATAAATAGAATTTATTACATGTTGATTGTAACAACACTTAATTAAATTTCACCAACAATTGAGTAGGGTAGGCCTGCATATCCAATGACTTATTATTTCCGAATTTTTTATGTAAGTAAAAGAACATAATGGTACCGTTCTAAAACAGATAAATTATTATTTCTTATTTTCCTTTTCTTATTTATAAATCTACAGCCTGTTTACCTCGTCTCGTTTACATAACTGAGCTATTTCCCGACTGATCGTGAGGTTGTGATTAGCCGTTGTCCCAGAGGAGAGGGAAGATCCCACTGTAGTGGATTAACGATTACTACAGATTTATTGGAGTTGCTACAGTGGGCCTTGTGTATGGTTCATTTAGTAAAATGTGGGCTAACTATTGGTCTATAAGAGATCCTGAAAAGATAAGAATATTTCAATTAATATTAAATTCAGTGTTTACAAATTACAATAAATCGCCACGTTGATTTGTAAAGGTATATTTTATTATAATCATTTAAACTATTTTAATTCCAAATCTCTACTTCTTCATACTTCTTCATACTTCTTCAGCTTAATTACGTAACATCTATAGCACATCAACGAGTTGCGAAGGGTTATAAGATGCAATTGTTGTTCTCTACAACATCTCTTTTTAAAATAATTTATATTTCATTTAAACCAAAGCAGCATTTGAACATGATGATCTGACATTTAATACATTATTTAAGTAAAGGCTTCAAAATACTTTCAAAATCCATGATTTGGACTGGATATCAAAAGTTAATGAAATAGAGCTGCCGAAAGGAAGTTCATTTCGAATAATAGCGACATCCAGGAGAACCTTTTTAAACCGAGTTATTAGCACTTTTTATATTCAAGGCGTGTTATCAAAATGTTAAAAGGGTTCCTCTAATTAGCAACGATTCGGAATGTACAAGATATCAATATCAAAAGATACTTCATAATTAGGAGTAGCAATTTCAAAGGAAATTTCAGCCAGGGTCTATTGATCCGATTGGCTTTCATATAGTTGATGAGGCATCAAGTTCAAAGCTTACTTCAGCTGGTTAGAAGTTGCATGTCGCTTTACTTGCCTATTTTAAGTTAATTTTTGTGGAACACCTTTATTATGTAGTCATTATCTACATGAGATAATTAAGGAATACATAATTTTGCTTTTGCTTTAAACTTGAACGCTTATTATTTCGAAGCGTTTTTAGTAAATTACGGGGTACGTCGTAGCGTGGTGGTTGAGGCGCTGCGCTACAAACCGAAAGGTCACGGGTCCCATCCCCGATGAGGTCGTTGGAATTTTTAATTTGGCCTAATCCTTCTAGTGGCACTATGGCCCTGGGGTCGTCTCAGCCTCTAACAGAAGTGAGTACCAGGAGCATTCCTGGAGGTAAAGGCGGCCGGAGCTTAAGGCTGACAACCTTACCACCTCCACGTGCAGAATGTCAAAAAACTTGGGAGTATCATGCTCCTGGAACCCTCGGGGCCTCCACGGCCTGTACAGGGAACATTTTACTTTTCTCACTTTATTAAATTGCAGTTTGAAAAAAAAATGGGATTAATAACTGCGAAATCCACCACATGAACATGTGATCTTGCATTATGTGAAGTCAACGTAGGCAAATATAAAAACCGCGTTTGCAGATCACAGAATATCCATTTAACTACCACCTTAACTATGTACAGCTACTGCTATAGGTTCAAAGCCAATCAGAAGGAAGACCCCTTTGTACAAATTCTTATATTTATATGGACACTAGGCTCCCCTGACATTATAAAAATTGGGCAGGCCTACGAAGAATTGGGTAGGCTAAAATGGCCTTGAGATTTGACTTAAAATTACTGCAGTCATAAGAGAGTCTGTCGGATGACGACAAGAATGTTTGATTAGTCAATTTATAAATCTACTTCCATCGGTTCTCCAATGGGGTCGCACAAAAAGCCTTCTAGGCTGGGGAACGGGAAGTGAAGAAAACTCCGATAGAACACCACATTATGAAATCAAATCCATCGGGTCAGTTGACATACCCTATCCTCTAAAATGTTTGGTTGCGGCTCAGAACACGCAGCCATCATTCTACCATCATTCGATTCTTGTAATTATTGTGAGACTGGAATGGTTAACATGCAGAATGCCTTTGATATTTAATAAAGGAGATAGCAATGTTCTTTATTTCCTGCCCACCAATCAGATTGTTACCTCAGGAATTTCAACCAATCAGAATCTTAGAATGCATTTTGACAGCTACATGACAACTCCGCGTGAGTACTTTAGCAGAGTTGCAAGATCTCTTGGCCGTACATGCAAACTATTAAGAGCAAGTATATTAATGATTGTTTGTATATTTCATTTGACTGGGCGCTAAGTTACATTGACAACAGCGCATTCTTATCGAGTGACAAGGTGGCGAAGAACAATAATGATACCGCATGCCTTTGATGTACCGCACGCCCACTTACGAAATATTGTCATTTGAAGGGGTGATGAATTATTTGTACGGCAATCTTTAAGCCAGGGACATCGCACTGACAAAAACATACGGCTTCGGCTGTCATGACTGGTGGGAGGGGAAGATGGCTTTCTCTGTGAATTCAATTCTCACCTTTGAATGCCCTTTTTCTTCACACGCGTTCCGCCACTGTCAGGAAAAAGAAATTTTGGAACCTCGTCCTGTCGCACAGACCTCCACATTAAAGTGAAAATATATTGGTATTATGTAGTATAGTATAGTGTACCGGTACTTTAGACGTGTTTTTCAGCGCTGCAAAAGTAAACAAGAAACCAAATCTATTTATTTATAATTATTTAGGGCATCTTCAACAGAAAAAAGTTATTCATTCCACTTAGGCTATCTATTGAAAACAAAAGGATACTGAAAGAACGTCTCTGAAGTGCATTTGTGAATGAAGAAATGCAGCACTCAATTTCGCCGGGCATAGGATTTGTACCCGAGATTACCGTTAAATCAGGCATTCATAACAGCATTAGCCAATAAAGGCATTTTTTGGGCAAAACGAAAATACATTGCTAAACGACTGCCGGGACCGCGTCGCTGACTACAGATCCGTCGGCCCGGATTCGTTCTCCAGTACCTCCTCAGCTTTTGTTGAGGTAGGGAGGTCTGGTAGGGGTGCACTCAGCCTCGTGATTCAAATTGAGGAGCTACTTGATAGAGAAGAAGCGGCTCCGGTCATGGAAACCACTATTAACGGCCGTGGGTGTTGGTCCCACATGCCCCCCAATCCTGCCATCTGCCTATGGTAGATGACGCAGCGGTCGATTGGTAGGCCTTGTCCCTTGGATGTAGCGCCACGGAGTTTAGATACGACTGTCATGAGTGCATTATTGGAGAATCGAGGAAAAACGTTTAAAAAGACGAACCGACGTCGAATCTTCTTACATATTCTCTCATGAACGTAAGGCATATGTATATAGCATACTAACTTATATTTTTGTGATGATAACGGTTACCTGGTAACGGGGAAATATCTAAGCGCTTAGAACAGCAGATATTAAGATACAAGAGTACCAATTTGATTGCGTTGATTACTTCGAAGCAAGCAGTGCGCCAATGCACCATATTGCCTGATGAATTCGGAAGTCAATTTTAAGAAATAAAAGGATATAAATACACGAAAGGTTGAAATTGTAAATTTCAGCTGGAAAATATGTGTATATCCTAAGTCTACAATAATAGATAATATCAAATATAACAGGATTTGTTATGATGATGCACCTGTTCAGTAAGTAGTACGCATGTTAGGATACCTGAAGTGGTTGTAGGAAAGTCAAGCTTTTACCACAATAGAATTTCGGAAATGATAGAAAAATTATATTTTCTTACTTAACAAGCAATACTCAGAAGACAGACGTTCAATTACATGGTTTATCGTTTTTTTCCGGTGGGGCGGAAGGGGCAGAATGGGTGTTCAGGTCTAGGTTTTCATTGTTTGAATTGAACTGCTTATTGTGGGTTACACTTCTCAAAGACAGCTTCTACCTGCTGCCACCCAAATCTTCCTCGACCTGGCAATCAGTGAATAGAAAATAATTAGGCGTATTCACACTTGTCTGCAATAGAATGTTGCCAAATACCTACTACAGCACGTTCACTTCACTTGAGAAGTGGTGAATGACAGCGGCAACACTGGGGAAATTCACATGACTACAAGATCACCTCTTATTTGTCTGTGTCAGTGCAGATTTTCGGAGTAGGGAACAATGCTATTATATTATTATTTTGTAGACAGACGATGATTTGGGTCGAGGTCTTCTTAAAATGGCACGAACAGTATTGTTATTTCCAAGTGATGAGACGATTCCATTATCTGTATTGTTAACCCCTTCAGACCCAACGTGCATAATTATGAACATCGATTTCTATCTTTATAATGACCACAATAAAAGCGTTCACAACTCTCCAGACTAGTTGAGCATGATTCTGCACATCTCCTAGACTTCACAAGCTGCATAGTGCTGCCATCTGGCAAGATATATGGCAACATTTTACTCTGAAAGAAGAACATGGCAGCCAAGCATGGACTCCATGGAGGTAAGACCAACAATTTTATGGATTTTATAAAGAATAATTCTGCTTTCATGGTGTTATAGTGGTTTATAATGTATTATTATGTTTCTATAACTGTTATATGGAATAATAATAGCAGACAAAAATCTAAAACACCCAATAATAAGTACCTAAAAATGATGTGCATTATTATGCCTAATCAGATTCTGTAGTTGCAGTTCTCATGAACATGCCTGAGGATCAGCCAGAGTTAGATTGAGGTTTATATTTTTATTTTATTATACAATTTATATATACTAGGTGTATATATACCTAGGTATATATACCTAGGTATATATACACCTGGGTAAATATATAATGCATTATAATGTATTATTAGGGGGTACGCCGTAGCGTAGTGGTTGAGGCGCTGCGCTACAAACCAGAAGGTCGCGGGTTCGATTCCCGATGAGGTCATTGAGATTTTTCAATTGGCTTAATCCTTCTGGTGGCACTATGGCCCTGGGGTCAACTCAGCCTCCAACAGAAATGAGTACTTGAGAAGTGGTGAATGACAGCGGCAACACTGGGGAAATTCACATGACTACAAGATCACCTCTTATTTGTCTGTGTCAGTGCAGATTTTCGGAGTAGGGAACAATGCTATTATATTATTATTTTGTAGACAGACGATGATTTGGGTCGAGGATGTAATTATGTTGATTGCCGTCTTACCCAAAGTCAATGACTTCCTGTTGAGCTATTTGAGATATATTATTATAATAAAATAAAAGCAAATAATTCCAGTTTCTACGCTTTTTCAAGTAATTTCTCAACCAAGAAATGTGCTTGTACAATAAGGCTGATGTCATCAGTTGTTTGTATCATTTGCAATTCCTCGGTGCACACAAGCGAAATAGTATTCATGCCTAGCTTCTAAAATATTCTGTCTCCGACATTTTTTGGGTTCTTACCTTGAATGTTCAACTCTTTTGGTACTAGGTTCGAGTTGGTTGTGATTCACATACTTTACCACAGATACATGCCTAATTTTGCAGTACCCCTAATTTCGCAGTATCTTTTTATTTTATTTATTGCAAAATTGGGAACAGTAGTGGAAATATTTCATCTTATTCATCAAAGAAGGCATCTTCTCTTCTATTTTATACATCTTTTTGTTTTTCCATTATTGTTCCTGACTTTGCAGTAAGTTAAATAAAATAAAAGATACAGCGAAATTAGGTAAGTTTCCGTATACACTAAAAGCGGACTTTCGGATAATCTTGCTGCACATGGTATAATCACCTGTGTCGTATAATTAAGCAACAGAGTGCGAAATATCGGTGTAACTGGGGTTGTCACTAAAATTTCTTGAAGACAATTAACACTTTCATTCTGAAATATTCACAGTCCCTTACTTCTCAGAGACATCTAATGTCGGTATTCTGTGAAATGAAAGCTATGAAAATAATTGCTGAAATATCTCATACATTTATGTCACGAAATACAGCGTCCAATCTTACAATATATCATACAATTTCATTGCTGACATTTCGTGACAATAGTAATTCACTAAGACCTATTCAACAGTTGAATCTAGTGTCGCTTTAAGGTAAACTGTGGCCATCACCATATCGTCAGTTATGAATATGATTTCCAAAGTGAAGAATTAGCAAGCGGGGATGGAGAGTTGAGCAGATGTTTTGGGGGAGAGACTTGCATGTCTAGAAGTCATCAAGAGTAAAAGCCGTGTCTTATGTTACTCGGCATACTACACGCACTCACCAAGTTGATGCTATTATCCTCATCACGTGTTATTGTTACCTGGCTTTTCAACATTCATGCATAGCTCCCACGTATCTCATGCTTAATTCTCAATTCACCAGCGAGGCGCTCTGCTGTTGCACATTCCTCAGAACAGATCTTACTCAAATTCTCAGCTTTAAAGCCCATGAAGGAGTAGACCTACTTGAGTCCCCTTTCGCTTTCTTCAAAGTACTTTCAGTCCAGGCCATACCTGAGCAACTGAGGGGAAACGTTTTAGTCCCCTATCCACTCTGTGACGTATGAAACCGTCATGTTCAGTGTCACGTCGAAACCGCTTTATGCTGACGTCAAGGGCGACTGTAGTGGGAGACATTACCCCAACGCACAGTGGCACAATGTGCCACAGCTGCGCACCCGTGGTCTAGGCTGACATTCTCCTTATCATATGCGTAAAATCACCTTCCTTCTTCAGAGTCTTTTTTTCTCACCAGTGGAGTTCTGTATAGTCGGGTGGAAGGAAGAAGTACTGGGCTACCTGCCAGGTTGGCACGCATTAGAACAGAACTCTACATTAGAACGACTAAATCTATATCGCATTTCGGCCTGACTTGGGGTGATTTCCAGTTTATATATGAGTAAACGGTAGTTTTTTAAAATGCAGATATTTGCTATTCTTATGGAAGTATTTTAAATAAGTTGTTTGGATTTAAATCACATTAATGGATTTCTTCCTATTTTTACTGGCAGAAGTATAACTCGATCGGTAACACCTGAGCCAAACAAACGGCTGCGCAGTAGGCTATGATGATGTAATCTAGGCATGCCAGACCTTCATCTCACGTGATGTTCCCTGCTGTACAGACCGTGTAAAAATATCTTAGTTAGCCTCACAGCATTCAATAGTGATGACCCAACAGCGATATTCCGTGAGTTACATGCCATTAACTGACTTAAATAATATTTCATAACTAAGAAAAATACTTTATTCACTTTATTTTTATTTTAATAGTTACCGGCTATTACGAACCGCATAGTTTGGAATTAATAGTACAGTATATGCATTCTCTTCTGCCCCCAACTCCGTTGCTAACGGCGGACGATAAGGTATCTGCGCGTGTTTGGTTCAGATCCTAGCATCCCAGTTATATATGGATGAAAGAACAGGGAACAATTAAACAATCAATTTCTTGGGGTTTTTGTCCTCCATTTCAAAATCATTTGATAGCAATACCAAATCAAGATATATAGGGTAAAAATTTCTTAAATAAATAAAGCTGGATTGAATGGACTACCATCTCGTTTAACAGGAAAGTGAATTCTGGAATGTATTGTTTTCTGGGCGGTACGACCACGGATCCGCGCATCTCTTGTGTATACATTACGATAAATAGGAAACGAGAAATTTATTTCTAGAACACTAATGGACCTAAAGTTAGCAGAATGAAATTATTTTCGATGTCACTGGTGCAGAATATAAACGTTGAAGCGGCATTTAAAGTTTCCCATTTTCAAAACCGTGTAACACATTTATTGAACAAAGAAATAAGCTATATTGAACATTTTTAAATGGCTTACAGTCTTGGATTTACAATTCTGGTCTTACTTTTTGAATATGATTTCCTTGAGATGCCCTCCATTAACTTCAACACATTGCTGCAATCTCCCTCGTACACTGGCCTTTACGTGGTGTGTGGTGTCTTGCGTAACATTTGCACATTCCTGCTGAATTGCATTGTTAAGACTGTTAATGTCAGGGAGGGCATGAGCAAAAACTTTAGACTTCAGATAGTCCCACAGAAAAAAGAAAATCTGCTGCAGTAAGGTCGGGAGATTTGGAGGAAAATAATTTGGAAAGAATTCGGCCGGGGAAACCAGAATGAAGGGTGTCCATTGAAAGATGTGCAGTATGTGATACAACACCATCCTGTTGAAACCACAATCTCTCAATATTGAAGTTACGATGTGTCGATTCTGGTAGGAAGAAAGTTTGCAGCATGTGATTGTAACGTTCAGAGTTGACAGAAACCGAAGCACCATTATTGCTCTCAAAGAAATAAGGGCCAATAATACCCTGTGCTGCAATGGCGCACCACACCACGTCCTTAGGACTGTGAAGTGGCAGCTTGTGGATTATGCGTGGATTTGCAGGCAATTGCACATGTTACGCAAGACACCACACAATGCGTAATGGCCAGTGTACGAGGGAGATTACAGCAATGTGTTGAAGTTAATGGAGGGCATCTCAAGGACGTTATATTCAAAAAGTAAGACCAGAATTGCAAATCCAAGACTGTAAGCCATTTAAAAAATTTCAATGTAGCTTATTTAAGTGTTAAATAAATGTGTTACACGGTTTTGAAAATGGGAAACTTTAAATGCCGCACCCTGTATATTGCCACATCTTGCTCTTCCTGTTTCTACAATACCGGGACACTATAGAAATAGCTTACTTCATTACGTAGGATACTGGTATTTTTAAGCTTCAGCAGGGGTGTTCAGCGTCAGAAGATAGATGGTGATTATATACGTGACAAATGACGACACGTTCAAGCTGCCATTTTGATTCATACTCAGACCTTTCGTCTCACGGAATTCGAAAGTGATAAAGCTAATAACTAGGGCAACAGTTACGTTTCTATTATTTAAACACCGATTTTAATATTTTTAGTTTACCAAGTAGCTGGTTGTGCAAGAGGTATTTACTTCTACTCGGCCTATGTAATAATTCTTCATAAACGGAAACGAAAATGTTTTATTTGTTTGCTCATCATCAGTTTGTACTACCATGTAGGCCTACCTATGTTTACTGCACAAAATTGCATGATCCAATATGAAAGCCATCGCTAGACCTATATCCCTTATTGGAACATAAATGATAAACAATAGTTAAGTACAGCGTGTTGTGTTTGGTGTTTCAACGCCTCTGGCCCTATTGCTTGTTCCATTCTTCTGCTTTTGTCGTGGACTGTAATAACTAATTATTGATAATCTCAAGGTGTGGCTAGCAAGTTTATTTGTACTATTTTCAGTTGTTGTATACGGAATATCTATTGGAATATCAAATGGCGTTCCCGACAAAGAGTCATTTTGAATAATTCATTAGTCTAATTAACTGTGTGTCGTAGTTACATAATTGGAGGGGTGGTTAGGATTCAAGGTGTCCCAGGAATTCCAGTTTGGCATTCATACTGATGACGGATTTCCTAGATACTGAACGCTTCTCAAGTTTTCAGCCAGGTAATAAAATTATTAGCTAGAACGCTATGTATCCCAACACCCATCAGGAAGCCCAAACACCCTCGATTACCTTCAAGATGTAATAATATAGAGGGCAGAGTATTTTCCGCCTAATCACCACAAAATGTTTATAAACGAAATTCCAAAAAGACACGTCGTAGAATTTACAAATATTGTGATGAGTTGTAGTTATTGTCAGAGTTGCTAAAAATTACAAAATTATACATTTAACTATTAATTAAACAAATGTATTACAAAAACATACGTACAAATATTCAACAGAAATTAACGTAGTAAGTCTTTTTTTAACTTGTGATGTTTTTAAAAACCAATGTGTAACAGTTAGCTACATAAAGTTTTTTTCTTTTTTTTTTTTTAATAAACTTCATAACAAAAAATCAAATCACACTGTAAGAGAGTTTATCAAATTCTATATGTTAGATTATGTTGTTAAAATTCATGTAGATGTGGTATATAGGTCTATTGATGGTTTTATTATATAAATATTCTAAAATGTAAAAGAACATTAAAACTGTACAACACGTATGTGACGGTGTTCGGTCTTTAAAATATAATTTTGTAACAGAGACAACTAGAATAGCTAGAAGTTAATTATGTCTGTCAAGCAAACTAAGCATATGAGTTTCAATACTTATTCAACACCTGAAGGCAGAAATTGTATGTCAGAGTTCAGTAGCATTGTCGAGAAACAGTATCTTGAAGTTATTATCTGTCAATATCATTAGTACAGTTGATGTTTTGCCAATTATTCTAGTAGGGCCTTATTGAAATTGTAGAATAGGAATTCATTCCGATATGCGCATTTAGGTATTATCATACCATCATTAAGATCTAATGTAAATATGGAAATGCTGAAGTTGTATAGTTCACGTAGGTGAAAACTCTAGAGTTGGTTGGTTGAGAAACTTGAACCAACCTGCTTGAAGTCTTTTTTCCCATTATTTTAAATTCAGCGAAGTGAATGTGTAGCTTTAGCATACGCAATATAAAGCTTCAACCAGCCGTTCCTTCCCCTTGACGCGGTGGCGGCAGGTTTGACCGTGAGAATCAACCCTTATTCCTCACCTGCCTAACTCCCAGAGGGTGTCAGAGTGCTTCAACCAGAGGGAATATTTTCAAAAATCGATAAGACAAGCTACAACCGTACACACGTCTTCTCTACCTTGCCACAATGTTATTTACCTCAGGGAACAGAATTTGAAAGCAAAACAGAGAGTATATTTAACCTATAATGCTCTTTCACCCCCAAACAAAATATTCTGAATTCCTTCTAATCTGAAAGTATGCCTGGTACGAATGAACAGTTTGAAACAAAGGATTAGCGGTTTATAATTAACACATTCTAGAATTCGTTAGAACACATTCCTCCTTAGAATTTCAACTCATTCAGATGTTACTTTGGCGAAGTTAATTAACAATTTCAGTTGTTTCACTTTTGTTTCAAGTTACATGCAATACTGAAATGAGAATAATTTTTGTTCACACAAATGAAATTGCGGGCTTCTCACTTATGTGTATTTTTATTACAATTAACTTGCCTTTTATTATTATTAATAGGGATGGTTCCTCGTTACTTTCGATACCTCGATACTCTCGATACTTGCATGGTATCGGTATCGAACGATACTTCAGAAAACTAGCTCGATACTTTTGTAATTCTGCAATTAAGTGAGAATGCTAGTATTTTTTAACAAAAACTTGTAAGTGGACTGTTTAAAAACCTAATTTTAGTTTTAATGTAGAATTTAAAAATAATTATAGGCTACTGATGATATTAAATTTTGTCTCATTAAATATGCAGACTTAATTAATTTAGTTGGTATTACACAGTTCTCTCAAATTTTAATTTTTAATGTACCTATTTATTGAAACTGGAAATGTTGAAGCTTTGAAGCACCGAAGTATCGAGTATCGAGGAAAATATCATGTATCGGTATCGAGAATCGAGTATCGAGAAAATCTGGTATCGACCCATCCCTAATTATTAATATAATTTTTGCTATTATATCTGGTATCACAATTTACAGTGATATTGTTATTATGAAAAGGGCTTGACCGAGAGTGAGAAGAGCAACAGACGGCCTGTAAATTTTGGAAAAAACTATAGTTTGTTAACCCTTTATTTAAGTTGGCATATTTATTTCCTACATACTATCATGTAAAACCATGACTCCATGGCGCTACAATCCTAGAGAGATATATCGTGAGAATAAATTATCTACATAGCCTATAAATGATTAGCTGTACTTGCTTTTTAAGTACAGTACACTGTGGGCTCATGGAATGAATTTTCAAATCTTATCCACATTCTCCTAATATTCTATGTAGGCTACACGTTGTCTGTATGACTTCATTTAAGCGGATACTTATTTACTGCACCTACTGTGGCCATATACTGTATAGAGGGAATGCCTGGGTTTCTGTAAAGTCATTTCTATAGCTGGAGAGCCTTCACATTCAACAGGATTTGCTAAAGTAATGCACTTGGCTCTTTCACGTAGATTTCCCAATGCTCCACTGCTCAGAATATCCGAGCCAGGCCTGTTGCAATTAGATGTATACTTAACTTATATATATGATTTCAATCTTTAAAATTGCTTCCTCTGGTCCATGAAGACCCCCCCCCCGTATTTGCCGTAAATTCAAATGGAAAAGATAAAACTACTCAGATCATTCGTCCATCTAGAGAACTTTATACACGGAACTTCATACACGGAATGGAGTTACATCTGCTTTATGTATAATTCCGGATCGTCCTTCCTGAAAAATATCCAAAAGAGGCATTTTAAAGCCACAAACATACAATTGATGGCTGTGTAATGTGAATAAAGGCCTCACGAACCACCAAATCAAATGAAACCTGTATTTCTCGAACTCTGGCACTGTTCACGAGAACGAAAAAAGATATTTAGTTATTATCTCATCCCATAACTTCTACTTATTCATAAACGTTCTTTATGTATATTTTTCTGGCTCCTGTAATATTTAATTACTCTAGTTACGTTTTTCTACATTATACCTTCCCTTCTTTCAAAACACAATAAGAGAATTTTTACACATTAGTTTTGGCCTATATTTGAATATTATACAATTATATTATGTTGTTTATACCGGTATTTCCAAAGTTTTGCTGAAAATAAGGTTTTGTATTAATCGGAATGCACTTAACTTAAAGGGGAATCTCTAATTATTACAATCAGTACAAGGTAACCTTGGAGAAACCAATTACAGTAACTGATTTAAACTTACGAGATTTAAAAGCTATATAGGCCTACCAAGTAGTTATACTAAGCTATATACTAATACTCTAAAGAAGAATAGGCTATTAGGTAATAAAGCCTCAATGTTCGCCAACTGCCACTATAATGATGTCAGGGCATGAGTTGTGTGTGCGGGCAGAATGGTTAGGGAAAACAGTAAGGGGTAAGTCGCGCTGGAAGAAGGTGCATATGAAATACGACCTACATATCCCCCACTCCGCGCCCTTATCGCTCACCGGGTTAGACAATCCCGTTAAATGTCTCAGGGCTTCACTGTTCTAGATGAAGGCTAAAATCAAGTAATTAAAACTGATTGGTTATAAACTTTAATAAGTAATTGTATTTCCTTTATACACATGAGATAGCCAAAACCATTTCTATCAAAGATTCAAAATATGTAAATAGTATGTTGTAACAATTTGTTCTGAAGTAGATTGTAAATTTGTATTACGTTTACGCTCTCCGTTTACGCTATTATATCCTGTTATGTTATGTAGACGTGTTTATTGTATATATTGCTGTTTACTGAACATTGAATTTTACACATTCACACTCGTCCGTATAGTCCGTACGTACTTTCGCAATACACAAGAAAAGAACCAGGAAAAATAAAAATAAAATAAGCACAAACACCCTAAGCCTATCCATTACAATGCAGAACATACTAACACACATAATACACATACATATACACCTGCTGGTAATTCCGATACTCATCCCGACCTTCAGGCCAGTTCCCCAATTTGCATTTTTGTTTTTTGAACCTGAGCTGTCATGCCTTCATTGAAATTTCTCAATCCTCTCTACGTCTTTTTTTGCCTCTAGTAACGCCGAACATACATATTGTTCCAGTTCCACACACATTGTTGTATTGCTGTGTTATATTTACATATAATTACAAGCGTTACGTCTTTTGGCCTATTCCACCAACATAGTGTTATAGAATTTGTCTTTCAAGCTTCTCTTGGCCGTCCAATCTTCTGTATTCCTGTTGGCTGATATGTGAACGTGGTGTGCTGGTAAATTTCATAGACCTGCATGTGACACTTGTTTTTATTGTTTCCCATCAGTGATGCATGCTATTTTTATTCCAGGAAAATCTCTACGCTTATTATATTCCTGTAGTTTATAACTACAATTTCTTTTTGGTAATAACTTCAATTCACAGAGCGAGGTAACCGAGATGATAGCGCCTTGCACTCGCATTCGGGATGTCCCGTGTTCAGACCCACGGCCGGTCAAATATGAATTGGAATTTTCAAGGTTTCCCCAGTCGTAAAGGAAAATACCGAAGTGGATATTTACTTACCATAGCTCATCGCCCTATTTCATCCAGTATCATATTCACTAAAACTTGATATCTGTTGAAGTAGACAGACGCCATAAACTCTTCGAGAATAGAAAACAGATATACACCAATAGTTACATGGCTTACTGGTATACACACAGAGTCTGACTCGTGATATTACCTCGATGATCAAACTAATATAAATAACGATACATTTAAAAAAATCATTTCAACTGCTTCATCTGTTGTAATCTCAATGCCAACACATTATTCTTTAATTTACTTGTAGAGTCGTCCAAAAGAAAATACGGGCACTTTATTCGCTTTGATGTAGTTCATATCTGAAAAACTCGGATATGTATAAAGGATAGCTTTGAATAATTTGAATACATAATAATGTATTTCATGAAAACCTAGTTACAGATGTTTCGTAAATCAACTTATTTCTCGACACAATTCCTCTCTGAACATGACAAATTCGGCAAGTACATTAATGTAACCAGTGGATGTATACCTAGGTATAATGCTTCTTGGAAGAAAGGTTTTATCAGTGGGACACCTTATGTTTTAATGTCCTATGATTACTGATAAAATATTTCACTAGAATGTACATCTGACCAACTGTAACAAAGTTTACAGATCACTTAATGGTGATTTTAATAGCAAGTGTTGTGCTAAAGGATTGATCAGTGCCATATGCACAAAATTTAAAACGAAAAATAATAGTTGAATTTCAATGCGATGAATGCACTATCCTCGTATGGAGACGACAGCAATACTGAATGACTTTGAGCAGGGGCGCGAGAGGTTTAGTCCACAAGAAAATCTTTACTTCAGAAATCACAAAGAAATGAAATAGAGGAGACCACAAATTGATTATCTACATACATGTACACGATATTTAATTTTTTTAAATTAGGAAACGATGCTATTGTATTATTTTGTACAAATCGATGGTGCAGGCCAAATTCATCAAAACGTGGCCAATACTCTATTATGGATTGAAGACATAATAATAAGTCTTTAGGCTGATTAGCATCCTACCTCAAAATGCATCTTCTTTTCAGCTGGTGTATTCCAGTTTTCTGTTAAATACATGTGACGGACGTCTACTTATAAGCAGACCTGGGATTTTAGGCTCTAAAAGAAATAGTTTTAGGCACGTAGAAAAATGGGCTTTTGAAACAAGTGAATAGGCTTTTAAAATAGAAAATAGGCACTTAAAATATGCTTTAAAAATGTATAGATAGAAAATAGACTTTAAAATAATACAATATACACTTAAACTGTAACATGGTCTTTTTTTACTGCAAGAAACGTGGTATATCTATTCTTAACAGAATTAATTGAAAAATTAGGTATCACGAACTATATTCACTTAAACAGATGTTCTTTCACTGGTGACTTGACATAGTAGTCCTTCTTCCTTAATCCTCCCCTCCCCCGTCAGTCAACATTCCTTTAGCGACAATTATTTGGAATAATCAAGTTTCTGTGAAAAACTCACCTCTGCTGTTCTGCTTTTCATTAAGGATTGTCCATTATAAGATTGTAAAAATTACAGAAGTTGAATTTTATTTTAAATGTACAAAATAAGCATTTTAGACACTAAATAGTAAAATAGGCTCTAAATGTCCAAATAGGCATTTTAGGGCACTATAAAACTCTATAAATGTACGTGAGTTATCATGAAACGTCCACATATTTAAAAATTTTCATGTTATTTCATAAGGAACAAAATAGGCAATTGCCTTAAAATCCAAGGTCTACCTATAACACATTACTCGCTTTCACTGGACAATAGAACACGTTTACTTTTAGAATGCACTAGCAAATGAGCGTAAGTGCATCTTAAATAATATATTAATGATTAAGAAACGAGAATGAATAACACTATGTAGTAAGGAACAAAACCTCTGGCTATCCTCTCCCCTCTTCCACATCTCCCTTTTCAACTAAGTTCCAAGTTTGGAACCTCTTCATTGAAACAGGGTATTGTTAGAACCAAGCCCAGCTCTCAATTGCAGATAATTTCAGCAAACTCCATCCCTGTGCTTCATCTAACTTTCAAAACAACCAACATAAGATCTCAGTCTATAGCAAGGAAGACTTGAATCTCTTCAAGAAATAAACCTGAAGAAAAAATATATAAAAAAGTATAGGGAGAGAGCTTTCACTTTGCCGTCTCTCGTTCCCACACTTCTACGCCCGTTCAACACAAAACCCTGTTACCAACGCTTATACGTATCCCCAAAAACGCAAAGAAACTCTTCAAAAACTCTTCAATAATTTAAGTTTGTATATTACTTCAAACTTTTCGTCACACAATCTTTCCTCTGCTCCTCTTAAAAGAGCATTACAGGGTAGAATATATCAATAAATGCTTGTATTCTGTTCTTCCTATTTATCTAATTCCTATCAGTTTTAATCTAAAAAACTGCACATTCATCTGTTAAATATGTATTTATTCCTTAATATGTGTGGAAATATTTTATTAAATTAATTCATAGGCTAATTTTATGGCTTACTAGAATAAAATATTTGAGAACCATGCGAAGAGAGTTTCCTAATTTTTACGAATTCAATAACAGTGTAACACAATAAACTAATATAATAAAATATTTTTGATAAAGCACAAATTATAAAAAACGTTTTAATAAAACCTGTTATTTCTAGTGGATTAGAATGGTATGGAAGCATTGTAAGGAAGCATCAACGTTTTGTTACTAAGACTAGCATTTTTATTTATAGGCCTCTTGTTTATTTGAGAATGGTTTTGAATATACCAAAATTGCCTGAAATTTTTATCACAACAAGCGGAGGAAACTGAGATTAGTTTAATTCCGCGGAAATTCTGAAAAAACTATAAGGATAAAGATATATTTAAGAAGTAGGCCTACATGGAGAGAAAAAAGGCTAATGAAATGTGTGTTAGCTTATATTTCAGAGATGGTGGGTATTGTCAGATTTTATTGACATGTTGGTGAGTGCAAATTATTTACATAATAAATTATATTTCTTAATTTCTTATTATATTTTACTCCGCTATTTTAAAGCATTGTCATTGTGGTCTTACAGAAGAAGCTGAAATCTAATGATAAAAAAGGAGTTAATATTGAAAATTTTCATAATCGTTTAATAACAAATTTTACGAAACTAACTCGATAAAATTGTTAATTGCAAATGATTTGCACCAACAATAAAACTTTTTTATGACTGTGGTACAAATTATTTTATAAGAATTAATGCTAATTATGGAACGTCTATCGTGAGACATAATAAATATAATAAAAAATAGTTATATACGTTACTTTTCGAAGGCATAAGGATATAAGGAGAAAGGACTTCAATAGTGGGAAAGTTAGGGATATAAGGAGAAAGGACTTCAATAGTGGGAAAGTTAGGCTAGTTCATTATCTCTGAGGCAATCTGTACCTATTGAACTAACACGTTATGGGCTGATGGTACTCTGGGGTATCATGCAGACATGTCAACACTACATAAAAGCCAACTCATTCCCTGCTTGTTATAGATTCTAAGCGTACCGGTCATCTCTTCAGCTGGTTCGATCATCCAAACCGGGTTATTCGCCCTGTTCAAATGACAGAATTCCATGATGGATCCTCAAGGAGACTTGCAAACCAAGTGATGCTGCACTATAATTGCTAGCTAAAATTAAAAAAATGATTATGTTTGTAATAAAGAGAGAGAGAGAGAGAGAGAGAGAGAGAGAGAGAGAGAGAGAGAGAGAGTAAGGATAGGAGAATAATGAGTTCTGGTGGACTGAAATTGAAAGATGGGAAGACCTAGAGAAGTCTCAAATCCTCCACTAATGTAAGTATCGCTCATTCAACATAATGGTGAAGTGTTTCATGGAAAGAACACGAAAAACTGTCATGGCTTCGCGGGTTATTAACGGTGTCAGGAAATTAAAGTCGAGCTTTTGGTCACCTTCAGCTCTTTGACCTACATCACACTCACAATCCAGATAAGGCTGATAAATCTGTGAAGCCATAATTACGAACCGACACCGTGAATGCTCCAAATCTTACAAAGAAATTCTATTTTACCCTGCTAAATAGTTGATTGGTGATCCTACTTGGTCCATGTAATAAATCATCAATCCCAATTGAATAATAACCTTATTTTACAACTTAAGTAAGACATGCAGAGGATTATTTCAAATAAAAAAAGAGGTAAACTTTTTTGTAACAAAATGTGAGATGAAAAGCGGTGGTACAGTGCGGACCAAAGATGACGCCACTGGACTTCTACCGTGCATTGCGTGCCGCCGTCATCGGCATAGAGCAACCGTTCGCCGTGACAATTTTTAGCTCTCGTCGTTACTTCCATCTCTCGTTGAAGATCTAAGTAAGAAAATATCCAAATAAAAAAAATAATATTCGTTCACTTTACTTAAAGCAGATGATGAAAATTTCGCCACATGTCGCCGCTTTTTAAACAGTCTTAGGCCTATAACACATTATTGAAAGTGCATTAATTTCAGGATGTCATAACACTAAAAATGAGCTGTTCATTGGAAAATTATACTATTACAAACATAATAAATCCGATATTTACAAGCACTATAAGAAGAAATTAATGAATTTCATATTGTTCCTATAAGGGTAAAGTTATATAATCACGTTCAATATCACCACCTTATTCCCTCAAAAAATCAAACTTAGGATTACTTGAGAATAATAATAAGATATTTCAGTAATTAATCTATTTTATTAATTGTGTATTTGTATATGACGGTATATAAAAGCCATGTCAATAAGTTATAAAAATGAAATTTGAAATTATATAGCTGTTTATATTAAAAAATCAACCCGCTGCTGAAAATCAACATACTGCTACTCGGTATAAGAAGAAATAGTTTAAATAAGAATAATTTTTATAATAAGAAGAAATCGTTTAGATAAGAAGAAATAGTTTAAACAAGAAGAAATCGTGTACTAAGAGAGTTCTTACTCAAGAAAATCTTAATGATATTCGTACGTGAATTGAAGTGTGCCATAAAAAGTAGGCCTATCTGCAATATAAAGCTCGGGAAGTTTAGATTTCACAAACATCAACATTAAAGGGACTTAAAAGTTTGAGCTCCGTACGGACAAAAAATATTCGTCATTGTTGGAAACGTATAGATCAGACTGAACAGAATTCTCAGGATCTACTTGACTGAAGTCAAGGCGAGTGGAAAACAGAAATTGTTTTTAACTTGGATATTTTCTTATTTGAAGCGTCGGCAAAAGTTGAAGTATCCCTATGATTGTCGCACGGTAAAATTCATATTTGGTTCACACTGTAGTAGAGTTGATACACACCATGAAACGCAGCCATTCATTATGCAGGTTAAAGTTTGGAATATTTCAGCTGTATCTAAACATGAAACTTGTAATGCAAATCATTTTCTAGCATAAGTAGGTAGTATAGTTGGAATGCCTCTCTAAATGCATATAAAATATACTTGTTTGTACATTAAGTAGATGGAAAGAAGCAGGGGCGGATCCACGGGGGGGGGGGAAATGGGGGAAATTTCCCCCCCCCCAAAATTTGTAACATTAAGGACAAATTATTGAAAATTTATTAGAACATAACCCAAATACTTAAATTAAAGCAACGACATTCATTATTTTGAAATACCTTTGTAAGAAAATGCTGAAATGTTCATTTTGTTTTCAATTGTGTACTGGGAATAATTAATTTTTATGAGTAAAAACTTCCCTCTCTACTTTAGTTCCCCCCCCCAAAATGTCTCTCTGGATCCGCCACTGGAAAGAAGAATTTCAGCCCCTTACAGGTGTTTGTCAAGGGAAAGTCAATATTAAAGTGTCAGGGAGATCGTTAGATCTGGGATTTGAACTAGGGCCTTAGGCCATGTAAATCCATAATCTTTCCGCATTGGTCATTGAAATTAACCTTCTTAAGATGAACTTATGTGATTCATTGAATAATCTGTTTATATACTACCGAACTTCTTAATATATAAGAATATTTTGCTTAAAACGGAGTTATGCAGTTCTAGAATTATGGTTATTTATAATTGTATAATTGAAAGTTTTAATCAAATACATTAAAATAATCATATTAGATAGGAATAAGCATGAAACGGCTAAATGTTAAAATGGTAACAAGCATTAGATTCATATTGTAAGCTACGTTCTAAGCATTAATTTAAGAATTTATTTTAAACATTAAGTTGTTAATTCATTTCATATATAGACATCTTAATCCATATTAATATTAGGATGTACTCGTACTGAAAGTTCAACAATATATAAACAAGTTTCTTTTAAATTTTGAACTTCAAAATTGTCCCACATAACATACACTTTCATAAGCAGAAAATGAAGGATGCACACGATAAAACCATTTAATTTAAAATAATTTAATAGTCTACAATCAGTTTGACAAACGTATATAGATACAGGACAAACTGACAACCTAACACAGAAAAAATATTAATAATAATTATAAAATACTTGACAAACTATACTAACTAGTGTGTTAAAATGAACTGTATGAATAATACCAACTAAATCCAGCAATAATAAGTAACTAAACACCTTTTTCATAAAATTGCCACAAAACGTAATACATACACCGTACGGAATAAATTAATAATTTTACACTGAAAAAACTTCTTCAAATTACTTACTTATTACACTGCATGTTTACCACATGAATATTCTGGCTAGGTATGCTGATTCTTATATAATAATACTATTATACTAATGTATTTTAATAAAATTGTAAATAGAATTCGAGATAACTTCTAATTATCATATATCACATATAATTCCAGGAATGCTCAATATTTCCGTTTCAGCAAAATACGACAAATTTATCAATTAAGAAGTTGGTGGTATGTAGGCAGACCATTAGTGAATTGCATTATTTCATATCCATCATTAATGGAATGAAATTAATAAATTATTATCCAACACAAATTTTGAATAAAAATTGTAGACCATATGTTTATTCCTATAGCCATCTCATGAAGAAACACTAAAAATAATATAAATTATTTCTAAATGGCTAAGAAAAATTATAATTATAGTGTGTGCAATGTCGTTAAAATGGAAACATACGAGTGCTGTACATTTTCAGCCAGCTCTTACTACCGTAATAGAGTTAAACTTAATTTAATATTATGGAACTTCATAATGATAAAAATTGTCTGAGATGTAACTTTGCACTTTAAAAGTTTTGCACCTAACTCAGACTAAGAGGTTCGTAAACAAGTAACACATCCTATGTGAATTTTAGGACTGTCGTCCCATCAGTTCTTATAATTCTTTGTGTGACGTAGTTTATATAAGAAAGTAAATAATAGCCTATTGCACGTTTCCTTTATTAGTTAAGAATGTTAGGCAAATTAAGACAGTTATATAGGATGAAAAATTAGGAATAGACCACAATTTTACTACCCAATGAGTCTCTGTTCTTTTTTGTAAAATTTGAGGATTCAAATTGTCTTCTGAACCATCTATCTATATTTAGACATAGCCAACATAATATTTTAAATTGTAGGCATAATTTAACATTGTAATTTTCTTAGTACAATCGTCATTTTGTTACCTTTTCGGAAGAACAGTGTATTTCAAATTTCATAATGTATTTCTATGATCAGTTAAATTTTTGCTAATAAGTTAATATATTGTTTTTTGTTGTTGAATCATACAAATGCTACACTAATAAAATAGAAACCTAGCATAGACAATCTAGTTAAAGAGTACATATAAAATTTAAGAACAAATATAAACAGTTTATGTGTGATTCAGAATACTCTATGAGTGTAATTTGTATAAAATATAAACAAATATATGAGACATATTAAGTACAAATAGATATTGAAACAATCTAAAATTTTGAGTTGCAATTAACAGATTAGTAAAGTACATAATAGTAGACACATATTTTATTATAGGTACGTTAATCCTGGGAAAATTAAATCAATCAGATTTGTTAATTGGAGATCGTCAAATTTATAATATTGGATACGCCTATATGATGTGTTCATTTTTATTAACCGGCTTTATCTCCAGTTTTGAATAAAGGCTTATACAAGAATGCATGTAGGAAGAAAGTCCTAGATCTATATTGGACAGGACAGAGAGGGACTCACCACGATGCAGGACCTACTCCAAAGACAAAACAAGCATAATGCCAACAGACACAAACAATTGGGGTAATCGGAAAGTAAAATCCAATCGGTCATTCACTCTTTTGAGTGAGGAAATCCCCCAAAACTCACACACATAACTTATCCTCTGACTACTTGTATGGGATTGGAATTCGCGACATTTTGAACACGATTCCATGATGTTACTATCTCAAGTATCTCATTCATTTGGATGCATCCTGGACCTTAGTTTCGAAACGAATGCCACCGGACTTATAAACATCTTACACAATTTACTATTACAATACACCACCAAATTGTCATAAATATTATTTGTTGTTCCTGTCAAATGACTACCCGTACAAGGTGGCACCATGCTAGGTATATGTCACGCTAAATCTAAGTATTCAATCCCTGTACAGAGATTGAGCCTGCTTATCACATTTGTTTTTTAACTTCTCAAACAAACATATTTATATTTTATATAATTATTTCACCGGCACAGCTAGAAAACCGGATAAATCTGGGTTTATCTGGGTAATGTCAGTCTTGGTAAAGCAAGAATTACCAATAATTCCTTTACTTCGAGTTTTATCCGGGTATGTTAAGTAAGGCTAGGTTATGTTAGGTTAATTCAAACTGCCATTCCATCGCATCCTGTTCAAAATCATTAAGCTTTATTAAATAGCATTTTAAATGGTTATAATTCCATTAATAGTAATTTGAAAGTGTTGTTTGTTTGAAATAATTCATCTTTACTCAGTAGAAGTTGGCTAGACCTAAGATTATCCGGATGGAGCTAGAAATTTATATTTTATTCCAACTTTTCCCTGTGATTTTATATATTGCTCACTTTATCCGGGTGAAGCTAAGTTTACCTAATTTCCAGCTCTACTCGTAACATTCTACAATATTTTGATCTGGGCTAGATGCATTTAGAAAGGGTTTAAAAATGATTTGCTCTAAGTTAAAAAAATCAGGTTACAGAAAATAACAGTGGAAGACTCAAATTTATAAAACTATCAATATTGCGGCATATTTTATGTTTAGGAGACAATTAATAAAATGCAGCAATTCCTCCTTTCAATATTAAGGTTTTTTAATTTTCATATATATTTCGACCATCTTCAGTGATACAGATGACCACAAGCTGGTCGAAATATATATGATAATTAAAAAAACCTTAATATTGAAAGGCGGAATTGCTGCATTTCATTGATTAGTTATTCAATACATGGCTCTTTTTTATGAATGAATATTACGAGACAATTAGGAGACAATGTATATTTCATTATTCATTGATCAAGTGAAAGATTTATTAAATTACATGAAGCAAAATTCATATAAAAAAAATGAATACTTTCGCTCTACGAACATTCTTCAAAGCAGCGTCAAAGTCCCCTTCAGAAATGCACGTGCTGGTAGGTTACTAGAGGCTCTTAATAGCCAGAAGACAAAGTGGAGTATGACTGGCTGCAAGCCGAGAAGTAACAAGCGCATCTTTACAGTCAATTTGTGAGCGATTTTCCATCATCTTGTGAGGAATCTCTTTACGCACCGTGGAGCTCTTGTTTCAACTCTCTTCAGCTTCAATTAATCTCATTTGACTCAGTGCTTCTATTTTCAAGCGAAAACTGATTCCAGAAATTCAACGGACTGTGCACAAAAAATTCCTATTATAACAGCAAGTAATTTTTATTCTTTTTGTAATTTAACAAAATGTTCCAAATATATCTCAATAGACATTGCTAAATTAATTTACGCTTGATATAAACCCCACAATAATGACGGAATTTGAAATAAATCTATGCTTGGAAAAAGTGTGAAGAAAGGCTGGTGGAAAAAGGAAGAAACAATGAAATTGAAATCAACATTGACAAGTTCGAAGTGAGAACATTTCAAAGGAAAGAATCGATGCGAATCTTTATGGGAAAATGGGAATTGGAAAACCTTGATCAGTTGATGATAATTTCACCCCTAAACATTATATTTTCTCATCTGGGGGTTTAAAAGGATGTAGGCCTACACATGTAAGGTTTTGTAACGTACCGATACGATAATTATTTTAGGTTTAATTAATTCCTCATAGCCTTATTTTGTGTTTACTGCTCAGGCAGCTTCATGAGTCTATTGATACTCCAGAATATTCCTAATTAATAAGTAAACCATTCAATAAGCAAAAATATTACGCTCATTTTTAACAATATTTTTCTGATACGTTAGGCCTGTTACATAATGTTACCAAATATACATAATGGGGTTCATTTTTATTTGTATAAAAGTTAAAAACAAAGTGCAAGTACTTAGGAAGTCTACTAATGACGTATACTGGGCACCAAGGAAAGCAGATTACAAAGTACAATTACAAACACCATTCACATTAAAAGATATTAATGTTGACCAGCTGCTTGAGCTTGAATTTGAAGAAATTATAAAGTGCTACTGCATTGTCTTCGAATAAAACGCTAATGATAATGGAGAAGTACATGCAAACTTTTAAAATAAGGTGCTGGAAAAGAATAAAAAAGGAACAAAGTTGATGAACGAAGCGACAAATGAAGATCCTAACAAGATTGAACGAGAGAGGATCAAACGTGAACACGGTTCTTCGTACGAAAGCAAACTGGATAGATCATGAGAAGAAATTGTTTGCTGCATGACGTCATCAAAGGAAAGTTGGAGGGAATTCCATTTCTCGAAGAAGAAGAAGAAGAAGAAGAAGAGGAATAATAATAATAATAATAATAATAAGAAGAAGAAGCCAGCTGGTACACGATTTAAAGGAGAAAAGAAAGTACAGCACTAGTTATTGAAAGAGGAAGCCAAGGTAAGAGGAAATGTAGTGCGAAAATTACAAACCAATTCTAAGGACATGCCCATGGGCAGAACACTTAGCAAAAACAACGGTAATAATAATAATAATAATAATAATAATAATAATAATAATAATAATAATAATATAAGCTGTGAAGAAACAGATATACATAAAGGATGGATGAATAAGGAAGCATCAAACACAAGGGGAGATAAAGACAGAAAGAGATTATTGAGAAAGGAAAAGTAAAACTTCCAACATCAGATCATCGCCCTCTAGTGAAAGAGTATAGTAGCCGTTTATGGTCAAATGACAAAGAGGTGAATAATAAATTATAAGTGGAGGGAGAACGTAATTTAAAGTCAGAAGTACGGAGTGGAAGTAGAATAACTGCAGATTATAACATTTTATTTCTTCGGTAGGAACAAACAAGAAATTTCACTGCCATATTTAACCCAAGTAAGTAATTTGTCATAAAAAAGTTACCCACAAACTACCGTGCTTTATTGGATAAGTATTGTTTATATTTTAATTTTCTTTACATCACATCAGCAGATGAAAAATAAGTAATAACTTGTCTTTTCGGTTTATAGTACATTTTTCAGTAGGCAGTTTCCAGGAAAATCAAATTCAAAGATTAATGCGGGAAAAACACAATCGCGACATAAGGCAACGTCGAAGAGAGTGTATTTGTGTCGTGTAGTGTCTATGTTGGTGGTTATTGCCAACATGAAGAGCTATCTGGTCAGTGCGTTATTGGCATTATGAGAATGCACTGTATTCCAAGCTAAAAATTATGTTGAAAGTGAAGGAAAATAATATAATAAATATTACTTACACTTTCACATTATTTACAACCAGTACGTCATAGTTCAGGGCCACTAGGTAATCTTTATGGCAAATTCAAGTCAATTGTGCATGATTTTGGACGTCATGTAAAACTAGTTACAGTGCTAGGATTTAAAAAAAAAGAGATTAACATGAAATAGGTAAAGGAAGAAAGAATGAAAAAGGAAGAAATATAAAAAGAAACAAAAATGGAAGAAGGAAAATGGAAGAAACACAGAAAGAAGTAATGTTAAGAAATAAAATGACAGGACAGCCTAATTGCGATTAAAATAATGCAAATCACTACAATTAACAGTAGGGTTCATTAGGAGAAGGATTATACAGGAGGCAGATAAATAAAAGGAAATTAAAAGTTTAGGTATATCAATCCCTTGTATAAAGCGAGCGAAACACTGAAGGATGAAGGACACTGAACTACATACGGAGAATACGATAACATCTCAAATATTGCTGGACGCAGTAAAATTGACCTTTTTACATGTGTCAGGTTGGGAAGGGCATTTTACATACTATATAAAAACACATTAATTCCAGAGCACTTCACCTTTCTAATGTGAAAGAGCAGTCGGACATCTCGTTACACGGCCGTTCTGTTTAGTCTCACAGAAACATTTTTTATTACCTGTTTTTCTCTAAGTTCTATATAATGACCCTCTTCAGTTAAAATTCATATTTAAAATATACTGCCACATAAAATACATATATAGCGGTTTAATGCATGGCAGTGGATTATTACCTTTTTATGGCATGAAATATTTTGTACCTTAAATGTCACTCCACTGTGCTTATTTTACTTTTCAGCTTTCCCTACCCATATCATAGGCATAAGTATTGTGTCTGACCTCAAAATGAAATGTGTTATCAACATAAATACGTGTTTTGAAGTCCCTCTATCTCAAAATAAATATTTCAGAAACATATCTGCCTGTGTGTCTGGTCTGTCTGCTTGTTTGATGTCTGTGAGCAGAATAACTCGAGAAATCGTACCCAAATGAAATTTTACATTTTGGTGAAAGAATACTTTACTTGAATAAAATCTCATTTTTTAAATTTTATCAAAATTTTTTTAAAGATTTTCTTCAAATATAGTAGGCTACACGAGGTGCTTATAATAACATCTTAAACTTGTATTTGAAAGTTTTTTTTGCAAAATAATTCTATGAAGGATAGTTATAAGCTACAAATCGTTCATAGAAACCAAGGCTTAAAAAATTTGCAAGAGGAGAGACTACTAAATTACTGCCTATATTATTCTACATCATAATGTGAAGTGACAAAATTTTCCCCTTGAGACAGAGAAAGTCACGTGATCAGAATTTTTCAAATGAGAAGTCTACTTACGACACTGTAACTGGAAACACGATGGCTTTGAGAACAACATGAATAAGCCAACTCCACTTACCTGGAAATAATAAAAGAGAAGACATTACACAAATGAGTAATATTTGTGACAAGACTTTAATATACTGTGCAACAATACGAAATTATAATTAGTTTTGCGTATATAATAAAATATATTTTTGGACTAGATGTACGAAAAACAATATTAGAAAATAATAATATTTCCATATTTTAAATTTATACAGCAAATTTACTCTGAATAAATAATAAACATTTCCTTTTTTTTTTCTTATATATATATATATATTACACGAGTTTCATCCAGAAAGTAAGTTCCGATCGCCGATAAAGTAAACAAACGTACGAATAAGTAAGAAATATTCATTGCAATATTTACAAAGATTACATAGTCGCCACCGTTATTGAGGCATTTATCGTAGCGGTGTACCAATACTTGTATGCCCGTGTCATAGGACTTTGCCGCCAATGTCTGGAGCCATGAAATCACTGCCGTCTAACTTTTTCTGCTAGAAATCGCTTCATTAGACGGAAGTCACTTGTCACATTCGTCAGGGATATTGGGCGTATGGTCAAGATCTCCCATCCAAACTGAAGCAATTGATTCCGTGTGGTGTTGACAGTATAGGGCCGTGCATTGTCGTGCAAAAGCACAAGGCAGTTGGCGGGAGACAATATCAGTGCATGCATTTTCTCCTAGCGCTGTTCAACAACTACTTGAATCACGAGAGTGAAACTACATTGTAGCAGTCCCACACCCCTCTCTACTGCTACGCGTCCGTCTAGTCATGCCATCTCTGGATGAACCTCGTATTAAGTTAGCTCTTTTCAGTAATGTGAAACTTATAAATTACTCGTCCAAAATGTCTCCATGTGAAAAGTCTGGAAAATAGGTTTACCATGGGATTACCATTTCCCGCAAGTTTCTGCACAACATGTACTTTTTCTTAACTTCCGTCAGCCAGAATTTCTTACAAATTAAAAAAAGGAGTACTTCTAGTTGCATATCAGGAGTTCAGGATCTGAGTTTATATAGTAGGGTAGACCATGGAACTATTCAATGCCAATTATTTATATTGTTAGTGTACGTATTTTATGGAGTAAATTTAACTGGTATTAATATAAATAAAACATGATTTTTAATAAGTTCCTCATTAAAATTTATAAAAAGCAGATGGGCCTAAATATCATTTTTTGTCATAGTTACCTTGTGTAATATCATGAAGTTCATAAGTTGAGTAATATGTTCCTGGCATTATATAACTTACTGGAGCTTATGGGTTCAGTGAGTGTTTTCATAATTCCATCCATCATATCTTTAAATACGCAGGTACAATTTTGAAAGAAAACATGTAAAAGGAATATGAAAGATGACTTCTGTTCGTGAAATGCTGCAGAGTCGAAAGACGTGTGACATCCCACCATACCCAGCGTATTGAAATATGCAGAGCCAGCGGAATTTATAAATTTAACAGTAGCTTTGGAATAGTCGACTGGCACATGCTGCTTCATTCCTTCTTTTTTCTGGGCTTTACTTCACAGTTCCTTCGGGTAGAACCATTCAGCCGTAAGGGTGAATAAGATTTTGATTACTGTATTACTCCACCGGATCTCAAGTCCTAACTCACTGACGCCACGTCGAAGATGTAAATATCTTCTCCTAGCTATGAATGACATTCCCCGGTAGGTAGATTCCATTCAGATTTTTCTACAAGGTGACCATTCATGTCATATTTGTTGAAGTTTTCTGTGTGTCAAGAGTATAACAAGTAATCCCTATTATAATATTATCTAACAAATGAACCTATTAAAAGTAAGGAATAGAATAAAACACTAGATATTTAAATATGGAGTTTGTGGACTTGACCCAATTATGCTATTATCAGAAATTAACCTAATAAAGAACATAATTTGGACTCGAGCATTGCGGTGGTATCAAAATTAACTAAAATGCCTACTACTATTTTCGGTCAGGGTTGCATTATTCCTCAAAAATTTGTTTAGTATTGCGTAATGTAACTATCGCTAAGTGAATAAAAAAAAAACACTTAATGTATTTATACACTAGATCCCTTTAGCATAAATGTTAGACATAATAGATGAGTTACTTTAACTTATCCCATATATTGAATTTCCTTTAAACCACTAAAGTTCTTAATCATGCAGTAAATTACTGCACAATCTTATCAGGCCTGTGTTCCATAATTTGAAGTGACGAATAAGTTATTGAATAACGAAAAAAATTTAAATAGTTTCAAGGACTAATTGATCTACTTATAAGGTTTAATGGTTATTGTGATGTGTAAAATAGATGTGTATGTTTAGATCTATGTCATATTGTAAATGAAATCATGTAAACTGATATAACAAAGGGTCATATGGAGATAATTGGCCATATTTCAGAAACTAATGAAGTGGGAAAACTAGAATATTAACTTGACGAATTTACAACAAACTTCTCACGTCAACAATAGGTCAATTCCTTTATTTGGTCAAAACATATGAAGCCATACAAATATGCATTAGAAAAATTAAATTAAAAATCTATTTTGGAGGGGAATTTTTTTTTCAAACTGAAATTTTACCATCACTTATAGGCTAAAAGTCATAAGTTATGTTTGCCAGACTTCAATTTTCTAGCTCATCTGGAAGTGAGTAAACATCAATGGTAGTAAGTGGACGATCTACTCTGTCGTAGCTCTGAATGACATCACGGCTATTTAGCCCGTTTTTGCATAGTTATGGGGCATCTAGAAACAGCAAATTTTTAAAGATTATGACTGTTCTATGTGTCAATATTCCTGCCAAATCTTACGATTCTCTCTGTCGTATAAGTGTGTCAAAAATGACATAATGTGAAGAAACTATGCAAAATTTTCTTAGAATATAAAAAAGTAATTCAATCTATGGTCAATTGTATGGGGATACAACAGAAAGTCATGAGATCAAATTTGGAGATACAACAGAAAGCCATATGAGATCAAATTTTTAGATCTCTCAAAACCCGTTACAGTTGCTGCAATCTGTTTTTTGGTACGACTTACCGTGTAGCTACAGTAAGACTCCAAAGAAGGTGTACCCTGACCTTAAAGTTGCGTCCGCTAATTTGTATGTTTTTCGGGGGTAAAAGATTGAAAAGTGGATAGTTTTGGAATATTTCCGACGTCTGCAAGCTATAAGTTAAGCTGTAAGTATTCCAAATTTCAATTTTCTGGCTCATCTGGAAGTAGGCAAGCAGTTATGTCAAGTTTTATGTATAAGTTTTCTGTATAAAATAATTAATTCCCATATTGACGATACAAGCCTTATAGAAAAAATGTATATATATGTACCCAGTAAAAATAGTAGATTAAGAAAACTATTTTTTACTCATAGAGTAAACACAGACTTGCACAAAAATTCACCAATAAACAGAACTTTGAATAGGTACAATCAAATCCACCCATTTAATATAGATATATTTGGAATGAATCTTAAACAATTTAACTCTGCTGCAAGCCAACTGTTAAAACTTGTCCAAAATGGTAATTCTTAGGAATCTGTGTGTGTGTGAATAGTAACACCGTTGTCAACTAACATATTTTTCACTGTTTTATTATACTAGTTTTACTCTTATTTCATTTCTATTTTTTCTCTACATCCTTCATGCTTGCTTTCTCCTTATCTCTCTTATTCTCTTTACTCTCTCCTACTTCTTACCTTACATTGGTCATTATCCTACCTTTTCTACTTTTTATTATATCTACTTCATATTTGTTTTATTGTAAGTACATGATGTATTGTTAGTATAGTCATGAACATTGTAATTGGGTGTATACCTGTAATGTTCATTCTTGATTAACTAAATAAATAAATAAATGTGTGAGTTAGCCTTTGACTTTGTAGTATAGTGATGATTTGCTATTTTAAAACCGTTAATTGGGCGTTAGTCCGGTACCAGTCCAAAATCAAGGTCTACCCAGGTCTGTCCTATGGGCATATGATAAGTTTCATAAAGATCCGATAAAGCGTATTCGAGCAATCGCTCATACGGATACACGGATAGACAGACATTTTTCCCATTCACCATGAAACCTTAGAAAGTAGCATTCTGGCACTTATTATAAAAAAAGTTTTGCATGTTTAAAAAAGTTATTTATCCTTTTTCTAACCACCGCTGATAGGGTCGAATTCATTCAATACCATAATTACTGTGAAACAATTTCAGTAATCCTTCAATTTGTACGATTACAGAATAGCTTCTATAATATTGGTATAAGGGTACAACAAAAATGTGTCAAGTTATAACGTGGTGAGCACAAGGTCGCGAATGTTTTAGTTACGTTGAAAATTATAAACAAACGAGACAATAAAAAGTTAGACGAGTAACATAATTATTCTTGAAATATGTCTCAGTATCAAAATATTAATGTACTGTATTTTTATAAGAAAGCACTAGTAAGTCACATTTACTTAAAATGTAATGAACCTTTATATTAGAGTGTATTCCGTCAATATGCTTTATTTTATCAGGTTGAAAACATTAAAACGGTAGTTAATGAAAGTAGGTAGGATATCGTAGACAACACTTCCGACAAGGGAAATCTCACTTTTTGATAGCACCCCTAATCCATCACTATATTTAAGTCAATTTCGTACTTGAACCAAATAACTTATATATTCCAGAAGGCCTCCGTTTACTTTTATAAATAATTCTGAAGTTAATGACATGCTGCTGTTTATTAACGACTAAATTATATTTTCGATCAGATTTTCCTTAATTTTTAACACAGTAAAGACCCCGAGACACTGGAAGGAAATTAAATGCGTTTCCTATCTTGAAGAGTCTGGGGAAATATTTAAATATTAATAAGAAAGTGAATCTAAGACCAGCTGCGAGAAGGAAATTGACTTCTACAAGTGAGGAGGGGATGTTGAAACAAATGAGGGCGTTATCCTTTGTTACGGCTTCTTGAATGAGCGCAAAGAAGAGGCACATTATTAAGTAATCACTCACAAAGGAGAAACCTGTAACCTCAACTTCGTTTTGCCACAGATTTCCTTTCCCCTGACAAACTCCAAACAAAACTTCATTTCCTTATTTACGAGTTAACAACTATGATATTCAGTTTATGAACGATACTTTTGAGTTATTTACCATCAAAATTCATTTAAAATAGACTGTAGGATTTTAGTTAGAAATCCGCTTTATGAGATTTCTTGGGATAGATTGAATCAGCTATTAAGGGAATCCTCTCTTTCATTCATCTGCTACTCAAATATCGTCATTCTACCCTTCTTCCTTTATTCTAAGGATGAGAGACGAAGCATGTTGATAACATTCGTCTTCTCATATTGCCATTTGACATGAAAATGTCTTTAACGACTTTCTCGAAAACGTTTGCAATTATTTTAAGTACTGTACGCTAAGTGCGTATCATATACATAACAAAAGACTTTTATCCAACACATTTGTACGAGGGATGTTCCAAAAGTAAGTTTCGTCGTTTTTTTAAAAAGTGAAGATGGTAAAGCAGATGAAGCAAACAACTGCCATAAGAATCGACACCTATTGCTGGTTCAACGACGGAAAGAGCGTCAGCAGAGGAGAAACGATGCATGAGTAGAGTCCCGAAGAAGAGAGAGTAGCAGTAGACTGGCGTGCCCGACGTTATTTGAGTACAAATCACGATGGTAGATGGACGTGTACTGAAAACGTGGTCGACAATGGAAGTACATGCTGTTATCCGGTATGAATGGGCATGTAGGACTAGTGTGTCCATCATCCATGAACGCCTACAGACTGTTTGGTGAAGAGGTCATGTCTCATCAAATTGTTGGTCGCTGGTGTTGCATGTTCAGTGAAGGAAGGCACCTGTTCCATGCAATGAAAGCCGCACTCTCGGGACGTCACTTCCAAAACAATGCTGAGGTGGAGAAGCTGTGCGACAATTCCTTGCATAGCAGGGCACCGAGTTTTACCAGAGTGGTTTCTTCAAACTGATTGCAAGCTATGACAAATGTCTCAATGTCGGTGGAGACTATGTTGAAAAATAGTGCAAGGGGTATATTTCATGATTGCATGGTGTATTCGTTTTGGTAATAAAGTTTCCATGTGAAAAAGAAATGACGAAACTTACTTTCAGAACATCCCTCGTATATAGGTAATATAACGGGAGGTCCGGATTGTACCAGTAAATTCACGAGCAACGAAGTTCGAATTTATTTCGAGAGAATCTGAATCTCCAGTTTTATTTATTGGGTCCATAGCACTACTAAAGCCTTCGTAAGATTTAATGCAACACACATACGAACACATTGAAACAATGGTGTCATAGTAAGCTGTTTGTTGATTCCAGTTCTTCCGTGTTGGACTCCAGATGTGTCAGTTGTTGAGAATATGCATTTCGGTACAGATGATCAGAACCTAAGATGACATAAATTATTACACTCAATATAAGACTGCGTATGGTTAGTGCTGCTTTTTATAATGCCCTCAGATAGGCTGAATCACTGAGTTCACTACTTAGTTGACTTCTTCAACCTTTCAGTAAGTGCTTCGTAGCCTAGTTCTTACTCAACTACTAAGAAACGTGTTCAAGGGCTCGGCGGCATCCAATTCAAGTGTATGCCTAAAATATCCGCATGCAGTTAAATGTTTACTTTTTCTTTTTCCTTGATGAAGAATGCAATTCGAGTTCTTCCCTAGAAAACATAGTACCTGGGTGCAAGACTAGGTTTAGTGAGCTAACACTCTTATTTTATAAATGCCTGTGTCGTACTCTTCAATAAAAATGTGTTCTATATTTCGTCTGTAGAAGGCAGGAGGTCCTTCTAAACAACATCGTGTGCATACGCCAGTCGGTGTAGTAGAGTTTGTCATTGCATACCCAGGCGGCTTCAAAGGAATAAACCATTAAGTTGGTGTTTCTTTATGTTAATTATATCTGTCTAAGTCGGTCTTGGTTTCCGCTTTCCAAAACAAAAGCATTGTTCCAATATTCTCTCATTGTTATCACAGACCTGAGTCAATCAAAAGAATGTCCTGTGACGGCAGTGACAGTTATTCGTCTATTCCGCATGGAGCGAAACGCGGGGATGCAAGATCTAGTTACAGTAATCTATAAGACGTGTGAATTGATTAAAGCGAGAGAAGAACTGAGGTCAGTGATAACAATGAGAGAATATTTCAACGTTGCTTTTGTTTTGGAAAGCGGAAACCAACATCGACGTGGTCAGATAAATTAACACAAAGAAACACTGACTTAATGGTTTATTGCTTTGAAGCCGCCTGGGTATACAATAAAAAACTCTACTATACCAAGCAAAACGATCATTTCCTGTGATCTGTAGCCTATGTTACCGAAATACTAAGCCTACACTAAACTACAGTGCGCCCGAGAATAGTCTCCGCAGCGGCTACTTGTTGGAGAGGCAGCTAGCTGCAGCAGTTAAGTTGGCACTCACCACAGCCGATCATTGCAGGTGCTGGAAGTGCTGTCACAATATTCAATCTAAATGCTTGCACACTGCAATATGTACTGATTAGTAATTAGACAATGCACCCATTGATAAAGTGACAATGACCTCTGTCTGCCTGCATACACAGCTGGCGGTTTGTTTTTATAAAAGCTCGTGTTGCCAACGTAACTGCTGCAGCTAGCCCTCTCTCCAGCAAAAAGCAACTGCGGAGACTGTTCTCGGGCACACTGTAGCTTTCAATGAGTTCTTCACAAAATATATAATACATTTAATAAGACTGAATCAGTATTGCTCATTTATATCCTCTAGATTCAAAACCCCCTAAACGACATTCATAAATAGAGTAGTTTTTTAAAGTTTAAATCATATATGGGCAACGCCCGGCCCGCGTGCCGGATGTGGCCCGCCCCGACTTTTGATCAGGCCCGCGGAACACTTTAAAATCGCGCTCGAAAAAGTAAATATTTTCTGTTCTCGCCAACAAGAGAGTGAGAGGGGGGAACAAAAGCCTGAACTACGAGGGTGCTCCTTCCGGTCAGCGCTAGAAAAATATTGCAATAGACCTAAATCAAAGTATCGAACCAGACTTACAGATGAAAATTTTGAAAACACTCTGCGCTTGTATATATTAGTGGGATTGATGCCAACATTGATTATCTTGTTTCTCAAGTTCAAGCTCAAGCTTCTCATTAATTTCTGCTGATTGTAAGTAAATACCTAATCAGTTCGATATTGTTTTCATTCATGTAACTTTATAATTATACTTTATAAATACAAAAAGCCGTATCATGATTATTTTTTCACAACTACCTATTATCTACGGCCCACGACTTCATAAATATTATAAAGTTTAGCCCGCATCTTTCCAAAGGTTGCCCATACCTGGTTTAAATCATTGGGATAGAGGGGTTTCTGAACTTAACTCTAATTTTCTACATGGCATTATATAGTACTTTAGGAGATTTTGAACCTCACATATAAATAAACCAATTTAAGCCATCCATACAAATCTGGTGATGTACAAAAGTAAGAAAATATAATTTGGCGTTTAGGGGATTTTGAATCCAGATTCTCTTCTAAGTTTATTAATTTCACCAAGCGTCAATGTAACCGTCAAACATTTCAATCATATTGAAACCTTCAATGTCTTGCTGCAAACTCTTGCCATCGACATGCTGATAATTCGTTTTACTTGTGGCTGGCCACATACCAGGCAAAAGCGCAGCCAAACGTATAGATTAATTCAATCAGTCATACGAGTGACTGGAATGGAACCCGATCAAGGCCATTGCCAGCTGGATGCGCATTTTCCGTTGCTTCTACTTGAATTTAAATAACGCTCTGTTAGGCCCGGGTGTTTGGTGGTACTGTCGTGACAGCGGATGAAGTGTTTTTCAGTTTGATGGATGACGCGGGATGTGAATGATGCCTCCGGTTCCAATGATACCAAATTAACTGCGATCCAGTCTATCAATCAAACCATTCATCTACAAAATAATGACCAACTCCCTCACCACATATTATAAGGGCTACATCAAAGTAATTGGCACGCCATACTCACTGTGCATACATCCCTGTACAGTAAAACATCCATGTCTCTCATCCTGGACTTTTACTTCAGACTAGGGGATAAAGTGTTCTATATGGAGTAACTGGTAGTTCTGTGATCATTAGGCCTCGCGTCCCCCCTACGAATCTCAGATCTGCTCTTCTTCAGTTAAAAACTGCCACCATCTTGGAACGGAATAAAACAAAAATCCTTACACATACAACTGACTTCAAGGAACGTTCATGCCAAATTGGAAGAACGTTAAACAACACATTTTATGTGAGACTTGAGGCTTTCCCGTGTTGAGAATGTATTATTGTTTCTCGTTCTTCCCGAACAATCAGAATTCTCCATTTAATTATTCCCGTTTCTAATTTTCCTATTGGCCCCCAACCGTTCTAATATATTCAGTTTTTCCTATATATGAAGCAGTTTTTTTTTAATCCAGCTCACTTCTCCATGTCCTTGTCTGGTTAAAAAAAAAATAGATATAAAATTTCTTCCGGTAAAAACAAGCTTTTTCTTCCTTCAGCACAACTTGACAGAAGAAATACTAAAGTGTGAAATTAAATCTCTACAGATGGCAGCGGAGATAGCTGCCGAAAGCTTGGAACCAAACCTTCAACTCACCCGTTTGGAAACCCGAGAAACAATAATACAAACACATTTTATGGTTACTGCATAACTAACCAATTTACAGGGAAACAGACAAAATGCCGGTACACTTACGTCAAAAACGTACCGGAACTTAGTTGTAGAAAATTTTACACTCGGGGCTCAAAATATTCTTCAATTTATTAACTGAGATCATTTTGTGAACTTAGATCATTGATTTCCAGTCAATGATGTTTATGCAATCGGCCCTATGGAAGATATCACCAACTGCGACACTTCTTATTGTAAATAGATCCAAAATGGAGCAAGTAAAAGGGTACATATCAAGGAGGGTTCTTTTCGTTTATGCTTCAGTCCATTACAACAATTCATCCAATCTACCAAGACATCTCTCTCTCCAAAATCGATGTGTTTGTGGTTAATAATGCCAGGAAGAAACTAGAGCACCGTGTTATGTGTGAGCAATTATTTTTAAAAAAGTCTTTATTGCAACCAAATGGTCATATTATGATGAATGGAGCAAAGGTGGAATGATACATGACAGGGGAAACAGAGGCACCCTGAGAAAACCTGCCCCGACCACATTTTATCAGTCACAAATTCCACATGGATCCACCGAGATTCGATCCCGGGTCCCAGCGGTGGAAGGAGAGCGGTCTAACCACTCAGCCATGGGGTGGCACTGAACAATTATTTACAAACGAGTAGTAAGCATCGGTTTCATATGCATTCACCAAGGCTATTGAATAATAATTTTGAAGTGTGGATTCAGACTTAGAAATAAAATTCTAGACCTATAAATTATTGGGTATTTGTACGACTGTTGAAGGAAGATCTAGACAGGAATTTTACTCCACATAATTAGGTACAAGTGGGATTAGAACCAAGGTCCCCGATATGCGATCGCGTGATTACTATAGAGATGAGATTTTTAATTATGGCGGATGTTACATTATTAATTAGGTACAAGATGACTGAATTTGGTGCAATGATTTTAAATTTTATTTGAGCATAATTCACGAAGGAAGGAATTCAGTATGATTTATATTTCTAAGCCTTAAAACTGGACCATCCTTGTAAGATATTATGGAAGCTCTCTGTTCACTCTCCATAGTTTCCGCATGTTATTATCTTGTACGTGGTATTACTAATAAACCCAGGTTATTCTCGGGTATGTTCCCTTTTCATTGCCATAGTAAGCACATAGAGTAATGATTCTCGGCTTGGTTTTTCTGTTCTCTTTAATGAAACTCTTTCGTGCTTATATAATACAGTCTAACTTTTTTACATCAGCAAAAGAATTAATCAGGATATTTATTTAAAAGCGTAAAGTAAAAAAGTGGATGGACGAAAGACGCGTATTATGCCTTCCCTTTGATGGTTATTAAAAGTGTGTTGTGGGTTATTAAACACGCTTCTATTCTTAGCCTATGCGGTTCCAGCTACCACCATTATCACTAGAGGATCAAAGTTCAAAGCAGCCATTGCATGCTTCTCATCACTGCCTATTTGATGTATTGTGAACCCGGTGCCGATGCGCCCTTTGCCAGTTTTTGTATTGTAAAGAGGAATTTAAGCATATGACAGACGAAGTAGTCTTCTCTGTAGTGTTATTAAAATACGAATTTATTATAGAATAAATGTACTTTGGATTGGATAAGAAATTCATTTTTACTTTCTCTACACGTTCCACGTAGGTGAGGGAAAATTTATTAAATACATCTTCGAGTTTTCAGTATTAATTTGATTTTCGGTGCTCTTCTCATGTAGGGGGTCACGGGTTCGATTTATGGTTGAGACAAAAAACAGGTGAGGAAGGTGAGATTCTTCATCACCTGTCAGACGAATTTCGGTCCACGTGGTCCCCGGATATAACCTCATTATCATCTTCATCCCATCCGCGACTTGTTCAGAATGAGTGTGTGTGTGACTGGTGTGATCCATCCTGTAATTTCGTGTTGTCTCGGAGGTGTACCTTGCACTGTGCTGATCACCCTTCAGGGAGACTCTCCATGTCTTTGTCTGGTAAAAAAAATGTAAAATTCCTTCCGGTAAAAGAAAGCTTTTTCTTCCTGCAGCACAACTTGACAGAAGAAATACTCAAGTGTGAAATTAAATCTCTAGAATCCTTTTATTTATCTTGCAACCTTTTAGTCAATGTTTTAAATTTAATCTCTATGAACAGATCACACAGGAAATAAAAGGAGTCAACATTGCTTGGAAAAGATCTAGGAGTTTAAATTGTTGTTTGCTGGAAGATAACCACCGAAAACTGAGCGTAGAGAAAACACTAGTTGAATCCCAAGTTTTACCAGTGCTAGTAACCGGAAGAAATTGAGCTGGCTCTATCAACCGGTGTAAAATGAATTTTGGATGTGACAGAAAGCCAATGATTAAAAATAATTGAATACCTTAAAATTCTTAATAATATGCAAGAACGTAAAGAAGCAAGATGGATGAAAGCCGTCACTTGTTCATTTCCTCCCGGCGGAGGTTCAATCATTCACTCCACCATTCAATATAATGAGTGAAATATATAACTAATTTTGAACAGTTCAAAACAGAATAAAGAATAATTTTAAGGTATTCAATTATTTTTAATCATTGGCTTTCTGTCACATCCAAAATTAATTTTAGACCAGTTGATAGAGTTAGCTCAATTTCTTCTGGTTACTGTGAAGGCATTCGTAGCGATAGAAGGCTCCTATTTCCTCTGAAGTATGCTGGATATCCAACCAACATCCAACGAAAGCGATTCGAACTTCCTGTAATTCACCTTGGTTTTATAGATGTGTTGCCACTATTAAACTTCCAACCCTTGTAGACCTAGGCCTACCATGTAAGAGTGTCTTAAGAAGCATATATTTGATAAGACAGAGATCATTACTGTAAAAGATATAGAATTCCATTGTATGCATAAAAAAAGGACAGGATTTCTAACTACATAAACCTAATATACAGCAGTATTCTCGGAGAGGTAACGCAAAGATAATAGCTAAATGTTGTGTTTTAAAACGACTCATGACAGGATGTCGTGTCTGATGCACTGGATAAACAGAAGCGAGCCATAAAACCATGCATGGAGTTACTTTTCTATGTGACCGACAAGGAAATGGTTGTAGTACATGTTGGCTACAAGTTGCCGTGTTACATGAGCGTACAGACAGATAATACTGTACAAGTACATTGCATTCTGTGTTCAACCGCTGCACTTTTCAGCTTCCTCCGATGTTAACAATAGGCTGTGTGCATGTCCGAAACAAGATACTGAAACGGTTCCATTATGCTCCATCCTGTGACTAACACATTTTTATTACCACACAATAACTAAATTTTTGGGGCACATAGTTCAACAAGAATGTTAATTCTATGAGCAAGTGTGTTTTTTTCCCCCCACAAAATAATCTTCCGAATACTTTCATACCAAAACCCCATTTGAAAAACTAAGGGGCCGAGAGGAGATAGTGTTAACCCACACGAACCTCACGAACCTTGTTTCTATTATTGGTGTGTTTTTATGGAGTAAATTTCAACTGATATTAATTTAAATGGATATGTTACAAAATTCTTGAAGAATTTAAGTACCTAGGCACTTTGGTTACTGGGAATGGAATTGGATTCGAAGATACTAAAACACGTATTGAACAAGCAAGAAGAGTTTTGGGATCCTTGAACTCAGTATGGTGGGATAAAAACATATCTAGAAAAACTAAATTATATATGGGGAAAGCGTTAGTGGAAACTGTCCTCTGCTAAAACAGTGAAGATTGGATACTGTGTGCTGAATACAAAAGGAAGATATCAGCAGTAGAAACGGATTACTTAAGAAGAAGTGCAGGAGTTTCAAGAATCCAAAATATTAGGAATCAAGAGATAAGGAGAAGGATGGAAGTGGAGGAGACAGTCCTAGATCGAATTTAAATAAGAGGTTGAAGATTGTTTGGAGACATAAGGAGAATGGATCAGCATAGACGGCCGAATAAAATGCTTCAGTGAAAACCACCTGGAAGAGGAAGACGGGGCAGACCGAGAAGATCCTGGTACCAGAGTATTAAATAGAGCATTGATAGGAGAGGACTCCACGAAGAGGACGCCTTGGATCGAGATAGATGGCGATTAGGAATGGGAAGGCGGCAATAGCTGCAAAATCACCCTACTACTACTATATGAAACAAGATGAAATGGTGAGAATCATTAATGGTATGTAAATATTCAATTAGGCATTTGCCTTTACGACTAGGGAAACCATGAAAAAAACCCATGTCAGATTGGCGGGCACGGGATTTAAAGCTGGGACCTCCCGAATGCGAGTCCTCTCTCTTTATATCTTGTTTGCGGAAGTTGCTAATGTAAATGAGGAATTTGACCCTGCTCAACTATTTTAGTTCTGCTTTTGATTGACACCGATCTATTGTATCGTACTACATGACTTGTGGGGACCATCGACAAAAGGACCATTAAAAAGCGGAAATGACAAACTATTTGACGCAGAAGCAAGGAGAAAATGTCTGGTGTCTGGACTCTTAGTCCGTAGTCCTCCTCCAAACCAGAGAAATGAAAACTAAATCAATCCTGGAGTAATTAAAACCAGATTGATAAATTTAACAACGGCTTCCAACTAAGCAACTATTATATGTATGGAAAAACGTATATAATTTGATAAAAATAACAAAAAGGCATTGCTTAATTAAAATATATAGCAGACTGCGCAACGCAGATGTTAAATATTAAATTAAGTTCAGGCAATAAAGACTGAACCTGGAAAATATAGCTCTAGATTAAAATTCTGAAGCAAATTAAAACAATCTTATTGCCGTGAATCTGAATTTTACTGGATAGGCCTATACTGACGGTATTCTTGTGATAAACGAATCGATCTTCTACCATTGGACGTAGAATAAAAATCATAAAACCCCGAACCTGGAATTTTGACAATATGAGGTACCAAAATATCCATTATGCTATAAATTATAAATTATTTATGTCGTCTTGAACCAGGTTGTATAGCAGAACTTGAGTTTAAATATTGTTAATATATTCTGCGTATGATTAATGATTGTACATACACAGCTGATAGCTTCGCCTTGAGCTAATTGATTCTACAAGTGCTCCATTAGCACAAATGGAATCTAATCCTTAATTGTTTATGAAACACAACACCCCAGTTCAGTACAGTAATAATAACAAATGACAATAACAATAATAATTACCGTATTGCTACTAATAGTAAATCCGTTAGAAAAATGTTTTTTTCACCGCTGTAGCGTAGGGGACACGTTTGATCTCTTTACGCAGCAGGCCCGGATTCGATTTCTCGTGGGGATAAGTTTCCTAGGAGAGGTTCTTCTCACCTGTGAGTCAAATGTAAGGAATCTTTAGGCCTTCGTTGTTCCCGGATATCATCATTATCACCTTGAGTGTGTGTGATTGATGCGTATCGTCCTAAGTGTTCGTGTTACCCCGGAGGCGGCCCTGGCAATGGGCTGATTACTCATCCGGAGCGGCCCTCCATTTCTTGTCTGGTCAAAAAAGTAAGAATATGATACATAAAAACGCCATCCCCGAAGGATCGCGGTCCGTACCGTGCTAATCCTGCCTACGGTAGAGGACTCAGAGGTCGAATGGTAGGCCTAGTCCCACAAGAGATTTAGCGACACGGAGTTTAGTTTAGATTACTACAAATTCTTTGAGCAGTAGAGCGGATGAAGAGGTCAAATGATCTTCCTCCTGTCAGATTAAATCCCTTCAATGAAATAATATGGAAGTGATGTTGGCAAGTTCTACATAAGCGGTGTCCAAATTTTTTCGTCACTAATAATTCCCATGTAGATGATGAATATTACACCAGCTTTGCTTGTGTCGCATCATCAAACATGTCATACTCGGGATGTTTCTCGCCCAACGGTATGCTATTAAAAAATGCATGGGACTGCACTCCGTCAGAGTCGCCATCTATCCGAGCTGGGAACAAACAACAGTAGGGTATCAGTCGCGATAAAGACTAGTTTAATTTAATTTAATTTAATTTAAGTTAGTATTTAATATTATTATATGAAGACCTTTTACCAAATCAAATTGAATTACATATTAAAGGCCGATAGAATATTATAAAGCTGAAAATGATTCAATGCAATATTGCTATTGAGAGAAATGACTCTTAAATATGAGGAAATAAATGACGATGCTTCTCCGATTTTAAATCTGCACCGTGTCACGGGTGAGCGAATACACACGCATGACAAGCTATGTCTGGCATCCAACCAAACACGCAGTTCCGAGTTATATTCTGAATCATTCAATGTCCCACAATTAATTTATTGCTTTTTTTATTCGATGCCATGGTGTTTTATTTCTTTCGATGCAGAGTTTTTTTGTTCTTGTTTTGTGTTTTTATATGTTGGGCAGAGTTTTCCAATGAATAGCTGGACGGCATGGTAGACCATGGTAATTGCTTCCAATGCTGCAGAGCTCCAGCGCTAAAAAAATTTGAAATATGAATTATTCTCAGTTAATAAAACAACTGTATGCAGATACCGGTTATACTAGAGTCGAAACGAGAAAGGCTTGGAGTTAGAGGAAGATAGAGATATCCATGGAAAATGTTCAATTAAAAAAATAATAAATGATAGAGAAACACAGAACTTTCGTTTTCGCATATTCAAATGTTTATTACATTTTGATTAAAATTAGTATTTGTGATACTTTATTGTGTTTGTGGTTGATTTTTGGTCATATACGTACGGGCAGATTGTGTTCTGCATGAGTCCTTTTATTTCATTGCATTGTTTAACGTCGCATTTTTTTACGTTGACATACACGATAATTTCATTAGGCTATATCATGTAAAACAGATATCAAACAAACTTCAAAACTCCTGATTGCTCCTGATAAACTGAATGTTGAGTTGATAAGCACAGTAAACCGTTATACTATAATACCTAATACAACAGTTTAATTAATAAAATTCGACTGTGAATTAATAACAACCACGAGACTAACGATACTGGTAATGATGATAAAAGTAATTGCAAAAATAGGCTAATTACAAATATAATACTAATTTTTACTTCTCTGTCGGTACCAAAGGCGCTATAGGTACAGGAAGTATAGGCTATTATGATCGATTCCAGAAGTGGAAGTTGAGTTTTAACGTCTTGAGACACCCTGAATCCAAATATCGATATGATATTTTCAGAAATATGTCTGTTTGTGTGTCTGTGTGGTAAAAGTTTAGCTCGAGAACGAAAAATCGTAAAATAAATTATATTTGGGTTATTTGGGTTAGGTACCGTCTGGGGATGTGACAAGAAGATTGGCGACGACTTTCTCTTACTTTTAATGCCAACTTAACATGAAGAAAATTTTTTCTTTTGCTAGTTTCTCGAAAACGGCTCTAACGATATTGTTAAAATTTTGTTCATGAGATGCTTACAGTAATTCTAAGCATTGAAAAGTTTATTTCTAAAATTTTTTCGCAAAAAATATCTGAAGGGTTGGATGGATATAAGTTGAAATAACTGAATACCCACTCCTTGCATTATGGCCTCTAATTCTTTAGTACAATATGATGTGAGAAAGGTAGGCTACATTGCCCATGCTTGGGATAAAGTAAGTTATTTGAGTGCATTTTATTTGGATTGTACATCATTTTAATAACCACTTTAGCCTACCTACATGAAGAGAATGTAATTTTGCCTATTTTCTCGAAAACTGCTCTAACGATTGTGTTTAGATTCCCTACACGAATTCCATAATATTAAGTATATTATGTTTTATAATAATTATATTATATTAAGAAGCATCAAAACTTTTATTTTAATAGAGGAACTTATGTTTTTCACATCCATTTTTTAATTTTACTGTTTAATTTTGGTTCTTGTCGATAAAGACGAGCCTCTACGTATATTATATTTTTATATTTAATGAAATATTACAAAATAACTGTCAAAATAAAAAAAAAATAAATAACTGAAGAAAATACTTTTTACCAAGTAATATTGGTTCATTCTTTGTGGCGGTTAAACTACAAACAAATAGAATAGTTGTCAATAATAATAATAATAATAATAATAATAATAATAATAATAATAATAATAAATAATAATAATAGTGTTTTGTTCGACCACACTATAATACGCTTATGACAATGATACTCATTTCCAAACTGTTTTTCATTATAACATCGGTATAGTATCGATTATTATCAAACACGGAACGATCTCGGTATTAACATTTTAATAGCTTTAAAGTCAAATAGATGGGGCTGCCTACAGCTCATAGATACGTGGATAATTGTAAATTCTATTATACGAGTACACTTGTCACACATTCTCATCGTGTTCAACATTATTAATCAACCCCTAACTGCAAAGAACAGAGGTCTACAATCTAGAAAAGAAACTGCGCAGAATCAAGCTGTTGTTGCTGCAAGCAATAATTGTATGGAGTTATCTGCTTTTCACAACATGGGCTTATGTTTTCTAAACATACCAGTTGTGATGAAAATTTGTGATCTATATTATTGTTATAATGGCATTTTAAGAGAGGTATTCCCAATATTATTCTATCTAACAACTTTGTAAATACATTCTTTAAACGTAGTTTTGCTAACTTTACTAACGCTCTTGCGAAGGCTTATTTTAAAAAAATAATAATAATAATAATTTAATTTCATTTATTTATAGATGCTATATAGACAATTTTTAAATTTTTTAAATAGTAGGCATCTTGATTATAAAATGACAATGATGATTGATGATAGGGATGATAGTGATAACAAACAAATAACATTTTATACAAACAGGAATTACAGAAATCTTCACATAACAGATCTCACTTGTATGTACCGTATGTTAAGACAGCTATGGAAGCATGCACAGGTAGGGGAAAATAAAGCGGACCTACTAAAATATCTAAGTTGACGATATGAGCCACTGCACACGCCTAGAACCCGCTAGGAAAGCGCAGTGGCTCATATCGACAACTTAGATATTTTAGTAGGTCCGCTTTTTCCCCCCCTACCTGTACATTGTCTAGTCAGCACATTCCATGAGATGAATGACAGTATTAATTTGTTGCAGGCATAGTGAAGAAATATGTATTGCATAATAATAATAATAATAATAATAATGTGAAATAGAAGTAATAATAGCTATATTGATAAAGCGTTGAATATTCTGGTATCGTATACGGATTGCGATAAGTAGCTTAAGCATGGAATATTGTGATTTATCTTCTTTATCCATATAATCATCATTCCAAATTAGGTTACACTTAGCCTATTTTTAGATTTCCTTACGAATATTTTAAGTGGATGAGAAATAAAATGATGGATAAAGTCCGAAACGTTTTATTCATAGCATGGAATACGCAATGAGAATTTTAACCGTAATTTAATCTATGCCTCCGGAAGATGATTGGCAGATACGGTCAGAACGTATCATCGGTTATCGAGTTTAATAAAATCTGATTTGATGAATGCGTATGAAAGGAGATGCTACATATTTCCACGTCACATCCCATTCCTGGGTTATACCCTTCAGATATTTCAAAGTACTGTATCGGCTCTTTAACGCATGTTATTGATCACATTCAAGAGCTAAGCAGATATAAATGTTCACTACAAGGTTGTTGATAACACTTTATTTCAAGTAATCACTTACACTCTTTGAATTCTATAGGCTTAAATACAGTGTAATCATATTAATCTAGAAATCAAAAAGCAGTAGCCTATAAAATATTCACATCCACGATTTTTACATTATAAATAGCACACTTTCACCGAACTATTGAAAACGACTATATATAACGTTGAGTTCAGTGACTCAGCTCATTCCTAATATTGAATCTCGCTATTAAAACAGGAAAATATAAACAACGCTACTCGTCCCTTATTGTTTTTTGTTCTCCACCACCCACGAAGCCCTCAACCTTAGGCCGTACTCCAGTTCCAACTTTTTGGCTAATTTGTTCTATTTCTGTGTATGTCCTAAATTTTGTTTAAATAGTTTTTAGGGTGCATAGATCATGTTTCTTTTATATTATTAAAATTATTTTATTAAAATATCATAGTACAGGTAAAAACAAAAATCGACAGAAAATACTATTTCTAATTTAGTATAAAAAATGAAGGTATACCCCTAGATGAGCAAAGCTCGTGTTTATAGACTAATATAAATCCAATTATACATCAATACACAGTATTGTGATTTGAGCTAGCTAATTGTTTCTGCACTCATAGAACTAAGCCTATATATTTTCTCTATGTTCAGTTATCTGTCCCGCGGGGGCCATGTCTCTGTTCCGGGATTCCCCTGATAATGAGGAAACCCCCGAAAAATCTCACTTGGATCAGCTACTACGAGGGTTTACCCTTAGTTGCCCGGCACTTTGAGAAATTGCCTATTTTCGCTCTGTTTTCCAAAAAGAAGCCTAAGGATTTTCATAGGGTGCGTCACTGACGCTAATATCACTATTCCTAACCTAACTGCTACTTACTTAGAATCGGAAGTTGGTGTATAGTGCGGGGTGGAAGTGTGCGGAGTGCGCAATGAAAGAAACTAAACATAATTTATGATTTGTTGTATTTGTTTTGAACCGGACTATGTATTAGAAGTCCCCTTGGCGTCCCTAGGTAGGTTTGTCCTTCAAGAAACGATTTTACTTATTTTTTTTGCCCATATGTTTATGAAAAAAAAAACCAGACTAGACTGAAGAGATCTTTCGATTATACCTCATTCACATGACAATAGAAATATTATAATGATTTTACTGTACTATCAATCGTTTTCACATATTGTAAAATATACACTAACGGGAATTCATTCCAATTAATATATTATACTATCGGTAGATATCAGTTTATATTTTATCAGTAGTAGATTATTTTCATCCATTATATAAAAATCTCTATTTATATTTTATGCTTATTATTTCCAGATGATTGATTTTTCAATCTGACTCTACCTTTCCATCTTAGCCTACATGACCAGTGTGAAAGAATTATTCCGAAGTACCACATTGTTTTCTTCTTAACTTGGCATAAAACTGTTCAATCGCTGTCACATCCTGTTTACGGAATATTCGTTTGAGTTCGCAGATCGATTCACATTAATCTATAACAAAATATTTGAGCTGGTCGCGATCTCCTGCTAGAGATAATACATTTGTGGAAAACAGAACGTATCCAAGTATTTGGAATAGAAATCAGTGACACGGTTAAACTAAGGATCGATTATTTCCATTCGCATTTCACCAAGAACATCATCAATAGCCACACTGAAGCGAATAGAAAACATTTCATCTGATGTAAAATCTGAAAACCTATTCCGGAATACAGATTTTAGTTCAGCAAGAGCGATAATAAATCTACGGGGCCAAACTAAACGTTTCGGCTGGCCGCATGCGGTCCGGAGACCACGGTTTGGTGATCCATGCACTAGTGGTCACAGTGTGAGACATACCGTGCTGTTTTCAAGTATTAGGTCTACCGTCGGTATGACGATAATGGCACAGGCCGATATGACGAGGTAAGACGTTGTCGTCTATGAAATCCTTCGAATAGGCTATACTTTAATTTTGTATGAATATCACGATACATATTACACATGCATACGCTTAGCTAGAATGGAAGCAATGTGTGGCTGCTTGGAAGACAGACGTGCTTGATCATGGTAGAGATGACTCATTGCCTTACCTTGGGCTTCAGGAAGATATCGTTCCACACGTACAAGCAAGCGGTGGCCTGGGATATCACTGTCAAAACCACTCACAAAACAAAGTAACACGTTTATACAACACGACGCGCACTATTACATTCGCCATGACACACTTGGTCGGTGATGTCACGAACTTTTACGAAAGTAGGTCTGCTTATATATTAAATTTGCCAATAAGCTAATTATATATGTAATATAACTTACATTTATTTTTTATAGGTAAATGTATTTGTTATTTCTTGCTTGCCACCCTTGCAATCTGTTTAATTTGTTTTAATTTCTCTTTTGTTTGGTGGAACTATTTTCCAAGGCCTCAGTATCTCTCCGCTGACTTCCTCCGCTGATCTTCCATCGTTTTCGTCATATTGACTGTGTACATGAGAATTAAAACTGAAAAACAAATACCAATCATAAAGATGAGTTGCATTGTTTCCGTTATATTGTTGTTTAAATAATATTACCTTTTGCGTACATTCTCTTTTATTTGCGAGCACGCTACAGTCAGATGTTTGCCTGAGCTACATAGCGGGAACAAGGGGTGACCAAGATGGAATGTTACATTGCTATGATAAAGGCCTGTCCTACTTTCTCTTAATCAACTCTCTACGAATAATCTACATTTCGTTATAATGGACGTTGTTTGTAAAATACCAAAATCGTGAATTTTGAATCCATACTTGGTGTGAATTTGGCAATGCTTTGTTAATTACCTAGGTATATTACATTAAAATTCTCCAATTGTAAACCGGGTACCGGAATGTACTGATACTATCTCAAATATGAAATACTTGCAACAATCTTCAGTGTTACTAAACCCAAGTTCGAAGTACTTGGAATGGCATGTAGGCAGTGTTACCACGAAAAAATTGTGAAGTTAAAATATATATATATATCCCACAATGCATGCTTCGTGTTAATTTTCTCGCTAACTTTTACCTTAGTTTTACTTTACTTTAGGCAGCCCACGCCTTTTGCGGCATGTCATCTAGTTGTCCCTGATGTTCGCCCATTTTCTCATAACCAGTTTAAATGAAAATGAGATATGAATGTATATTTTTACTTCCTCTGTCCGTGCCATAAATATTAGGTAGAGGAACTATAAATTGTGATTCACTCCGAAATTCGAAGTTAAGAATATAACATAAATACACGTTTTGATGTTCCATGGGTCTAATAAAAAAAAATACTTTTTTCAGTAACATATCTGTGTGTGTCCGCGTGTCTGTGAACAGCTTACCTCCAGAACGAAAAATCGTTTGAAAACAAAATTTTGTATTTAGGTTATGTACCATCTGGAGATATGACAAGAAGATTTTCTTTTGCTTATAATGCCACTTTTCACGAAGCAAATTTCGTTTTCCTATAACCTATTTTCTCGAAAACGGCTATAACGATTTTAAATTTGATACATAAGATGCATATAGACTACTGGGAGCAAAAGCATTTACTTGAAGCATTTTTTAGTAAAAATTCTCTTAAGGGTAGTTATAAGTCTTCCACTGTTTGTAAAAACTCAGTCAGTGAACAATAAAAAGGTTTAAACAACAGAATATGCACTCCTTGTAATAAAGCTTCTCATTCTATTATCATAATGTGAATTGGGAAAAGTATATTGCACATGCTTAGGTAAAACATGTTATGTGAAAGCATTATTCATATTTCGTTTGGATTGTAAATCCTTCGGGGATGCGATGTGACAAAGGCATTATTATTTTCCTTTATAGAAGCAATTTACATGAAGAGAATGTCATACATAATTTATTATACTGAGAGGCAACATTTTTATTTGGGGAGTGGAGGTTGTAGAGTTTCATATCACAATTTTTTTTTCTATTTCAGGTACTTGACATCAGGAAATACATCCACAGGCCTTCAATATAATTTTAGACTGAAAACAAAAACAATAACTAGATTGTTCTTCACGTTACCAAGAATCTATGGTCCTCGTTACAAGAAGGATACATGTCAATACCGAAAGTAGACAAGTGGACAGATATACCGAACCATTTTGGAATTACAACAGATTCCCACATTGCATGGGAGCTGTTGATGGCAAGCACATCAGAATTATCAAACCAGAAGATAGTGGTTGAATCTTTTAAATTACAAAGGTTATTACTCGTTAATTCTCATGGGAGTGGTTGATGTACATTATAACTTTATTTATGTGGACGTAGGGAAAGATTGTGACTCGAGTGTCTTTAAAGAAACTTCGGGAGAAAATTGCAAGATAAGACGTTGAAAATACCTCCTCCAAAAAACTACTTCGATGTATGTATGTATTCGTAGGTGACGAAACTTTTGCATTACACAAAAACTTTCTTCGTCCCTATGGTGGTAGAGAACTGAAAACACTAAGGCAGGGTTCACACTCAGGCGATAAGCGATAAGCGATATATCGCGAGCGATATACGATACGCGACACGCACGGACAGATACTTGAAATCTAAAGGGAGGCGATAAAAATGCTTCACACTCACGCGATAGCGCAACATATCACAAGTGCTATATCGCTCGAAGTGCAGCATGCTGGTCGCCTGAGCGATCTGTTGCTTACGATATTGTAACTTTTGCAGTGAAGATTGTGTTCCCACCACATTTTAGGTAGATTTCGAAGAAAAATCTACTTATTGCAATCGATACCATGTCATGACTTTCGAAAAATTCTTTCATATCTTTACGTTTCATGCCTCCAAGTACGAAACCACCGCCCGTTCAAAAAAAAAAAGTTATATATATATATATATATATCTTTACACGCTAGCAGCCATAATTTTGAAGATATTTGAACCAAATTTTATGATGTTATTTATAGGCCCAATAGTTCGGACAAGTTCGTTAATGACCAAATTTGGCCCCAGGGGAGGGTCGGGGAGGGGTAGAAATTTTGAAATATGTATATCTCGGCTCCTATGAAGTATAGAGGGAAACTTTGTTTGAATAAATTAGAGAACTCCCTATGGAGTTCACAGTGACACCAACGATTCGGAAGTTTTGGGGGTACGAGTTGGGGTGGTTGGTTGGGGGATGGAAGTTCGAAATTTTTGAAACCACGTCTTATGGGGTATCGTTGAAAAGCGCTTGATGAGTACTCTACAAATCAGTAACTGGTTTCTCGATAGCTTTCATATAAGGCGATATTTAGCACATCGAAATCTACCTCAGCCTGTAGGCCTGCCGATTTATCGCTCGCTGTGTGAACCTTCCTAGCAATATATCACCGCAACAAATTCCTTCCGATAAATCGCTTATCGCTTATCGCCTCAGTGTGAACGCTGCCTAAGCGATTTTTCAATTATCGCTTAAGTAGAGCAAGTCGTTTCGTAGAGTGTGCATTTGGCATAATGAGCAATAAATGGATTTTTCACCGGCCATTAAATGTCTCCACAATTTTAGGATCAATATAGTGAAAGCATGCTGTGTTCTTCACAATTTTGTCCTTAAAGAAGAGGGACTGGAAAAATTAATTTTCTAACTACTTCGTTTCTGAAGCTGGAGAAATTCCATGGCAGGATCGTTATGCTTAAAGTTGTGTAGGCTGTACTGTTAAATTATGTGGCTAATTAACAAGTATTTCCAATAGAGGTGCTTCTACATGTTTTTATTTTGATGTACTCTTTTTAATCCTTTTTTGGTAACATCTTTTTCTACTACACTAATAGTAACATGGGTGAATAATCACGTATAATTGAAATAATGTAATGAGATTTTACAACAACGATTGTTATGAAATGAAATGTCTTACAATATTAAAACACACCAATGATACTATTAAAAGTTAAAATTAATAATTCCAGGCTGTCAAACAATATAATTACGTAGGCCTAATCATAAGGGAAGTTTCATTTTGGGATCAAAACAAAGGTTTGAGCAAGGTGCACTGGAAGTCCACACAGTCTACCGAAGAGTATTTTAAGATCAAATATCATCTACTGGATCTTAAAGTGTATGGACTTCTGATTGGTGCCCGTGAAGCTATCCCAAAGATTTTTGAGGATTATAGGAAGGAATTCGACCTACCAGCTTCCTTGAGGGACAGCATTGTGCTATCGGTCCTACACAAATCATGTCAAATCCTCCACAACATGCTTTTCATTGATGGAGTACGTACTTTTTGGACGTTTCTTTTTTAACTCATTTTTTATTATTGTTTTTGTGTGAGTATACTGAGTCCGCTGGGCTACCTCCAATGAGAGGCAGTTTGTTTGTTTGTTTATCACATATAAATTCACTTGCACGTTATTATGAATAGAAAAAGTTAGTAATAATGAATAACTACATTGCAGAAGTGACTGATAAATAATATGTTTCAACAATGGTTAAATTTATTGAGGAAAAAAGATATCAGGAATCCCAACACTCTAAGCAGATTTTCCGCTTCACAGCAGGGATATTAAACTCGTTATAGGTGAAAATTCATATGTATGTAAAAACGTATATTCTATTCATAATTCTTTAGGATGTACCTGCCTAATGATGGTTGTCAGAGTTTTCGTACCATGATTACCTTTAACACGCTACCACATGTACGAAAATATGACTGTTACATATTTAATAGAATTACTGTATTTATAATAAAATTGATAACATTTTTTTTGTCGTTTCTATCTTCATCTGCCAGTATTTCTTTAATATGTTTAGCCTATATGGGTGATTCTTTAAATACGGGAAAATTTGTGTTCCGGAGTGATATTTCCCTTCAAATTCAACTTTAAAAAAAAAAATTAAAATAAAAGTTTGTTTCTACTACTCCCATACTACAACTATCACTTTGAAATGTCACTAACTTTAAATTCTGATATTCCAAAATCGAATTTAATTCAATAAAATGTCATCCACATGCCCTGTCCCAAACCTCGGTTTTGTATATTCTAATGCATTTTTCCACAAAACAAAATGTTATTTTCTTTTCAACTTTTTTCCTGTCAATGAGTATGAATGGGTGAAGAATATTAACCCCTAAAAAATAAAATGAAATAAAATTGTCACCCCACCTAATGAACATAAAGAATGTCCCAAGGGTTTTTGGTCATCCACATGGCTGAGAAGAATGGAATTTTTTCTGCAGAAATGAGAAATTTGTATAACTGGCAACAGTGTTAGAAAGCCAACAGGGCAGCTTGTGGTTGAATTGTAAGGTTGAATTTTGCTTGCTTACAAACAGTTTGGGATTAACAAAGGACTTTGCATCATTTTCAAGGAAAGCGTTTTTATTCCCCGTCATTAACATGGCTTCTAGAAAGTAGGCAGAAAGTGAATATTTATTAAATTTGATTATGCACTATGATAAACCTTCCAATTCAAAGTACTTGACTGAAGTTGAGCTGACAGAGGTTTAGAAATGGCTTGCTGAGACCACTTAAACTCCTTTTTTGTCATCCACATGCCTGATTTTTGTGTCATCCACATGTCTCATGAAGGGGTATGTGCATGACTCTCAAGTCATGTAGATGATAAATGTAGGATACTATTGTGTTTGCGGTGTCTGTGACCTGTACTTAAGATCTTAAAACTGATTAAATGAATTTCTGCTTGATTCCCCCCTCCCCCAAAACCATAAAAACACAGTCTCGTTAAAATTACATTAATTCCGAAGTATGCACACAAATTTGCAAATTTGGTGCAAAATCAACTGAAGTATGCTGAGAAAAATATGAAATCACATAAAGAAAAGCAGATTGTTGCCAAAGTTAGTCATTAATGTGGCCTTCTGCAATCCACATGTACACGAATGTCATTCAAATGGCTTTAAAAAAATTAAGAAATTAAAATAAATAAAAATATAAACATTTAAGCTCTGCTGGTGTCATATTATAATCAAGTAACCCCTGAAGTATTTTAGTGATTTTTTTAGATTTTTTAAACAAAGTAAAAAATTTGGATTTCAAACACTCCAAATTTTCCCGTATTTGAAGAATCACCCATATACATCCTTCCAAGCTTCCAAAGTCTGCCGTCTGTCTTTATATTCTTCAATCGCCTGATCCCAAAGAACTGGTCTTACATGGGCAAGTGTAATTAACTTTTTAGTACACGCTCTCTAAAACAGCTGCTTATCGGACTGGTAACACGCCGAAAAGCTGCACTTTAAAGGACAAGTCCGCTAAAATTGCATAAAAGTGCATTCAAACTGCATTCAAAATGCAATTTTAGCGACCTTGTCCTTTAAAGTCGTCATGGCAATCTGTAAACAAAACCCAGACGGCACTGACCAGTCACACCAACTTTAACATGGATTTACGCATATAATTGATCATAAAACAACAAATTTAAGCCAACATGTTTCTTTATGATAATCAGAAACTTTACCAGGATTTTTCGCAAAACACGGTAGCCCACTTCATCACATGACATCACATAAGCCAACAAATTTTCACATTTTGGTTCACTTGAAAAACATTCCTTACCATGGACGAACAGCATTTAAATGCCGTAATATATCCCTTCTCATAGCCTATTTCTGCCGTGAAGTTGCTGGTAGCAGCTCCAATTCAATGTTTCTGGCTTGGATTGAAATTTCCTTGGAATTATCATTTATATTTTCACAAGCTTTTCATAAATACTAGTTCGTATGCAATATTGTTTACAAACAAGGGACTCGTATATTATGCATCTATACTACCACATTTGTTATTGCTACGTACGGTCATTGTTGTTTTATGATCTATATGGCCATGACAATATAACCTAAAGAAATTACTGACTGCCTTTCAATATAATTAATTATACGGTATTTTTTGTTTTATTTCATATAATTTATAGAACATTTACTAAAAAATATTGTATGCACCACGTACGCAAAAACTTTAGCGGACTCATCCAGTATTTCAGCCTCGGCTTTCGCCTCGGCCGCTATACTAGATTCGTCCGCTAAAGCGTTATTTTGCGTACTTGATACATAAATAGCTATTTCGGAATTAATATAGGTCTATGAGGTGTCTATTAGCAAACCCGGCAATCTCCATTATGATAAAAGATATAGAGATGCAAACTAAAAATGAAAATGTAATGCATTTCCTGATAATATTTAGTGTATGTTTTGCAAACCTGACTTCTTCCCTTATGTGGGAAGTCGGATCTGTAACACACTAAATATATACCAGGAAATTCATTAAACATTTATTAGAAGTTATCGTCTCTATTTTTCCTCAAAATGGAGATTTCCGGGTTTCCTAATAGAACCCTCATATATTCAGTTCACTCATTTTCACAAAGCAACCTATGCTATCGCTCTGCAAAGTCTTCCTGCACCTGTCTTCGTCCGGCAAGTTTGCCGTCTCGTGGACACGCAGAGAAATTACAACTTGTCTCACTGTACACACGGCGCACCGTCCGGTTGCCGTCTTTATAGTGGGAATCCGATGCCGTACCCGTACGGCGTTTATAAAATAATGGACTACAGTAAGCCCGGCAAATTCACAGGACCGGCGGATGCGAAAATTCGTGTCGTGGACTAAAGGCCATAGGCTACATGGTATTGCGATTTTCTTCTGAACACCCTAACCAGATGTGGAGGTTAGAATTTACCATATTTAACATCTAACGCCCCTATGAACTTCGGTGGATCGATAGTTTCAAGAAAACTTAATGAATGATGTATTCCATACCCGTTTATGGTGGATATTTGAAATTATACTTAAAACGTACCACCTTAATCAAAAAATTCCCCGATGAAATTAAAATACAGGGAAAAAGAAAGAGAGATAACGGGTAAATGAAATAAATACCTGCTCACACCATATAAAATGTTAGTGCTTAGCAAGAGAAGTAATAATAAGTGAGAAAAGTTAATGAAAATAGAATAGATGAAAATAAGGTCAACGAGAGATTAATTATATAAATTTAGGAGTTAGACCGGCATAAAAGGACAAAATTAAATATATATATATATATAGCCTATATATAAGCTTATATATATACATATATATGTATATATATATATATGATAGAAGATGACCAGGTGGAAGAAAATGTTACCTGAATCAGAGCTAACATCCCCTCTAAAATTATATATAAACGTTTATAAACATTGGTAACTGTAAATCAGTAGAGTTGATTCACACAGTTTCGGAATACAGACCGTCAGATCTTACAACATTCCTTCTTGAGATTCTAGTCATGCCGCAGTGGGAATATGCGGCAAACAAGGCAGTAGTTGTGGTGAAATTCCTCATCTCCCGTCACCCAATCATTTGTACGTCATAACTCAACATTGCCACCCAAATGTACAGTCCCTACCTGAATCCAAATTGCATAAGGCGATCTTAAATAAACGAGGTTTAAGTTAAAGGTAGCAACATAACATAATACAGTAAAATATTCCCTATAGAAAATCCTGGAGTTTCTCAGTGTTTCTATACAATGAGGGACCGAGATGTTTGGACAATTGGCACGTAAAGATGGAAGTATTAGTGACGGGAAGTAATTTTGAATGCACTATATAAGTAATAAGTTTTGGTATTTATGAGTAAATAAAACACTTGGTAGAAATTAAATCACATACCTAGCGAAAGTGTTATAGGAAAACAACACACAATGCATACACAACACTTGAATCATATTTGTAACAGCAACGCAGAAACCATGCTCGAAATAATCAGAACCACTACAAGGGCTAACATACCTAACGAAAGGGCATTGTTGACGGAGCAGTGAATATACACAAAAAAGTTTAAACCTATTAAGACATTAGCAAAGAATAGTTTGGATGTTTATTAATTCGTACCTACTTTCGCGAAGAATTTTCGTTCCTTTTCGTAGTGGGTACTTTCAAAGGCTCGTGTCCACATGAGAGCTGAGAGTGCGAGAAACTCTCGAGAGTACTCTCAGGTGATGTGTCCACTAGAGAGCGCTAGTCCAATCCTGAGAGTAGCTGAGAGTAAAACTCGCGACATTACTCTCAGGACCGTGTCCACTTGAAACAAAATCGCGCGAGTTTTCGTCTCGCATTTACGGACAAGATGGACGCACAACAATGTATTATTCGTTGTTAATATTAATGTAAGCATTTTATGAGGGCCTGCCGAATGCTTTTAAGTGAGTATATTCATTTAATTATTAAGCGTTTAGAAGAATTTGACAATCTAATATTGTCAGAATATCATCAGAACATTCTGAAGTATTAGCGAATTCGATAGGGCCACAAATTAACTAAAAAGAAATTGAAATGTGATATGATATCCTTGTAAAATATATACTAATTGTGACTTTGTGCTTTTCCGGCATCAAGCATGTGATTTTTAATTTATAGCATGTCAAGTCGAGTGGAGTGATCCTATCAAACTGTGAATCTAAACTCCGTGTATCTTCATGAACGGATAGGTCTACTATTTATCCTCTGCGTCCACGAAGACCAAGAGCCAATAAATGTTCTTTGTTGATTGGTCCTTTAGCACTGGAGCAAAAGCATTTTGTGCGTCGCTGTTACATGTCTATATGTATTTTCATACGCAATAGACTCATGTAAGGTAATTCAGGTATATTCCCCGCACCATTCGACTTTAATCAATAAAAGTCACGAAAATAGTTTGGAATGTTGACATCCTCGACGAGTGTTTTATTTATTCGATGTACTATCAATTAAAGTAAATAGAAACACAAAATTATAATATTTGATATGCAAAAAACTTCAACAACAAAATCAATATTTTTTGCGGAATTGCCCTTAGTACGGGCTAATTTCCCGCACGGAGTAAGGGGAATTCCGCTAATGAACAAATATATATTACTTAGTGAATACTTCGAAGTACTGCAGTTCAGAATAAAATTCAGATGCTAGGTTGAAGTATAATGTGTTTTTGTCGTATCGCATTACTATTTGCTATTCTTCTCCCTTTTCTTCTAAAGCCTGTTTTTCCAACTGCATTTTTTTTCAATTTTCATTTATTTAATACTTTAGTAATAAATAATGATGACGGAGTAATTAAACATGATGTTAAAATCAGTACAAAATATAAATACATTTTTAATCTTAACGAAAATTAATTATTGTGTGCGGGGAATTACCCGATACCAAATTTTGCGGAATCTCCCAAAACTATGGTAGATTCCCCGCATGCCGTTTATGCTGGGAAACATGGCTGAACAGCGTCCATAGACGGCATACATAACCCTGATTGCATTGGATAAGCATTAACACTGTTGTTTTCTTCAACTGGACCTAAAGATTCCAGTGCATAATTTTTTTCAAAAGTCAAGCCCAAAATTCAACAACTTTCCTAACAATGATTTAGCACAATGTGCACCACAGAATCCATAAAAAGCGCAAGAAAACTATAACAATCCAACTGCCAACTGCTATTCCACAGTGCATTCGGAAGAAGAACTGCGCGCGCATCATAAATGTCTCTGTCTATCGAATTCGAGCAATGCGGGATTTTCCCTGACGCGGGGAATTCCCCTGAAATACCTTACGTCATCTTGGTCCCCTCAAAAAAATACAAAGACAACCACCAAGACTGATTACGCTATAGGCGCCGTGTTTCTAAACGCCGATTTGCAGAATATTTGGAATCGTATGTAGTCTACACTAATATTGTGTTCATTTATATGATTACTTAACGATTGCAACTTAGGCCTATGACGGTCACCGCTGATCCGGTATTTTGTCCCGCAGGAGATCCCTACATTCCTCTAATCTACAGACATGAGGGTTACTGCACCCGTTACAGCCTTCTTCGCCTCAGAATATTCTGTAGAGGAATCGATGATCGCCGTAGTGAACCATGGAGATTATTACCCATTATGTTTCATAAATGAATGTAATGTAAAAAATTTATTATTGTTCAGTTATTCCCTTATAAACTTACTACATTTTTCATGATGAACATACAAACATTAAACGATACCGTATTATAATCTGTTATATTTGAGTATTATTCGATTTAGATTTCGTTTTTAGAAATATAAATAAATATTGAAGGCAAATTAAATAATTTTATCATATGGCTTGTTGGGCATAATATACACACTATCCACTCTCAGAGAACTCTCAGCTATACGAAACAGATTCGTCTAGTGCGATCTGCTCTCGGAGATTGATTGCAAAGGCGTGTCCACCTGCGAGTTGACTCTCTGAATGCCACTCTCAGCTACCTCTCAGACAGTGCTCTCAGACGCGTGTCCACATACCGAAATGCAACTCTCGAGAGTTTCTCGCACTCTCAGGACACGAGCACTCCTGTCCACTCTCATGTGGACACGAGCCTCTACACAGTGTTATATCAAGGCAAAATGTGGAGAAAATATGTAGCCTATAACTTAAACTCTTCGGCAGGTTATATATTACTTTTATTTTTAATCATGAGAAGCAATGCTCACTAGTCTGAAGTTCGAGAAGGCAACCTTGTCAAAGGAAAGGCAAAATATAGTTCAAGCTAACTTACGGACTTAATGAAGCAGAATTAGTTATTAAATTAGTTTATTTGTGACATAAATAAATATCATTAGTATAAAATGCACATTAACTTCAATAATAAATAAATATCACACTTAAAAGTTTCTATGATATAGGCTAGTATATTTTGCAAAAGCCATAATTCATCATTATAAACCCCAGTAATAATAAAAAAAAAACATCTATACGCTGCACCGGAAATCTTTCATAAATCTTGAAATTCGGGAGAACTCCGAGAAAATCATGGAAAACCCTGACTTCCTCCGCCGCGAATATGATTCCAGTCTCGCTGAGATTTCAATACAATTATACGATAAAATTATCCCCGCGCTCAAGAAGCTGGGCTATTATAGGTCTATCTCGTTTTATTCTGATTACACTACGGGACGGAAGGCCTGTCAACATTTCAAAGCTCATGAAAATTGACATTCCATATGAGCACAATAAATGTGATTATTTCAACTGCTATTTAGTGCTATAAGTTTTCGGTACCGGAATTTCGTTCCGTACTTCATTTATACAAGACTATTATCCTGTCGGTTGTATTATATGGATGTGAGACATAGCCGTTTACTGTTCGGAAGGAAGATAATCTGAGAGTGTTCGAAAACAGGGTGCTAACAGAGATGAAAATTGGGCCTGGAGAAAACTACATAACGACGAGCTTCATAACCTGTACTCGTCACCAGATATAGTAAGGATAATTAAATCACGGAGGATGAAATGGGCTGGACATGTTGCGCGCATGGGGGAGGAAAGACATATCTCAAAAGTATTGACTGGGAGACCCGATGGGAAAAGATCACCTGGAAGACCTAGACGTAGGTGGGAGGACAATATTAGGATAGATTTAAGGGAAGTACGATTTAGCACAGAATAGGGTTGAATGGCGGGCTAAGGTAAGCGCGGCAATGAACCTTCGGGTTCCATAAAATAGATAATATTTCTTTAGCTTGCTGAGGAATTGTCGTTTGCCATTGAGTAATTAAGTAAGTAAGTAAGTAAGTAAGTAAGTAAGTAAGTAAGTAAGTAAGTAAGTAAGTAAGTAAGTAAGTAAGTAAGTAAGTAAGTAAGTAAGTAAGTAAGTAAGTAAGTAAGTAAGTAAGTAAGTAAGTAAGTAAGTAAGTAAGTAAGTAAGTAAGTAAGTTCATTTATATAAATATACGAACATGGGACTGTCGCATTTACGCGCACACAAATGCCATCGAATTGGGAATGAACCCGCGAACATGGGAATAGAAAGACAGAGCACAAGAAGTAATCTATGTAGCCTACCTGGCTAAACAAGAATCAATGTTATTGCTACCGTTTCCTTTGCTTGAGGTTGTACAATACCACCATGTACAGCAACTTTCCCATTCCTTTCTTATATGGGTCACACGAGAGGTGTATAATCTGCAAACTATAAAATATCGGGCGGCGAGTGATTAACATTCTATGCATCCTATAATCTTCACACACAACTTATACTCTGCATGAAATATGAAGGTGGTACAAAATAAATGACGCACTAAAGTATTATATTCATGGCTCTTCGCGTAAGCTATTGATTTCGTGGAATCTCGTGCCGTACAGTACGATGTCAAGAGTTTGAAACATAAATTATTAGCTTACTAACAAAGATAGGTATTAAACTGTCTATACGAGCCAACAGGAAGTAAGGGATACTCGTGTGAGGATTGAAACTTTAAGTAAACATGAGTTACAATATATCCTAAAATCCTGATTCTTGAAAGATATAGCGATAATAATTCCATAGTGTTTAACAATGGAAAATGAAGAAGTGTCAAATACTAAAATTCTAGGATTGACGATGGATTGTCATTTACACAGGGGCACATACATAGTATTTGTCTAAATATTTATCTAGTTCTACTCATTTATTTGTTAAGCTAGCACCATATTATAATAATAAAACACTTCTTTTATGCTATTACAACTATGTATATTATAATTATACACACATCCAATTATATTATAATTCTTTAATTCACTTTGTTTTCTCGGTATATTGTTGGACGCATTGTTGTCTTATGTTTTAATATAGGTAGTTCAATATTGTATTATTATTCTATTTTTAGCATTTTGTATTATGTATGATATATATTGTATTTGTTTTTTGTAGATTCCTTTTAATGTATTTTGTATTTATCCTGGTTGAGTGGAAGATAAGGCCCTATGGCCTTAACTCTGCCAGGCAAAATAAAACATTATTATTATTATTATTATTATTATTATTATTATTATTATTATTATTATTATTATATATTCTATAATAAAATGTAATATATTGCTTGGAAAGCAGGGGATCAATTTCTCATAAACAAGATATTTATCTTTCGAAAATGCATTACCATTTATAACGCTTCTTGGTTCCTGCAAACCCTTATTTAAAACTCACACTCCTCCCACTCCATATATCATTATTTTTCAAGGCGCCCTTTTTTGATGATTCTCATAGACACCTTTTCAAAATCAATTCTGACTAGCATTCTTAAAATACGCGACACAAAACCAGCACAGCACTATCGAAACACGTCTTTTCGAATCGCCTCCGAAGGTATATTAGCTACTTATGTTCTAAAGATAATTCAGATGTTGCGCTCGTTTCATAAATATACTTGCATCATAATGAATTCGATTTTAGGCTAGTTGCAAAATATGCTATTTTAATATAGTGTTATATACATAAAATATGATTTTATACTAATGCAGTGGCTTTGGATTTTATCGTTCCAAGACGCTCGAGCCATTACCTAATGAAAATTAAGCAAACCTTATTGTTTTTCCTCATTATTAATAGCCAAAATATGTTAAGAGTCCTGATGATAAACGCACCTTAGGTGTCTAAAGATACGAACTCAAGTTCACCACATTTTAGATTTTAAACTAATCACAATTTTTCAGAAGGATGACTGTGCGTATAGCAATAGCAGAATGCAGTATTGTGAAGCAATTTTGTTGCTGACATCACGTCAGGTGTGGCGTGCTCCAGAAGAATTTGAGCCAAGCCTCCAACCTACCAATTGAGGGGTCTATTAGCAAACCCGGCAATCTCCATTTTGATAAAAGTTAAGATGTGCTAATTTCTAATGAAAGTTTAATGTATTTCCTAGTACATATTTAGTGTATAACCTATGTTGCAAATCTGAGTTCTTCTCTTACGTGGGAAGTCGGATATGCAACACATAAACTGAAGATGTACCAGGAAATGCATTAAAATTTAATTACAAATTAGGATCTCTACCTATTCTCAAATTAGAGATTGCCAGATTTGCTAATAGACCCCTCAATTGATTTCTAAATCATAGCACAAAATTTTGCAACTACAACGTTATACCTCCAAATATTTCCGCACGCATGTTATCTCCCAACAGATTCCAGATATAATACTTTTAATCCCGACAGAGTCTTTCATGGAAGCACAGTTCTCTACTTTGTACTTGGGTTTAACCTAATCTTAAGCCCGGTGACATCTCTGGGGTCCTGGAAATAAGAAAATGTTTGAACAATCGGTTTTGGTATTCCAAATATTGTTGTAAATTTTTTTTAACCATGCCTCAACTTATCATCTTCAACATAAGAGTGAAACATAACATGCCTCTTCAACATAAGAGCCTAACATGGTCAAATATACATAAACCGAAAAAGGATTTTAAGACGGAGAACTCTTCAATTCAACTCAATATCACAGGCATAATTGTTGTAGTTAAAACTGTTTCTTGGCTTTACATGAATCACTAAGAATGTGGAGGATATCGTTAGAAAAAGTCTACATCGAGACATTATTCTTTAATTAAACTTCATAAAATGTTTAATTAAGAAAATATACTTAAACAAAGAAAGGAAAGTACCATTATTAACGGAGTCAGAAATTGCGAATGATTTAAAATGGGTCTTTCTCTTACAGGGGATTAAGGAGAATAATTTAGGGTGAGGTGCCCGGCGACTGATATCAAGTCCAATAACTTTTAGCATTATAAATTTTATTTTAATTGTTTTCTATATGGAATTTAATAGTGCTTTATATGTATATACATACGCACGAGGGATGAGGCACAAGTCACGGCTGGTATTCTTTCTTTTGAAAGTGCGGGACGATTGTAACATTTTGAAATATACAAATCACAGAACAGGATATGAAATATATGTATAATGCAGATTATGGATACTAGATGTAGGGAAGTGAATGAAACAGACAAGCATAAACATCCACACGACCGCAACGTGTCACTCGAATCTATTGCGGTAGCCGGAAGCATGAAACCACATATACCAACTCCATGATCCCTTTAATACGGATGGTACATTATTCCCCAAAACTTCCGGCAGCTCCTTGTGGTATTCTCTGGCATTTTCCTCGGATAGTGACTTTTTTGACGCAAGAATTCTGTTCACATCTTGTCACATAGATTCTGCACGGCGACTGACTCACAACTAAATTACTATCGCCTCTACTTGTACAACTATACATTAAGGCTCGTGTCCACATGAGAGCTGAGAGTGCGAGAAACTCTCGAGAGTACTCTCAGGTGATGTGTCCACTAGAGAGCGCTAGTCCAATCCTGAGAGTAGCTGAGAGTAAAACTAGCGACATTACTCTCAGGACCGTGTCCACTTGAAACAAAATCGCGCGAGTTTTCGTCTCGCATTTACGGACAAGATGGACGCACAACAATGTATTATTCGTTGTTAATATTAATGTAAGCATTTTATGAGGGCCTGCCGAATGCTTTTAAGTGAGTACATTCATTTAATTATTAAGCGTTTAGAAGAATTTGACAATCTAATATTGTCAGAATATCATCAGAACATCATGAAGTATTAGTGAATTCGATAGGGCCACAAATTAACTAAAAAGACATTGAAATGTGATATGATATCCTTGTTAAATATATACTAATTGTGACTTTGTGCTTTTTCGGCATCAAGCATGTGATTTTTAATTTATAGCATGTCAAGTCGTGTGGAGTGATCCTATCAAACTGTGAATCTAAACTCCGTGCATCTTCATGAACGGATAGGTCTACTATTTATCCTCTGCGTCCACGAAGACCAAGAGCCAATAAATGTTCTTTGTTGATTGGTCCTTTAGCACTGGAGCAAAAGCATTTTGTGCGTCGCTGTTACATGTCTACATGTACTTTCATACGCAATAGACTCATGTACGTCATCTTGGTCCCCTCAAAAAATACAAAGACAACCACCAAGACTGATTACGCTATAGGCGCCGTGTTTCTAAACGCCGATTTGCAGAATATTTGCAATCGTATGCAGTCTACACTAATATTGTGTTCATTTATATGATTACTTAACGATTGCAACTTAGGCCTATGACGGTCACCGCTGATCCGGTATTTTGTCCCGCAGGAGATCCCTACATTCCTCTAATCTACAGACATGAGGGTTACTGCACCCGTTACAGCCTTCTTCGCCTCAGAATATTCTGTAGAGGAATCGATGATCGCCGTAGTGAATCATGGAGATTATTACCCATTATGTTTCATAAATGAATGTAATGCAAAAAGTTTATTATTGTTCAGTTATTCCCATATAAACTTACTACATTTTTCATGATGAACATATAAACATTAAACGATACCGTATTATAATCTGTTATATTTGAGTATTATCCGATTTAGATTTCGTTTTTAGAAAATATAAATAAATATTGAAGGCAAATTAAATAATTTTATCATATGGCTTGTTGGGCATAATATACACACTATCCACTCTCAGAGAACTCTCAGCTATACGAAACAGATTGGTATAGTGCGAGCTGCTCTCGGAGATTGATTGCAAAGTCGTGTCCACCTGCGAGTTGACTCTCTGAATGCCACTCTCAGCTACCTCTCAGACAGTGCTCTCAGACGCGTGTCCATATACCGAAATGCAACTCTCGAGAGTTTCTCGCACTCTCAGCTCTCATGTGGACACGAGCCTTTATAAAGCTATGAAATGATGTGTCTTTATACTAGTGATGCCACACTCGACCGTGACATGCAACATATAATAGTAGACTACCATTTCCGTACTTTGAGAAAAAATATAATTGTCATGACTTATGCCCCATCCCTCGTATTATAAGATGTCATCGCGTCACAGTGACTGAATAATTTATTTTGAGAAATATTTGCTACGTGCAACTGGTAAAATAATCATGTACAGTGCAGCTTAGGGCAAGTTTAGGTATGGAATTACCTATTTTGAAGCTATTGGAGAATTAACGCATATCTAACAACATGCATTTGCATGCAGTTTGCACACTAAGCAACAAAAAGAGTTTCAGCTAATATTTGTAGGCCTCTCTATAATATTGCAGTAACAATCTAAACAGTAGCTCTATGTCAAATATTTGCATTATGTACTACCGTTACATAATAAGTTAACTATGTTCTTTTCTGATGATAAAATGCAAGAGCACTAAGATATTACTTGCATTACTAGCTGTAACTATCACGATCTATTACTGTTCTCATTTTTCTTTGTTTTACTTTACGTAAATTGTGCAGGATTTTCAAGAACGGGTTTTAATGAACTTCATATCATTATTTTATTTACATCGAAACTAATGATGCACTTCGCTTTTTCATATACTGTGAACGCAGCTTAATGTTCCTTTTTGCAGCTTTCTTTAAAAGTACTGTATACCGTTCAAAATTTCGTTTTTAAGGGTTTCGTTTCTATCTCAACTCTACTTGTACAGGAGGTAGCAATTCTGTTCCTAGCTCACAGTTCGAGGGGTGGGATTACACAACTTTCTCTTTTAAGCAATAAAACATGTTTCACCCCACAGTTAAGCTGCAGCTTTTGATTTATGAAGATAAGAGAGCTTGACATGCAGTGATGGCTAGTTTAAAACGAAAAGACTTGAACAGACAGGCGTTAGATGTTTTGCTATGCTGTGTATCTCACATAATGCAGATATATAAACAAGTAAAATAACTCTAAAATTCTCATAATAGGAGAAATTTCGGCATACATTTGAAGATTTACAGGCTTGTAAAATGATTTCTTCGAGAGAAAATTCCGGCACTGGTGACTATATAGAGTAGTGCTCAGCCGTTGTTAAATAAGAATAGCAACAATTAATGCTATAAGAAAAATCATACTTATTCGTAAATTATTATGTGAAGTTAGGAAACAATAATCTTAATACTGGAAACAGTAATATCGAAATGCAAAGTATTCTTTAATGAAACTTAGAAATTAAGCTAGATTTAATATTTTATTATAAAATAAAAGTACGAATGTTAGTGGCAAACAGGCCTATTAGTATATAAAATGTAATTATAGAAAAGTAATTTTATTTGTCAATAGGCCTACTTATATTAGTAAATATATTTTCTATTTGCTACATTAACAATATCTTAATAAAATAAGATATATGGATATTAAAATGCAACATATTAGCGATTTTACTGTTTTTTATTTTGTTGGTATATTTTGAAAATTTCTGTATTCATTATATGTTTCAGAAAAGTATTAATACAAGTTTATATAACAAACCAATTGCATAAACTTTCATGTTCCTACTTTAATTGTGTACTTTGTATATTCAGTTAGCGTTTTCTTGTTTTATCTTCTTTCTTCCCTATTTCACCTCCATATGTTTCAGCTGCGTTGCTACTTCATAGGATTTTTATATCGCAATCCCTGCAAGCGCTTGGAATACAATGTTGCCCCAACTCCGGCCTTTTAAATGTCTCGAACGCGATGAATGTTGACCTACAAGCTACCAAGGAAAGAAATCAATAATTGAGTAAGAGATTGTCTGTAAGATACCGTTGCTACATACCCTGTTATAACTCTTAAAAATTTGAATATAAACCCCTCGAGCACGGCCATTTCGCTGTAGATCGCCAAGTCTGATACGTGCATTGGCAATCTCCACTTGTATTGGTAAGGTCAATGAATATTTTCAACAATAACGCTCGGTTATTGTGTAAGAAATCGTATCTACAAATCGCACTCATGAAAGTAATATTATGTTGTTCCACGGAACATTGTATTGCTGTCATAATATTCAATAGCCAGTGAGTAAATCAATTGAACAGTTTCTTTAGCACGGGTGATGCGATAGCATTATAGCAAAACATGTAACATTATTTTGCATATTATATTATCATAACTAGGGCCCGGATTTGAAGGTTTTAACCTATTTTTTAACCCAGCTTCCTAAGTAGAACATTTTAACGTATTTTTTTCGTTTCATGCCCCTTGCTTCCGAATATATGAATCTTATAGAACCTAAAAAGGACTAAATCTGACTGAAAGGCCTAAAGGGGCTAAGGAGGACTTTTGCAGAAAACAATTAATTTTAAATAGATTTTACAAGAAAATTAAATAAGTGAATTTGTGCATTTTAAGAAAAGACATAATAAAAATTAATTTAAACAACACACTGAAATTAACAATGTAGGCCTATATGTCGCTTTATCTCTTGTCTCTAAAATGTTCCGCCTCCCCGTCGCAGGAAATGAAACTTGAACCGTCTGCAATACTCTGAAATCTGCAAGTTATCCATTGTCGTTTCAACTTTCAAATAACAAGTTGCCGACCGACGACAGAGAAGTGTATTAAAAGAACAAATTCGTGACACTCCAGTCTACTTATTTTTGTAGATCGGAAGTAATTGTATCATTAAAGGGTAAATATCTCAATTGTTTATGCTATTTTTCGAGTGCCGATATTAGAAATAGTTACTTGTTTATTTTGTTAAAAAAATAAATAAAGAAAGAAAGAAAGAAAGAAAGAAAAGAAGAAAAAAACCCTAGCATAACTGTGTCAAAATTATAATACAATTTTCGGTGTGAATATTAGTGTTCATTATATTATGTTTTATTAAGACGGCTAAAATAATTTGTTTAAAGCCTAAAAAGGGTTATTCCACGAAAATAAAAGGCTAAAATAAGTTTTATAGAAGTCTAAAAAGCCGGACACTAATCATAACAGAGGTGCCAACCTTTCAGGTGGGTTAGCCGTAATACTATAGCGTCCTCCCCATCCAGCTTTCCCAAAAATTCAGATCTAAAATACATTACTAATATGTTTCTTCGAATCAATGCGCCTTGTACAGTCTCGACCACCAATGGCGTCAGAAAAATCACACGAGCACACACTGCAGAACACGTGATTTTCACTAACACGTGAAATAACTAACCATGGCAGTCCTTCCTGTAACATTCGCGATATGTTTATAACACTGCTGTCTTTGTGCTAGTGGTTGAAACGCTTCATTTTATAAAACGCCAAACCAATCAACTGAAATTACAATGATCGAAATCGTAGTCACTGTGAAGTTCGAACACCAAAAAGATAATGTTTCTTTTTTCTCTTTCGTAGTTTTACCTCTCCCACATAGAGACCTTTATGCGGCCCGCGCCACCCGGGCCGCGACCTGTCGGGAGAGGAATGAACTATAAATCACAACACAGACAGACATATTTTTTTTGACCAGACAAGGACATGGAGGGCCTCCGCGGATGAATGATCAGCCCAATGCCGGGGCCACCTCCGAGACAACACGAACACATAGGACGAGTCACACCATTCACACACACACTCACTCACTCACTCACTCACTCCGAACAAGGCGAGGATGAGGATGAAGATGATCATGAGAGCCAGATGATATCCGGGGACCTAAAGTTACCTCACTTTTGTCTCACAGGTAGGAGGAAACCCCGGAAAAACCTCACCTAGGTAACTTTTACCGACCAGGAATTGAACCCGGGCCCGCTGCGTGAGAGGAGCGGGTGCGAAATCCCATGATCTACCAATCTCAAAGGGGATTTTAGGTTATTCTCAACTCTCAGAGACGAATTCCGGGTCGGAATTTATATACACTTTATTTGAGAATAAATAATATGTAATGAGAAGAAATTTCCCTAAATTATACCTCTAGCAAATAAGGAGGGCGGCTGGAAGCGTGGAGGGTGCGTGAGTGTAAGGGGATTTACCTGGCTTCCAGCCGCCCTCCTTATTTGCTAGAGGTATATCTTTATTTTTTATTTAACCATAAAAATTATCTTCCTAAAGTATTTTCTCCTATTTTCAGGTTTGTACTGAATTCTTCACATGCTTAATGTTATCAGGATATTCCTTACAAGTATCAAGAGAGTCTGAACAGTATCTGATTTCTTTGACCGTGATACTTTCATAGAATGGGTAGAATTTCACTTTTGCAGAGCGTGATTTTGAATCCTTTATCTTACATTCACGAAACAATAAAGTAGCTAGCACAGTCGTGGCTTTGAACTCTAGTCCTCTTCAGCGGGCACGACTTCATTACAGGATGTTAGCGATCACTCGACCAAATGGATTTCCAGTAAGGCAATGGACAAATATGTACTTGTGTTATGAAATATATTAGTGGCGGCTTCCTTCCGCAAGATGAGATCATACCGACGAGATGACAGAAAGTAAATTCAAGCCCGAAATGTCATGCCGTAGCTTGACATTGATTTTAACACTCAGAGGAATGAGTTAGGAGAGAACATAAAATATAATTAATTGTCCAAAGCTAGATTCAAACTACAATAACACCTTTCTACACCCTTCACCAGAATGTAAGACAGTACTCTCCATGAACAAGAAAACGAGTTTGGCGAAGTATTCAGACTACTTTTACTTTCACCATCTTTTTTACACGTAATCGAAATATTTACAGCCCTTCCAATTGAAAGATTAATTGCAAGAACCAAGGAGCTCAATTTTAGTAAATTTTATATGAGGTAGAAAAACTACTTAAAAAGTTACAAAGTTTAATGATGGTATAAATAAATGATTATTCTTTTCAGAAAGTTACTTACGGCCCTCTTCATAAATTCATTCATTCAGGGGGGGATCCTGTTAGGATAGCTGCCTTAAATTAAGGGTGCCAATATGACACAGCCAAATGAAAACAATTCTAAGAACCATATATTTTATTAATATACTTTTTATTGCTACAATATTGGAAACTGTGAAAGAAACCATCATCAACTGAAACAATATCTGTTATACTTATAACTAACATACAACAGAATTAAATCAGAACAGGAATAGCAGCGGTCCGAAGACGTAAACGGATATATATATATATATTTGAGCTGTATTTATACTCCTTTCAGCTTCGAGGCCGTATCAGGAGTTCAGGATCTGTGACTATACAGTAGGCTATGAAACTATTTACTAACATTATTTTCTATTGTTGGTGTATTTGAAGGAGGAAATACTACTGATATCAATTTAAATGGCTATGATATAGGATGAAGTAGCGAGGTTGATTCATGGTGTGTAAATATCCAGTTCGGTATTTGCCTTTACGTCTGGAGAAAACATGAAAAAGTCATGTCAAATTGGCCGGCCAAGAGACTTAAACCTGGGACCTCCCGAGTGAGAGTCCAAGACGATACCAGAACGAATATTATTGGATCTACATAGTTCTTGCAAAGCAATGTGAGCTTTTAATACAATTCAGGCCTACCTATAATGAAATTTCAATCTTTTTGGTAAAGTGTAGCTGTCTGATTCTTGCATCTAAGTCTTCAATTCCTCGCTTTAATAACTTAAAACACTAAGTTGGAAAGAAGTTATATATTCCTTGAAAGTATACAAGTATGGAATACTTAGTTCAGAGTCTCCCTGTATTTGTACACACCGCTGTAGTAGATATGTGAACATCACTTGAACTTTGATTTCCACTCACTAAAATACCCAATAATTAGAAAAGTTTTTCTGCTTGTGAGCGAGGCCATTAACGAAGTAGAAAGTTCGAAGCGAAAGTGTTGTTATTTGTGGGTTATTACGTCTCACTCAACTTTCTACCGATAGAACATAAACAGAAAATACTCAAAACTTTATAATTCTCTAATTCGAGCACTTTATGACTTGTTTTAATGTCTGTTAAAGTAATTTATCGCAGGTACATTTTATACCTTTTATTAAGTCATCGTTATCTCGTTTACCCTGAAGGTAGAAAATGATTATACCAAGTAAAATTAGGAAAGTCAAGAGCAATTTTGTTTTTCAGGTTAATAGAAGTATCACAACATGTAAAGTTAGATTCTATAGGCCTACAAGAATTAGGGAAATTGACCGTTCTGAAGTATATAGAAAATCTTTTGCTTACGATTATAAACATAAACAGCAAAATAACGTGCAATAATTTCAGTAACACAGAGGATCATGTATTATTTTTATTAACATTTTCATTGCAACTGGCGTCTAAATTCGTTGCCACCTGAAAAATCGTATAAAATACAAATATTAGATTAGTAGGGTAATACTTTACGTAAAATGTGAGGATTTTTATCTTCTTTTTACGATTCTCATTCACAGATACAAGCTATTCCAATGAAATTTTCTAAATTTAACGTAAGGTATATAGCCCATTCATTATTTTACTTGATGATTGCTTACATAAATGTACAAATTTCATTCAGGTGTGAAAGTATTAACGCTACAGTAGCTAACAACTATCAGTATACTTTAATATTATATGTATTTTGCTGACACGTTTAGATTTACGTTATATAATATTCCATAGATGAAATTTTATCCTGGCCGGGAATCAAATGAGAACTTAAAATTGACATTTAAAAAATCTTGGTAGAACTCATAACCCTAATTAATAATTTTTCATCAGATTTAGACAGTTCATTGTTACACTGTGGATGGTGTGGCGTTTTTTTAGAAGTAATAAATGTCTCCAAAACGCCCGTGTCTTATTCAATTTAGCCACGAATAAACTCGAAAACCAGTAAACCAATTTTTAGGAAACTCAGCATTGAATGTAAGCTAATTCAACATTAACATTAATTATTTGGCAGCTTAAAAACTGATCTAAAAGTAATTCTTTAATGCGTTCCCAGTGAAGTAAGCTAATTTGAAGAACTCTCTGTAATAAGGATGTATAAAGTCATACCGCAACGTAATAGGGAGGAAAGAAAAACATTTCGTGTACCAAGCTGTTGTATAATGTTTACATCTTCATTTCTCTGTTTTTTCTAGAGTTTCACGGTTAATCAAGTAGGTGGCGCCACTTCATAGAACTACAAGAAAAATTAGAGATATCTTCCATTATAATGTTAAACTTCTACTAACTGAGATGTGCATTATTGAATAGGTCTATGTTATTAGGTGGCCTACGCAATATATATCCCATTATGATACTCCAGATAAGTATTATAGGTAACATAGGCTTATTCATTAATGGTCACCTTGACATTATAATGGGGAAGACCTCATTTTTCTTCCTTGAAATTAGCTTATTTATGTATATATATACACACACATATATATATATATATATATATATATATAAACACACACACACACATACAATAAGGAAAGCTATCTCGTTATGAAGTTAATAATTTTGGAACATCATGAGATAAGGATTTAAAGTTTAGTGTGCTTGAAAACTCGTTAAATACTTGAAATATGTAATGTGAATAGATTTATATACGAATTTATAATATATTCATGAACAACTGTAACAAGAAGAAGTTTTTACAGCCGAAGGGCATAAAACAACTTGTGCAAGGATCTCAATAAATAAACCCATCAGAACAGATCACACAGTTCTATAATAATGAGGTAGAAAGTATGTGATAACATTTTCTTGCCAGTCAGTAACTCTTAACACGACAGAGGTAATTCTTGGAGTTACGATCATAAATGGAAATTTTATATTTATAATTCGTTTTAGTTCACGGTCGACCCAGTAAAAGATTTTAAGTTTGAACTCATGGGACTGTGTATAATCCTTGAGCTCCACCTGTTTGATTCCCAGTACAGAGCTGACTTTTATGTAACAAAAACGCAGAAAATTATAGCACAAGCATTGGTTGAAAAATTCAATATGATTTTGCTAACCGAGACAATGCTGACATCATTATGAAAGGAAATTTGCAGGGGGCCTATAGAACATTTATTCTACGATAATTAATTAAACTCATTTCATGCTTGCACATCTATGTAGTACGCCATAGGGTACCTGATTTCTCTAAAATATTAGATGCCCCGAGTATGTTATGGCCTTTTAAGAAAAGAGTTTTTATTATTTAAGTAAATACCCACTCACACATCAAATTTAAAATTATGCAATACATCTACAAATCCTTTCGAATTATGCACAATATTTAATCCTAACATTATTATTCTTTGGAAATCTATCTAAGAATGATATACTTTGAAGAAGGATCAGGTTTCAGGTTCCTCGATTAATAGTCAGAAATTTAAACCAATAACACAGTGCAACAAAAAAGAAGTTTTTTTGGTGTCTCAGATGTTTTGCCGGATTTTGGCTTCACTTAATGTGCTTATTCCAAATTGTAAACAGTATTTCTCTATCAGCTCTACTTTTATATAATTATATTTTATTCCTGAACTCTTAGTCTAGCGAAACAAAATCATGCTTGATAATATAGTTAGTGAAGGTTCTTGACCATACTTTGGAAACGTAGGACGAAAACTGTACGAAGTACAGAAAAACTAAAAGCTGGATTATTTTTTGGCCCTCAAATTGACAGCTCATAAGTCATAAACGACCGTACAAGATGTGATAATATTAATTTTTTTCAAAGACCCCATTTTATAGTCTATTGTTAATGTAATGTTAATGTAATGTTAGCGTGTTGCATTTTTCTTCACATGAGAAGCTAAAAATAGGCACTGTTTTTATTTAAATCAAACGTCAAATGGGATAATATGCATAATGGTAGGCCTAATACCATATCTCACAAAACTAATACCATATCTCACAAAACTAAAGCTGATAGGGCACATTTGGCATCAACGACCTAAATATACCCAAGAATAAGTATAAATTCTAAGGCACCAAAATTGCTGTTGGTCTGTGTAATCTAAGAGATATAACTGTAAATGTAATCCTTTACAATATTGAAGCATATAGATAGATCATTATAAAATTCACTGGGCTTTATTCTCATTCCGCCTTTTAAGCCTACTTGAATTTAAACATATGCATTATGTTTGATACGAACAAGTTCATGAATATGAAGAAGTTTTGAATTCTTGATAACAGCACATGAACATACAGTAAACTTAAGATAACAAACTAAGGCAAACACATGAAGTCTTAGCAGTTGCAAATTAACTAAAACAATATAAATTTATGGCAGCCTTAACTTCACCAGGAGCCCTGAGTGTTGGCAACATAAATCTTACTTCTTGTTCAAGTTACGGTATGAGTTAATTTAGTGTTCGCTATGAGATAACACGTAAGGGCTTATAAAACACTCGAGAGCATAGTAAACCCTTGTTTTATGATCGACATATAGCTCACAAATAATTTCAAAACAAATAAACAGACTTCTGGTTTTCGTAAATGCTCTAGAAGTTGTACACGCAAGCCAGTAATTGACTATGGAGGTACCTTCTGAAGCACGAGGTACGGCATAAAAGATATAGCACTATATTAATAGAAAATATTAATAAATTATTTAAATAAATTTAATATAATTGTAAAAGTTTTCGGTAATATAGCTAATGCTTGGAAATATTCTCAGGCGCTTTCTCTTTCAGATATTCCCCCTCCCCTTCAGGTTGAAAGTCCATGTAATGAAGGATCTATTGATGCACTAATATTGATACTATACTTGATCCAATATATGTACGGAGCAAAAGTAAACAACTGATTGTGAAAGTACAAGGCACAGTTCACAAGAGTTAGTCTTTGGGACTGATTAGATGGTTACATACAACTAAATTCAATTTGTGTCAAACTTTTTTTTAAATTTTAGTCTTGTAATTCAATGGTTAGTATTGCTAGATACATTCCACTATATTGATCTCTTATAGTTAGGGAGATCAGAGTCATTTTTGTCATGACTTCAGGATTTATGTAATTTTATATTTTATTATTATTTTACTATATTTAATATTACTTTACTATATACTAAAATATTATTTTACTATATTTAAGGAAAACTCAGTAATTTTTACACATTTTATTGTTATTATCATTGCTCTGTACGGTTATCGCATTGACTGTCGTATTGTTTTTTCAATTGTGTGTACTCCTTTGACTATGTCTACCTATACGTAGACATAATCATATAATATAATAGTAATAATTAGGAGGCGGATTTCTATGACATGTCATATTTTTCCCCCTTTGCATTATTTCAGGTTTCCGACTAATTTAAAACCGATTCCAAGCATCCTGGTGAAAATGGAACAGCTTTTATTGTGCATATAGCTGTATATTTAGGAAATTTTCAGCTATTGTAGCATATTTAGTATTAATATGCATATTTAGGTCATATTTTTTGCATATTTGTGTGCATATTAAAGAAATTTTGAAGTTTCAAATCATATTTTGCATTAAATGATACTTTTTGAGAATTTACAGATATTTTAAATAGTTAACACTATATTTTAATAAAATGTATTGTAATGAAACTTAAAAAATATACATAATGTGTAAGTGATAAAGTCATATTTTAAATTTTATTGGTAATATTTTAATGTTTTTAGGTCATAAATGAATGAATATATCCTATTTTTTTGGTAATGGATATCCGCCCCCTAATTATAACTAATGGCAGCGCTATGTTCCACCCTGAAATTCTGTACCCACTTTTCAGGTTTTATATACGTCCTGAATATTATTAGTTTTTAGATAGAATTAGTTTTGTTTATTCACAACTCTAGTGTTACAACGAAGCTATTTTGTTTTGCTTTTTTCATTCAAATGTTAGAAATCAGTGGCGGCCATGGCCTTGGAGATTTTATGCTGTAACACGAGAAATTGAATGCCTAGACAAAAATCTAACAATAAAAGTTTCTTGTATATGTCCCCTCTATATACAAGTAAAATATTTCGGTGTTATTCATTAGCACTCTGTATATCCATCGTGAATAATTAAGTCATAAAATCACAATGCTGGTACATGTAGAGAAAGGAAACATACTGTATAAAACCCCTGAAAAATTCCTACAATAATTTAAATTAAGCTAAGTTACGTTAATAAATGATTATTAAGCATTGAAATACAATATGCTATTCATATCCCAATTGGGGAGTCATTTTCTGAAAGCTGTTCGCATGTACTCCACTATACGAAGGGAAGCGCCGTACAGGAGCGAACACTACGCCGGTGTACTGCGTGCAGTATCCAGGCTACACAAAGGCGCTAGTCCATAATCTTGCATGGAGAGGTAAATTCCTCACATTTGGATTCCAACTAGGAACGTTTTGATGGTCCCCTATTTCTCACTCTTACGTAGGTCATGGAGGGCCTTACGTCCACTGGAGGTTAAGGATTCCTGTGTTTTAGACAATCGTCCCATGAAATATTATAACTAGGGGTCGGATTTCTATGATATGTCATATTTTTCCCCTTTGCATTATTTCAGGTTTCCGACTAATTTAAACCCGATTCCAAGCATCCTGGTGAAAATGGAACAGCTTTTATTGTGCATATAGCTGTAGGCCTATATTTAGGAAATTTTCAACTATTGTAGCATATTTAGTATAATATTTTTGCGCATATTAAATAAATTTTGAAGTTTCATGTCATATTTTGCAGATTTTGCATTAAAATGATACTTTTAGAGAATTTACAGATATTTTAAATAATTAACACTATATTTTAATAAAATGTATTGTGATGAAACTTTAAAAAATATACACAATGTGTAAGTAGTTAAGTCGTATTTAAAATTTTATTCGTAATATTTTAATGTTTTTAGGTCATAAATGCATGCATATGTCCTATTTTTTAGGTCATAGAAATCCGCCCCTACAGTATTTTTCAAATGAGACGACAATTCCTTCACCGCCAATCACGTGTACGAGCTAAAGCAGTGTCGCTAGCAGTAACAGTCTTCCCTCCGTCTCGCTGTTTCTGATTGGACCGCGTATCTAAGCAAGGAGAACGATAAAGGGCTTGTCATCTGCAAAACACTGTAGTAATAATAATAATAATAATTAACGCTCGCCAGAATTTTTTTACAGTTACGTTGCAGAACGTGCCACTAACAGCAGAAAACTGTATGAACGATACCTAACTGCTGAAAGTGGATGTTTGTTGTCACCTTAAATGAAGCATATGTTTATATAAGTGACTGCTACAAACCCCGGGCTATATATTATGGACAAAGTGGAGAAAAAATTGAAAGTTGGTATACGGAAACTACAGCTACAATGGCAACTTAACCATCCACCGTCCACATTAAAAATGTGAAATTCAGATTAACTTCTTCATACAGATTTTCCGCACGGAAATCCCTGCTCACTATGATGCAGATGCAAATAAAGTCTGGTTGCATCAGGATAAAACATCAAACCACGCCTGCTTGAACCTGCACATTTTTGGAAACCATAGAGAAAGAGAAACGGGAATTTATTCCATACCTTTCAGCGACATCCCTGTTAAGTCACTAGATACATCGCCAATGGATTTTTGCGCATTTGGGTTACTTAAAAGGGCCCTTGGAAGCAGACGACCTCAAACTGTGGACGGTCTCTGAAAAGCCTGCCAGAGGAATTGAATAAACTGGACATCCTTGGTCTTCGCAGCAGTTTGCTCCAATGGGAGCTGCTCTGTAGAGCGATAGCCCGAGCTGAAGCAAAACCAGATAGAACATTACCGCTTGTGAAGGCGTGGTTTTTCCTAAGGTAATGGTGTCTTAATTTTGTTACCATAGATCGCGAACAACTTTCCGTACAAGAGATAACAAAAATTCATTCAAGTTCTAGATAGACTGCTCATTTTATCATTTATCAACCAGTTAAACTGCCTTATATCATGTACGGTATAACTACTGTGAATTTCTTTATTGATAGTAAATAAGTCACATTCTTTTTATGTATGAAATAAAGCCCCTGAATACATTAAGATACCTGTTACAGTTAAAAATGTTTTATGATTTAAAGTTTTCCCTAAAAGATTCTCTTGTCTTAATTCCAAAATATATCAGTCCTAGCAGGGTTTTTTTCCTCGAATAATGACACCCATTTTCTTGTTGGGTGCTAGTCCTCAAACTAGAATGTTCTCAGAAATAGGTCTTTGTGATAATGGAAAATACATATTAAGCAGAATTTTACGGTCTAGAGTTTCTTAAACATCTCAGAGCAAAACACACATTATATATTTTCTGACACAAAACTTCTAACTGATCCTGAGGGATGGGTTTAGTAATGTCGGAGACTTCTGAGAGGTTGTTTTTGGGTGGAGTGTGTGCATGGAGTTTTGTTTGTGTGCTTGTTAGTTTTAGCTGTTCGTCTGTGAGTTATTAGTTTTAATTTTGGGTTATATTTATGCTTGTGCACAGTTAAAGCATGGACAGCCTAAGTGCTCATGCCAATAATAATGCAAAAAGTTAGTATATTCTTGTTAACAATAAAAGCACTTCATTCATTCATTCAATTAGTTTGCTACCGTATGCGAATTCCAGTAGAACTGGCAGCAATGGAGAAATAAGCAAAAAAGAGGGAGTTCACAGGGAAAACATATGTGGATTCAGTTCCATTCTTTATAGTTTAAGGCAATAGTGACACATGAAAAGTTAATTATCGGTATTTATAAGCCTAATTTACCCTCCAAGTACTTATTTCTGGTCAGCACCTACGCTCATGTACATGTAGTTTAATCTGGCAGTTTATACGAGGGATGTTCTGAAAGTAAGTTTCGTAATTTTTTTTCACATGGAAACTTTATTACCAAAACAAATACACCATGCAATCATGAAATATACCCCTTGCACTATTTTTCAACATAGTCTCCACCGACATTGAGACATTTGTCATAGCTTGCAATCAGTTTGAAGAAACCACTCTGGTAAAACTAGGTGCCCTGCTATGCAAGGAATTGTCGCTCAGCCTTCTCCACCTCAGCATTGTTTTGGAAGTGACGTCCCGAGAGTGCGGCTTTCATTGCATGGAACAGGTGCCTTCCTTCACTGAACGTGCAACACCAGCGACCAACAATTTGATGAGACATGACCTCTTCACCATACACAGTCCATGGATGATGGACACACTAGTCCTACATGCCCATTCATACCGGATAACAGCATGTACTTCCATTGTCGACCACGTTTTCAGTACACGTCCATCTGCCATCGTGATTTGTACTCAAATAACCTCGGGCACGCCAGTCTACTGCTACTCTCTCTTCTTCGGGACTCTACTCATGCATCGTTTCTCCTCTGCTGACGCTCTTTCCGTCGTTGAACCAGCAATAGGTGTCGATTCTTATGGCAGTTGTTTGCTTCGTCTGCTTTACCATCTTCACTTTTTAAAAAAACGACGAAACTTACTTTTGGAACATCCCTCGTATGTTTTGAAAGTCGCGCGTTTGATTCACTACCCGAAAAAAAAACCTTAAGGAATATATAATGTGTTATAAGGAAAACGGATAATTTATTTTACTTTCCGCATATACGTAGTGTAGAAGGAGTATAATAATCGAGAAGAGTTCTATATCGGCATAACATTGAAAAGACTTTGGAACACTAAATATCACCAAATCGTTTATGTGGAGAATATCACTTGTTAAACAATTACGGTATTTTTTACTTTCTCTCTAGGTAGTCTGCCTTTTGCACATATCTGACAAAAATATTGCATTTTTTCTAGCCAATGGGTTATGAGAGTAATTCTACATTTACAAAAGGACCTGTTCTTTTGAAATATTAATTTGCTTTCTTTGAAATGTCTCATGTTGAAATTTGAACCTTATTTTAAGTAGACTGTGATTTATTGAATTTTTAGGCGAGTGTAATAACTTATATATTTTTAAAATCAATCAGACGGGTAATTGAATTGTAAAACAACAACAACAACAAAGTTTTCAGTTTTCCTTGCCCTGAGAAATATAGGCCTGCAAATTTAAGATATGGCAGTTTACAAGAATATAAAGATATACAAATCCAGGGAGCTGCAACTAAACATAGAATTTTTTCTAGATTAGTAGAGCTTATTTATGTAACAATATAAGCATTCATTAAGTGAAATCATCTGTGGGCACTAAAGTTAAAAGAAATGAGGAAAATTCAATTTAAACAGCAGGAGTAAATAAATGGCAGCCATAATATGCGCAAAAAATCTTCACAATTTACTTAAAACATTATTCAATTTAACTCTTTGCTTCATGCAATTTCTGCAGTCACGAATACATAAGGCAGTAGCAGTGAAATGAGTAAAATGTACGATAGAAGCTACGTTTAAAAATAGGTACTAAGTAATGTTTTAATTTTCTAAATTAAAATTTAACTTTCAGGACAATGGGTTTCTTGAAGATTGACAATAGATGCCGAAATGTGCCATGAAATAAATAAAAGTTTAAACGACAGTGATAAGCTATAGTCTTATGTGTCGTTGTAACATAAAAAGCCAATGGTCATATTAGCTATATAGTTTTCTTAGAAGTAAGATCTTTTTCAACATACATCTTCAAGCATGTGAAGAAAATTGTTGTTCAACTGTCCAAAAGCATTTTAAGAGGTTTTTTTAAAGGAATATCAGACCATGTTTACAGGTAGTAAAAATATGCTTAATAATCAGATAATGTAAGAGTTCTTGTGGTGCTGTTCTCACGTAAATATTTGTTTTCCTCACAGTTTATTTAGTTTCTTGTTTTTGTTTAACTTTCCTGCATTAATTAAGTACAAAATTTCCTACGAGAGACTTCATTCTCTGATTTTAATGTAAGAAAAATAAAGACTTGTTTGTTTTGTAGAGTAAAATTAAGTCCGACGGAGTGGAGAACAAAACGATCATCGCTATAGAAGGAAGTCATTTTTAACCTGCTGAAGATGGTAAACTCTATCTTCTAAGAAAAATGCTGGATATAAAGTACTTTAAGGAATTTCTGTAGAATGAACATTGCAACTGTTAATTCAAACGAACATAAGTTACTTCACAATAGACTATCTCAAATTACGGTTCTTTACATTAATAAATAAATTATATTGTGCTATGTTAAATTATATTACAGATCGCCATCAATATGAAGTGAAAGAAGTGATCAGCGTGGTCGAAGACAGAGCTGAGTGGAGGAAGTTAGTTGCCAGAAGGAGCTTATATAGGGAAAGGCAGTTTGAGTGAAATTGGATGTCAACCGCGTGCCTAGAAAATCCTTTTTGGATCACCTTGATCACATGCGATCTGATGGACATAAGTTATTATGTAAAACGCCAACTTAAGAAAACACTGTATTTCGAGTGAGAAATAGGATACTTGAATTTATAGCCCTATTCAACACACAAATTCAATTCCTTAATGCTGTATTAAAATCCGGTTTCAATTTCCGATTTTGCTAACACGCCTTTTTCGAAATGTACGGCGCACAAGATACCAGTCTACAGTTAAAATAAGTTTCATATTTCAATTCTTCATTAAGTTACAAGCAGAATTTCATTTCATTTTAAGGGTTCATCATATTATAGTGTAAATGCCGGGAATGGATTGCGTAAGAATTATTTTTAGCACTGGAAAGTCGGCTGGTTTTTTTATATCTTTGTGAAGTTTTTCTTCTTTATATTTCATACCTATATGGTCCAAATGACTTATAATTTTCCGGCATTTATTATTATTACATGTAACTTTACAAACGTTAGTAAAGAATTTCAAGATTGCAATTATATTGTAAAGTTCTATATATAAGTAACAAGCGAGAATGACAGAAACATCTATTCCTTGCTACAGTCAATCCTCGATATAATATCCCTCTTTACAGTGCCACCCTCGCACTGTGCCAATAAATGTAAGTGAACGGATCTTCTCCCATATAAAATACATAAGAAACCTCGTTACTGTGCCAATTCATTTAGTGCCAGTGAATATAAGACAATTCTTTACAAAATATAGCTTGCAGTGATTTTTCTCAGTTGCAGAATCATTTTAAAACTCCCTGCCACCAACTGTAAATGTAGTGCGGTGGAATGAGGAAGCTGTTAAGAAGTCGGACAAAAGCTTACGTCAGGGTGGATCAGGTAGAAGCAGCCCTTCATATAATGAGACATTCCAAACTTTCACTTCCTATAGTCAAGTGTCCATTCAGCTGTTAAACAATACACTAAAGTTACTCGTAAGAATGTTAAAATTAAGAGAGCTGTTGTTACACTTCAAGAGAAATGAGAAGTGTGTGAATAGAATGAAAGATTTCCGAAGTTTAGCCAGCAGGCTATTGCAAATACTAATGTAAGATTGAATCTCATTATTGGTCTATGTAAAAATGTAACACACTTCTCACAATTGAAGTTTTGTGAATATTGAGTAAATTCACATTACACATAAAATGTTAGAATAATCATATCAACTACAGACATTTTTTCCATAATACCTGTATCGAAGACAAGATTTACACCTATATTAAAAGTCACAACCAATCTCCTCTAATCGCAATGCAAATTAGTATTAAATTTTTTTTAAATGTGAACATGACCTTGAGTTTTCCTTCTTGCGTTTTCAACCCTTAAACAGGCATAAATATTATAGAGGAGAAGAAATGAAAAATCTTAAGACCGCTAGGTGTACTAAATATACATTTTCTGTTTCTTCTATAGGGTAGTATAAATAGTAGTTTATTACATTCCCCAAAATTTCATCCCACAGGCCAAGGGATTTAAAATGGGTGGCTTTCCTTGAAGTAGGCCTATAACAACCTATAACAAAAACTTGGAGGCAGAAGCAAAATATAATATTTCGGGCAATGCCGTCTACTTTAAGCCAATAAAATAAAAGCTTGGAGTTTAAGAAAGTATCATGGAGGAAGGACCCCGAATACAGCTATTTCTAGTTTCTATTTCAATGGATGTAGCCTATCTTTCACAAATTGCGTAATCTTGCTCAAAATAAAATCCATATAATTTTGACGACCTCTTTTTATTTCTCTATGGGAATTTATGATGTGGGAATTTAAAAAAATTAATACTGCACGTATGCATAGCAAAAGCTATATCATAGAGAGTGGTATGAGCCACGCGGGGATTGAATTAAATTGCATCAATAGCAATAAAAACTAATATAGCAATATATGAGTGCACTTTATTATATGGTACAATGCTACTAAAATTAATTAAACTTTTTTACATTGCAACTATATAAAATTCCTTTGCTTGACATACATTCAATTAGTCTCTATACTACGTTCTTCATTGTAGGTGGACAATAATTTATACACACAAAAAAAAACCAATCACCCAATTATGTTATAATACTGATCACGTTATCTAACTCTTATTCATTAGCTTTCATTAGTTTTGGCAGGGTCTTTAAGTTTTGGATTCACCGAATTTTCGGTCATTCAGCCCCTGAAAGCAGAATGTTATATTTTCATGCACTAATGGCATTTTCCCCTACATTATTACTGGTGAAGTTATCTGTTAGATATGAGTAGACTCCAAAGACATAATGCTGAACGAACGGCTAGGTCAATCGAAAAATCTAAATTATCTCAATAGGACAACGCATTCTCCAACTTTTGGCTCATAGGGCAGAATATGAATTCAGAAATCCATAATATATTCTATAACAATTTAATTTTTTGTGCCGAATTTTAAAACCTGATATATTACAAGTATGTCGTAATATTCTTTTGAAAAACATCTTCACCAATACTAATGCATACTTCATATATTTTTTTATTTATTTTTTACTGCATTATTTTGCGATATAAAACATATGGGGTTGCCGTTAATGTGAAATGTTTAGTGGTTGGGTAATATAATTCATTTCTTGCAACCAATGGTCATATAATGAAGGCAGAAATAATGGAATGATACATGCCAGGGGAATGGGAGATCGCCGAAAAGTCTACAACCCATTTTGCCACGTTCCACGTCATGGGTTCAATGAAATTTTATCCCGGGTCCCAGCAGTGGGAGGCAGGATTTTGCATGAGTATATGAGAAATCGAGACATGTTTCTAAATTTCTCCTAATAATAAAAATAATAATAATAATAATAATAATAATAATAATAATAATAATAATAGTAGTAATAATAATATTTTTTTTTAAATTTTCTTCAGTTAGATAAGTGAACTGGTTAATGAATTCGGAGTAAACGGGGTTTCAACTCAAATGGTATTTAACATATCTTATTGCATCTTAGAAAATATTATTAATTTTTGTGTCAAACTTTTTCTTGTTATTTTCCGTATTACATAACTCTTACCAAGAACTTCTCTTCAATTTAGGCCTATACCCGGTTTATACATAGTAAATTATTTATTATAAAATACTTAGGTTAATATTTTAATCCCACTGATGATACTCCCATTAGATATATAAATAAATTATTCCAAACTCATATTTACTGTCTTGATGTTGCTAGTCACCATTAACCCCCAACACCTTTTTTTTTGTTAGATAGACAACCATTGTTCTCAAAATTAGTCTGATAATCATCAGTTTACTTATTTCTTGTATCCACCAACCAAGATGCTAATAGATACCGTTCAGTGCCAGAATAGTACTTTCTAAGATTATATGGTGGGCTGGAAAAATGTCTGTCCGTCTGTTTGTGGATCTGTACGCTATGCGTGATAACTCTAGTACCCTTTATCAGGTTTTCATGAACTTTAGTATACACACTCCATAGGAAGGTCAATAGGACATCCATACGAATAACCATATTAATTCCGGACCAAATCGGTTGACCGTTATCGGAGTACCAACCAATTAACGGTCACATACTTTCTAAATAGCACATCATCCCTAAAGGCCTACCACCAAGCCGCATGGCTAACTCAGTCACTGGCATAATTTATGAAGCTATACCGCAGCAGAGAATAAACGATAAAGTGAAAAGGTATTATCAGAAAGGCCTATTATCAAATGCAAGCATCGCCCAATAGCTGATTCTAGAGTACAGAGCCATGAAAACTTAAGCGGCACCTCCAGAAAAGAGTGCAGTGCCAGTACAGTGATTTTGGAAATGTATTCCGAAATCCATGGCGGAAACCTGAAGGACAAGGGTTCTCGATCACTGGATTTTTTAATGTCAGCGCGTACCTAAATATTTGACTTTATAAGAGTTCAGAATGGAGGGGCATGCACATCAGAATTTGAACACTTATTTGAAATATGATTTTTTAAACTTAATTCAGGGCATAGTTGCTTCATCTATAACGAAGAGAAAGAAAATTTTAATGTAATACAGAAAGTTTCAGTAATATAAGAATTATTTAAAAAATATCTACTAAAAATGATTACCGTATCATTTGCATATGAAGAATAATAGACCCTTTACATTTCTTAAGATTAAATTGCTGTAGCCTAAGTTGTTTCTATGTACTAGAAATAAAATAGAATATAAATTGTATCTTTCGATACTCCAATATTTAAATTCAAATACTTCGCAGAATAACTAATCCTATGATGCTATGGTAAAACATTTAGGCATGGCATATTCTTACCTGTAGAGAGGAATCCCGGCGTCGTCCCGGAACCAGAACACCATGTACACTTTGTCGTGGCCCGGCGGCGTCACATTACAAGGAAGCTCCACACTTTTGCCTTCCACAGCCTGCATATCCACAGTCACCACTGTAACAAATAATTTAATTTCACACTTTGAACCAATACTTCATTATACATCAATATTTCCGAAATATGAACTAAATTAATACCAAAAGACCAACAATATTTTTACACAAGAAATAATTTTTTGTTTACCTAACCATTTTTCTGATAACGATATTATAATGATAAGTGTTAATATCACTCTACAACAATTCTGAACTCTATAGTCGGGTCAATGAACATGATTTTCCATTTTACGTTCCAAGATGCAGAACTTAAACAAGACTGAGGGCGGACGTCAAAACTCCAAAGAGGCTAAACTTAACATAAAATAACAATGTTATTTTATTTATTTTAGGCACCAAGAATTCTGTTTTGTATAAAGTCGTACGCATTAAGTAAGTGGTATTGGCCAATGATGTTACGGATACACTTAAAAACATTTAAAAAGAAACGTAGAGTTGAGAAAAAAATTCCCTTAAAAAAGTGAATAAAGTCGTGATCCTGTGTTATTGATTTATTACACGTTAACTGAAGAGAGGGTCCCAAAGGAAAATAAACTTGCCGTTTACTCGCAAATTTTTTTTTCACTTCTTTCCTGTACGTTCTGCAGGCGATGATCTGACTCTTCCCTAGAGGCCTTAGAGAAAGAAGGAAATGTAGAAGTACTAAGATGTCTGTTAGACGCCTGCAGTAAATGATGTAATCCAGAAATACCTCGCTATCAATATGTGGCCCACATGATGCCGGTTTCATTTACGTTCACACACAAAAACTGATAGTTACTTTCAATATGAAAAATCCAAATTTACTTGTTGACTAATGTAATATTGTGGAAGTACAGAGTAATACATGCACTCACAAAAATCTACTCTGCACATTCTTAGGGCCGCTTTAAGTGCCTCGCAGCACCTGCAGCTGCGGGGGCCCCGAGCTCAAGGGGCACTTTCTTCGCCCTCTTGCAACAACAAAAAATGATAAAAAGCAATGGCTAAATTTCCTGAAAAGTTTAATGAAAGTGAGCATTTGTTCCGAACAAGTTAGAAAGGAAAAATTATAACTTCTTTTAAATTTGTGGCAGTTAACTTTTGTAAAATAATTAAAATCAGGCTATACTTTATATTTCTGACTAACAATACAATATTCCTAGAGAATGAACAAAACATTTTAAATTAGTATGCTTAATGTGTCCTAGACTCTTTCTTATTCTATCTTAAAATTTTGCATGCTGAAATTGTTTTGGATCTTTGTTTTAGTGAGAATAGGATAGACTTTTGAGGTTTTATGATGACCGAGGAAACAAATGGATTACGAGTTTTTTATGTTTTTGCATTTTTTTCAGGGTAAATTTACGTCAGTACAGTAACCGTCAATTTATAAAAAAAGTCACTGCGTTAGTAACTCAGTATCTTACTACACTAGTAACTCAGTAACGTAGTATGTGAAACTAAACTATCAATTAAAATTTGCATAATATCTGCATATCTTAATAGGTTAGCTTGATAAATCTTCGATAAACGCGGGGGCCCCAACAGTAAATCTTGCAGGGAGCCCCGAATTCCGTATACCAGCCCTGCACATTCTTTATGTGCCATATTTACTTCTGTATTGATTTCTCTGTAGACTTCGAACTAATTTTCTATATGCGAAGATGTGCAATAAAGAGAAACATGGATATATTGTTCCAGACTGGTAGATTTATCGCCATCCGTTGTCATGTAGCTAGTCCACGATGATTATCGAACTCTATTCCACATCTTGCAGACGAAGAGAAAAAACACATCAAAACTTTTAATCGACTTTTATCTTGTAAGTAAACTTCGAGCACTGGAAATAAAATTGATCATGAACAGCAGAACAGAACAACTTTTCTAATATTTGCAAGTCTTTGCAGTAATATTGTCTGCTGCTGTTTCTTTCATAAATTACTTTTCAAAGACTACAAGATTATCCGTCTTAAAAAGTTACCTAAGAGATTTCTAACTATGAACACGCAGATTGACAGTTGTACATTATTTGTCTCGTAGGCTACTCAGGAATGTATCCAAACATTTTAAAAATTGATTCAAAAGTAGGTTTAACAGTAAGGTCATAACGTTACTGACAGTTTTCATTATTGTAGTGTAACAATGTACGAAGCCTGAAACCCATAGCATAGATTCTTATACAGTTTGATATCTCTGCAAACGTGTAGGCTTTTAGGATAACTGAGACTTATTATATGGTCAAATCGGAACGATGCCACCGTAACGTCTTCTTACGTCATTAAGTAAGCATTCTGTTACGAAGTGCTTGATTGTTAGGTGGGTTCTGCAGTTTGGACATAGAGGTGACAATGGTTTTAATGAACTATGACCGATAAGGAGTCTTGTGGGTACAACTATGTCTTTGCTCTTTGTAAATGATAGAGGTGGCATTCTATCAACCAATTCGTTACCCAATATATACCCTTATGATATGGTATCTAAAAAAAGCATCTTGTTTCAGTATCTAATTAAAAAATACGGAATAGCCTACGATAGTATATTTTTTTAAATATATTTTTATGATATATTTTTGGACGAACTAATTATTCTTGAAAATTCATTTAAATCTTTACAATGATTCTAGTACTATAATTAAAAGCAGGCGTTGAAGTAAGGTAGATAAATAAAATACAGTAAAAGAAAAAATGATCAAATGACTTTCGTATTCCAATTACGTAAAAATCCGGTATCCTCAAACTTCAGGAACCCTATGGTCCTTCTAGGCCTAAAATATTGAGCCCTTTACTTTACTTAATTTAAATTATGTTTTAACTTACATGAAAAGTACATACGGACTTGCATAGAAAACACGGTACATTTTAAGGGTGAAATATATACATTGAAACTATGTTTAGCTGTTTTTATTATTCTGGATAAGCTAAATTTAAAAGGGTTAACTTCTAAAACACAAACATATGCTTTTAAAACAGTGCTCAAAACTTACATCAAATATAAGTAGATTGTCCAGAATTCTTTAGCGAAGTATGAGAAAAAGCTTAATTAAGTTATTCAATGCAAGTTACGGCTTACAGTTTACATACATATATCCTCACATGATTTTTACTAAATTTAGGAAATATAATATTTAGGGTATGATCTGGGTGTTAAAGAGAGTTCTGAAAAGCATTCAATTGAACTACCAGTGGTACCAGACTTTTTTCATTGTCACTGCAGCGTGAGTTTGTGGTTTGATGTCTTTTACAAGCTACAATAAATAGAAGTAGTGCACCTTCAAGGAGTATTAAAAATAGAATGTATGAAAATTATAAGTTTTTTTATATAGACATTAATTTATTATCTTTCAACCCAGTTATATAAAAAGAAACAATATTTATTTAACCTAATTAACATCAAGCTGTTATTAATGGAAGTGTTCTTCTAATAAAGTGCTTTTTTAAGAAAATAGAAGGCCTTAGTCGCTTATTGCGATATTCAAACGACTAAACACGTTTTTAGAGTTCTCTACAGTTAGCATGGGAATTTTGGCCACAATCATAATATTTTTCAAGCGAGTATATGTATAGGCATATATATAAATTATATATATATATATATATATAATGTTTCATTTGATTGGAAACAGGCATGTAGTTAGAATATTTTTGTACTACTATAGGTCCATATCAAATTACCTTCAACAGAAAACGAAAAATAAATAAAATCAGGTAAACTGATGTAACAAAGTGCCAGTCTGTTTTTGTTTAATCAGTTATGACTGCAATTATGATATGCAGAATATATATATATTTTAAATGATCTCCAAGTTAAGCTCCAGATTTATTCATTAAGCAGGTCTTACGGAAGAAGAAAGGTCTACCATCTCGGCCACCTGGGTCATTTTAACGGTCTAGTTGGATAAGCGCAAGTAAATCAATATGTTTTTTGTCATAGCTACCTGTACTTTAATTTCCAAGGCCTTATAAGATCACAGTAAAACAATAGGCTATGTTGTCAAGAAAAAATGATTTTCATTTTTTTACATAAATTCTTTCGAATACGTATATTACCATAAAATAGGCACTAAATTGAGCATTACTCCGAAACAGGTCAACCGATTTTATCCATTATGAATAGACGTCTTCCCACGGACATTATAAATGTGTATACCAAGTTTCATAAAAATCCGGTAAAGCGTATTTGAGTTACCGCGTCTTTAAAATATACACTAAATTGGGTTTTACTCCGGTACCGGTCTACCGATTTGGTCCAATATCAGTAGACGTCTTTCCACGTACATTATAAATGGGTATACAAAATTTCAGGAAAATCCGATAAAGCATATTTGAGTTATCGCGACTTCTTATATATTAACATAAAAACACTAAATTGGGAATTATTCCGGTACTGGCCAACCGATTTGGTCCAATATCAATAAACATCTTCCCATGGACACTATAAATGCGTATATGAAGTTTCATAAATATCCGATAAAGCGTATTTGAGTTATTGCGTCTTTAAAGTAGACACTAAATTGGGTTTTACTCCGGTACCGGTCAACAGATTTGGTTCAAATTCAACAGGGCACTTCTCATGGACGTCATAAATGGGTATACCAAGTTTCATGGAAATCCGGTACAGCGTATTTGAGTGATGGCGCCTTTCTATTAGAAAGGCGCCATAATCTATTAAAATAGGCACTAAATTGGGCATTACTCCGGTACCGGTGAACCGATTTGGTTCAATATCAATAGGGTTCTTCCCATGGACATTATAAATGTGTTTTCCAAGTTTCGTGAAAATCCGAAAAAGCGTATTTGAGTTATGGTGCGTACAGACACACGGACAGACAGACGGACAGACATTTTTTCGTCCACCACACAATCTCATAAAGTACCATACTGGCACTTAATAAATAGTACCAACAGGACCTAACTAGTGTAAAAAAGTGAATAATACGAAAAATATAACAATAAAATCAGGTAAACTGATATAACAAAGTGCCAGTATGCTTTTTTAATTAGTAATAATTGCAGTTATGATATACAGAAAATAAGTTTTTTTTTTTTAAATAGATCTCCGAGTTAAACTCCAGATCGATTCATCAAGCAGGGCTTACGGAAGAACAAAGGTCTAAAGTTTGATTCTTACCCTTAATTCATATTGGTATACACTGATATACTAATTCTTAAAATATGTAAACATTTTACAAAATGCATTGACAATGAAATAGTACAGTAAGCCAATAAGAAGAGGATAGTTTCACCTAGCGGTATGCAGTTTTGTTCTGAGTATAGGCTTATGCAATTTTAACGCAACGCAATAACTTTAAAGCTAGTTTCTGTTCGTGAAATAACATTTATAGGCTTATGTTATTCTTTAGGAATGATGTAGGTCAATGAAAGACAATGAATTCCCAGTTTTTTTTAAAGAAAAATGTAATACTTATTTAAGCACATTAACAAAATAGGACACAAGAATGGAATAGGCTCAATTTAACACAATTGATTATAATAAAAAAAAATCTTGCTTCAGGGTGGACTCGAACGTGATATCTCTTGATTACTAGACAAGCATCTTACCCCAAGACCAAACTACACTGCGACTTTTCAGTGTCCAATACCATAGAATACTATCTCGGTGTAGCTCACAGAAAAGAAAAATCATCGTATTTCGAAATTAGGCTATATTTCGAGCCTTCTAGTTATCTTATGTTACAATATAGAATAATTTCATTCATTGGTAACATAATGTTCGCGATATTCGATGCGATGCGAATTTGGCCCTCACTAAGGCAGAGTAGGCCTACCAACTTAAGCAAATTCTCAGAAGTTAATGTTTTTATTTATTAAGAGGTCAGGGATTATAAATCTGACATAGGCTGAAGTAAAATTCAATGCTTTAATCTAATTGTAATCAATTTTAGCAAAATAATTAGTCATTATACAACAGCATTTCGTCTATAATCGTACATATGGGAACATTTGTTTTTCATGTAGGTGTCAACTGTCCATGGCAACTGAAGGAAGCTTTATAAGCTGTCATTAATTGATGACGCTATAAGAAAGAACCGAGAATTTGATTTTGCATTTGAAGAAGGTGCCTTCTTTTTACTCTCCTTTACTAAAGAAGGTTTCGACAGGAATTGAAGGGTTGTACCTGAATTACCCTTTATTTACCTTAGTTACGGGACTCGCCCGCTGATTGGTTGGCCGCGAGCCAATCAAAATGCTTCGAAATGAACCAAAATATTATAATTAATTTGACTGATAATTACTCTTTATTTCGGTACTGGACAACCGATTAGGTCCAAATTCAATAGGCTTATTGCCATGATTGTTATAAATAAGTATACGAAGTTTCATGAAAATCCGATAAAGCGTATTTGAGTTACCGCGCCTTTTCTTATATGATACCATAAAAGGGCACTAAATTGGGTATTATTCCGGTACCGGCAAACCGATTTGGTCCAATATCAACAGACATCTTCCCATAGACATTATAAATAGGTATTCCAATTTTCATGAAAATCCGATAAAGCGTATGTGAGTTATGGCGCCTTTAAAATATACACAAAATTGGGTTTTACTCCGGTACCGGTGAACCGATTTGGTCCAATTTCAATAGGGTTCTTCCCATGGACATTATAAACGCGTATACCAAGTTTCATTAAAATTCGATAAAGCGTATTTGAGTTAGAGCGCGTACAGACACACGGACGGACAGACGGACAGACATTTTTCGTCCCCCACACAATCTCATAAAGTACCATACTGGCACTTAATAAAGCGAGACATTCAGACAAGTTACAAATTACAGAATTATTATTTTTACCTACCGATTGGATAATTGTATACATGTATAAAGTTTCTGGAGTCATTAACTGTCATTATTTTATGTATATCAAAACAGTAACTGTGTCAAAACTTATTAATCGACAACAGGTGTTTTAACTCCGATTGGAAGAATTTAGGAATTGTGTTTTAATCATTATTTTGCCCAAGAATTAACTTGAATCTTGAAAATAAAATGGGCTGGTTCGTTTTGAAATCTAGATTTTTACATGTACCAAGGGATTTGCAATCTGATTCAAAACAATTGAAACAAATTATACAAGATGTCATTAACTCTGGCAACGTAATTTCTCTGCGGTCGTGGACTTTTTTAGGTAGATTTCGAAGAAAAATCTACCTATTGCAATCGATACCATGTCATGACTTTCGAAAAATTCTTTCATATCTTTAAGTTTCATGCCTCCGTAAGTACGAAACCCCCGCCTGTTAATTTTTTGTGTGTGATATTTCTATATATATAAATAAATATCACAAATATATATATATATAGGCTTATATATTTATATATTATATATTTATATCTACATATATATTATATATCTTTACACGCTAGCAGCCGTAATTTTGAAGATATTTGAACCAAATTTTATTATGTTATTTCTAGGCCCAATAGTTCGGACAAGTTCGTTAACGAGCAAAATTGGCCCAAGGGGTTGGTCGGGGAGGGGGTTGAAATTTTAAAACATTTATATCTCGGCCCCTGTGAAGTATAGAGGGAAACTTTGTTTGAATAAATTAGAGTACTCCTTATGGAGTTCACAGTGACACCAACGTTTTGGGGGTACGAGTGAGGGTGGGGGATGGAAATTCGAAATTTTTGAAACTACGTCTTGTGGGGTACTCTACAAATCAATAACTATTTTCTTGATAGTTCTCATATAGGGCGAGATTTGAATGTTTGAAAAAGTTCTCTTTCCTCTTTTTTGCAGTTATTATTGCGGGTTTGTCATGCCAAGGCTAAAGAAGAAGAGTGCTACGCAACGACAGTAAATTAAACCAAAAGCACTTCGAAATCTACCTCAGCCTGTATAAGCTTGCCTAAAGGGATTTTTTAAATTTTTTTATATTTTTTTATCGAAACGGCTACATTAACCGTATCTACACTCCACATTAATTAAGAGCATTTTTCACACGGCCTTGTGCTTGGGGGAACAGAACATGTTATGGTTACTAAGATGGAAATATACGCGTTAATAGGAATTCAGTTTACGTAACATAAATAATGTCAGAGATTAGGTGAGTAAATACTTAGGCTTAATGCTGAATATAAACTTTTATCACAACATATTTCAATGTCTTGGCTGTTATTATTATTATTCCTGTTGATATTATTATTATTATTATTATTATGCCAATACTAACTTCATTTCGAAAAAAAAAACTGTGTCGTTCTATCTGAGAGGTTATAAACAACCCATGTCAGAACTACCATAGAGAGAGGCATTTATTTGCAAGTGCGTGTGGGATATGCACTTTTGGTATTTGAAATGACTACAACTGGAGCAGTGCTTTTGGGATAAGCATTTCGAGATTGTATCTAATAAAGCAAGAGCTTACTGACAGACACATCCGGTCTTGCAGTAGACTTATCAGCAGCACAAATGCCAACTGTCTGACCTTTCCTACCGTCTTCCCCGGCATTTACCTTGTCTTCAGGCAGCTCCTTATTTCCAATGACTGAGCACGGATATTAAAAGACGTTGCGCATCAAATGTTTACAGGCACTCTTATTCAGCCCTCCCCTTATTTGTCCCTATTATAACTAAATCCCTTCCTTAACGTTGAGACAAACAAATTACAACGAGAGCGTAATGACTTTTTATTCAAGTCCGCGTGAAAGCACAAAGATTTAGACTTTTGTTCTGTAATGTAGTTACGTTTTAATATAAAATATAAGTTAATCTTTTTTAATTAAACTTTATTTTACTCGTTTGAATATGGAGTCAGGTTCTTTAACTGTTGATGTGAATATGTTTTCTATTGTTGCTGTGTTTATGGCACCTATCAAATGAAGGGGTCGGGGAAATATAGAGGTAACCCTCTTTTTGTAAAAGTTGATATTTTTGCACTATTTATATTTTTTCGTAGTCACTATTTTTTCCAATGTTTCTTAGCATAAACTTATTCTGTCAATAAGTCATGTTAGCAACATAATATGTAAAAAATATTTTTAAAAATATACACCTTTCGGTAAACTTTAGAAATGTAATATCTAAAATAAGGTTTGTGTAGGTTAGCGCGATCTTCCCCCGACCCTTTCAATTTTAACTGATACTCAATTTTTAATGAATACAATACCGAACTAAAATTTTCACTGAAATCAAGGAAGAAGGACTTCAGAAGTGGCAAAAGGAGTGGACCAACTCAATGAAGGGTCAGCTTGCAGGGAGTTCATCCCATCAGTTGTTCAAAGAATGAAACAACCAATCCAGTTAAATTTCGCAATAACAGCTATGATCGCTGGACATGGGATTACCAAATCACACTTACACCGACTAGGTCTAATACAAACCCTATCTGTATCTGCCTTAAAGAGGATCAAACAGCAGAACATTTGATTTATAGATGTGACAAACTTAAACTACAAAGAGACAAAATTATAAAAGAAATTGAATCTAAGCATGCTAAATGGCCAATGAGTAAAATGCAGATAATGTAAAATCAATTAAGAGTCTTCGAAGCATTTATACAGAGCATAGACTTTGGCGAATTACAAGAATATATAAGCAACATTAAGAACATATTGTTAAGTGATACTGTGAAGTGTTAAGTAAAGTGATAATCCAAAGAGTATCTATAGTGAATAAGTCAACAATAAGTGTAAGTGCAAATAAGCACAAACTAACTCGAATTATGTTAAGTAAGGCATGTAGTACTGCACACTGCAGTGGGGCATGCCAACTAAAGGCAGGAAAAAAACCAAAATGAAATGACGATGAGTCATGGTTAAGTAAATATCAAATTCGGCATCTGATTTTTCGACTGAAGGAACCATGAAAGAACCCAAGTAGCCTAAAATTAGCCGGCCATGGGGTTTGAACCCCAGACCTCCCGAATGAGAGTCCAAGATGCTATAATCTTAGCCACCTCGCTCGGTAAGCTATTCTTGCCTGAAGGCATGTTTTTAAAGTTCACGGCCTTTATTTGTGTTAATGGACAATTTTAAACCATGTTTTTCATATCATATTCCTTTCAATCAATTTTCTTGTAGGCCTATAATACGATTTTTGGTATGCTCATATGAGGTACCCACATGACCTTTCCATTCCTAAAAGCAGAGATAATTTACTAAGATTGTCTCAAGGTTGCATGCAGTATTGCGGACAAGACAGCTAGTTTATATTTATCCTACAAAAAAAAATTGAAGGTCTACGTTTCAGGCTAATAATGTTCGACGATTTTTACAAGCACTTCCTGATTTCAGTCGACTCTTAACTACTATCTTAATTATTTGTATCAGTAATAATATTGCTCATAGATATTTGAATTTCTCCACTTGTTCGAACGATTTACAGACTATTCGAATATTTTGTACCACATTATTCTGCCGTTTCCTGACCCTATAGGCCTACTTAGCTTTTTCTGTATTAATTTCTAATCCGACATTTCTGCAGGCATCGAAGATACTTATTGAATTTCTCTCGATTTTGTTTATGTCATCGCCCAACAGACAAACATAATCTGCATAAGTTAATATCGGGTGTTAGCCATTTAATTCTAGGCCTACCTTGTTTTACTGAACTTTCCTAATGGCATATTTCAAAGCCAGATTGAAACGTAAAGGTGATAGCGCATATCCTTGCTTCAAGCCGCTTTTCTAATGGCAAACCTGTCTGATATAAATTTCTCTACCTCTGGCTCTGCTATGTTTCATTTAGACACATTTTGGCTAGCCTAAATAACATTTTTGGTATCCGCAACTCAAAGTGGATGTTGTACAATTTGTCTCGCCTAACTGTATCGTATGCTTTTCCAGAATCTATATATAGCTGGTGAACAGACTCATTATATTCCCCTGTTTACTCCAAGATTTGGCGAATACAAAATATGTGATCAATGGTTGATCTATTTCACTTAAATGAACATTGGTTAAAAAAAATGGTTACAAGAATCTTAAGAAAAAAAGAGAATGGTTCACCAGTAGCAATTAAATATCCCAAAACAAAAGAGTCGACAGGATTCAACAATTCAAATACCTAATTTAAGCAATAACATTAAAAGCAATAGAAAGTCAGGGAATTAAAGCAAGAGTTCGCAAAATGGAAAAAGCATATTACGCAACGATAAATGTACTTGTACATAACAAAAAGCAATATCCAGAAATTCTAAATTGAGATATTACAAAACTTTAATCCTGCCAGAAGTTCTACAGAGTGAATAAGTAGCCTACCTTCTTAAATAGAAGAACCAGCAAAACAAAGAAGAGGGTCTTAAGAAAATTAAAGGACCATTTTGGGAGAATAAAATGTAAAAATGAACAATAAAACAAGCTAAAAGAAAAAAATTGGCCATGCCTTCAGAAAAATATTTAAAATTTTACGGCAATCTGTACAGGATTAGAAGATGAAAACTGTTTCTCGTGATCCTAAAATGGCCTAATCAAATGTAAAAATAATATTAATATTAATGGAAATAATATTAACTATTACGGTGATAGTAGTGATAACATTAATGGCATAGACGTTCATTTATTATACACTTTTAAATCTCTCCATTGATATATAAACACTTTACACCCACTATGAAGCCATAATTTAGAAATACTACTCATTTCCTGTTAATATGATGAGTACTCAGCTTCTATAAACAAAAGTTTTAAGCATGGCAAATATTAGAACTTCTCCGTGTATTAAGAGAGGTGAAATGGCTAATGCTTGCTAGCGAACGCAGGGCTTTTGAATACGATGATTGGAAAGCAAACGAAACTACAGATGGAAAGTAAAAGAGAAAATTAGTTAAAAATGTAATAGATATGAATAAACATCTCTAAATTAACCTATAAGAGGGCTTTTTTTTAATTAAAAAGAGGCACCAATATATTTCACAAGATTTCCTTGCAGTTATATTTCAATGTGAGTTTTTCAAGATCATTTCCAGTTATTTTAAGCTTTTCTGTTATTTAAAGACAGTGTTTATTAAGATTAGTTCTACCTGCATCGTTGCCGGCGTGCAGGAATTTTGTATCTCAGGAGTATTCTTTATTTTTATACCTGTAAATCTACAAATATGGGAGAGTGGAACTTATGTACATATAAACGTTACGTCCCTGGGCTGGGATCGAACTCGCAAACTTGGAACAGAAAACCAGTATCGTAGAGACTATACCATCCATTAATATTTTACATTTTCTTCTAGCTATTATATGTATTAAATTAAAGGAAGTATTGCATTCAATAGTATAATTTAATACAAAATGTTCACCATGAATATGCTACAGGATTCCTTGAGCTAATGTAATATCCACATACTTAATCTTTTTTCCAATATATAATACTTTTGTCCTTTTAAATGATATGAAAATTTTGACTCAACTGTATTATAAATAATACTAATAAAAGCATCTCCTATACAAGGATTAAAATAAAAGTGGCTTGTATTATAAGAAAATGGTATTTAAAAAATTAATAGTAATATTTTATTTCAATACTAGCGAACGAAAGCTAAATAAAAAATCCTGCTTCGAGATGCGTTCAGCCATCCTTCAGTCCATCTATGTTTAAAATTTCAGATCTTTGCGTGCAGTAGATTTCGCTAGGCATCACGCACAGACAAACAGGCAGACAAACACTTCCTCTTATTATTATAGATAATCGCGCACAGACAGACACACATTTCCTCCTATTGTCATTACCATGGTACCTATGGTACTGTACAGGTATAGAAAGTAAAAAGATTTGAATGTTGATTTGATTGCATGTTTAAATCATTTTTGTCGTTTGTGGTTGTCCTGTTCAACGGAGCGCCTGCCGAGTTAAGTTAGACTTCACGCAGTACTCTGGTGTCAGAGAAGTGGTCGCCGTAATACCGGCAGGCGATGCCGTAACTTGAATGGTTGACTGTCTCCTCATTTCTACCTCCGTCCACTTTAATTTTTCACTACCCTACAGTGTAATTTCAAGTGACCATGGGAAATAGTTATGTTTCCAGTTTTTCAGAACAAATCATGTAGAAGGAAAATTCTATATATAGAATGATACTTCTACATTGTATTCGTCTTCGAAAGAAAGAACGAATGCCACATACTGTATATACCTTCTTTCGATTTTGACCAATATCGTATAAGAGTATGAAACACAGACTTGTTGTACTCAATCATTATTGAAATTGGTTATAAACATGAGAGAGACGTAACCTCGATACCATTATCATATTTCATATTGCTCCCACAGTAGTGAAGCGTAGGATCTGTGGAGGTTACTGTTGCCCTTTAACATTTTGTTACGCTTAATTCCCAACAGAGGGTAGAGTGACAGGTGGTAAGCCCATCGCCTCACAACCCCCCGGTAACTTTGGTATTATTTGGACGTGAAAGGGCCAAGGAATTTTGTCCAGAGACTCTAATTTAGACTTGGAGTTATTTTACGTCCCGCAAATCTACGACACGTCCCCCTAGCTTGAAGTCCCTCCCAGAGGACTCCGTGCCCAGTATTTTTACGTCCTGAAATATCCATAGCCTAAAAGGCGGGGCGTCGCCCGGGTTTTCTATTTTGTAATTGGAAATTAACTTATGAAGGACTTTAAATTTTTAAATTATAGGTCCTTATATAGGTATTTACAGTAGAATTTGAAATAGGAAGAACGACTTATCACACTCAAACTAGCCTATTCCCTCAGAAAACGCTTGATATAGCTTTTTATGGTTCATAGAGGATGTAGAATTCTGCATCCCATCGCTTGTACACAGCAAGCCTGGTAGGGGTTCAAACAAGAAGAAACATAAATTCCGGTAACATAAAATTGTATTGTCTTTGAGGAATATTAATCCTCACTCTCATGTTACCATTAAAACCGTTTTGGGGATGAAATTAAACAGAATGCAATTTCACTTTCATATTTCTCTCCCCAAAATCCTGCGATATAATAATATACATATTACCATTCCTCGTATTGTTTTCTCTATGTCCAGGGTAGAGAAAGTTATTTTTTTTTTAATTAAGGAATCGCGCACAATGTGCAAGAGAAAGTTATGTGACTGCATTATTTCAGTGGATTTCATTCTTTAATACTTATTTACAACATGAATTATATTCATAGCTTTTCTAATTTGTGAAAGTCCCACTTCATTTATTTCTAAACCCATCTGAGTCCACTGGAAACAATATGTTGCCATGCCAACTGTGATTTGGATTTGATAATTCTGTGTAAAAAGGGATTAAGTATACTCAAAAACATTTGATTTTTGGCATTTAGAATCAACATTTTGCAAAATTCTTTTTTTTGAGCACTTACACTATGAAACAAAGGTACTGTCAAAATTCCAAGTCTCTACCTGTTATAGTTTAGGCTCTGTGTTGATTCCTGTCAGTCAGTCAGTCAGGACAAAGCCTTTTATATATATATATATATAAAAGGCTTTGTCCTGACTGATATATATATATATAAGAGATTGGCTGCAGATGACTTACTTCCATTATGATGGTAGGATCAACAATAATAGCATTCCTTGAGATCTCATTAATAGCTATTACATCTACCCTCCATCTGAAGATAATAATAATAATAATAATAATAATAATAATAATACTAATAATGGCGACGAATGATTTCGCCTATGAATATATAAATTCTAGGGAACTGGTGAACCCCGGAAACAAATCCGCTGAGAATATTCCCTTAAAGGATCACCAGGTTTTGTTCACGACCCGATGGAACTTGCAGACTTACTTGTATAAATTCGCCGTTTCTGGGCAACTCTCTAGGAGCGGAATCCCAGCTAGTTTTATCTCTTTTCTTCATTAATTATCATCACCATTTTCAGCGCAAACGTCATCGCTACCATCTCATAACTTTCCTTATTTATAGATTTGTAGATTTGGTTATATTTCATGTTCCATTTCCAAAAGAGGATTCATGGATAAGAAGGAAGTCGTAATGTATGTTTAATTCCATGGCAGGTACAGGGAATGGAAGTATTAACAATCGACTCCTCACACACTATTTGAAGTGAAAGGGGAAATGGTGTGCAGATTTACGGGGAGAAGATTGCCACCCATACATCCTGCATAGCCGAGAAACTGTACCGGCCGGCACGTGATAATTAAAACAATGCAATAAGTTAAGTAGCATTGCATGGGATTATCCAGCCACAGTCTGTACAGTAACGTATATACAGGGCCCCATACTCATGGAGATTTATAAAAGAATAACTGATATGACTGTTTGAAAAATGCGTTCTAATCCTAGAGTAAGCAAAATGCAAAATAAAGGCTAAGAGTTATTCAATAAAAGTAAAATATTTTTAAAATTGTCTTACGAAAAACGGTATAAAAATGTTCAACACTGTTCGTAATCAACACAGCAAGTAACTAATTTCCTTTGTCCTCCATTCAAGATCATAACTTCAAAACGTACTATGGGTTCAAAGCTACGATTTGCTTCAATTATGAAGTGATCCTTCATGCTTTACAAATTTTGGCGATAGAATGTTTAATTTATGGTATTTGAATGGGGAAAATCTATGTCTATTACAAGAATTAATATAAATCTTTTATTCATTTTATGTAGGTTATATACCTTACATCTTATATCTGAGAGTTCCATATTTTTGATAGCACATTCCACTTTCCATTTGTACACAGTCTGGTTTCTTAAATCAGTTTGTGTTAGATGCATTTAATATTTCAAGCCAGTCTTATTGCATTCAGATTTATGAATAAATAGAAGTTCAGCATTTTATTATGACTGCAGTTATGTTTCAATTTAGTATCTATTTGTAAAAAAAAATATCCTTGAATTGCAGTGAATAAAGAAGTACAGCACCTGTTTATGTTCCTATATGGCATGTAAGTGCTAGGCAATCTTCGAACGCGGAATAAGTTATATCATTTTTCAAAATGTTCCTGGATGATAGTATTTATACAATAACCAATAATTATTAGAAACATCTGCACTGCATATATATGTCTATACTTGTTACTAGTTGTTATAGTTGTTATTAACGAATGTCATGCCAGTGAGGTTGGTGTTATTCCAGCTTATAACCCTGAATAAAAACTGTAAACAGTATTTAATGCACAAGGAATTCTTATATTAGTATACTTCATAATAATACGTACTTATAATCACATATAAAGACGTAAAAAAAGGTGAAGGGGTCCCTGTATGAGCCTTGGAAACCGTTACGAGTCCAGGTGATTCAGGTTCCCAAATTGAGAGATTCGCACATAAAGGCGATAAGGCAGTCTGCTCTCGCAACTGTCGCCTTTTTACCACCAGTAATGCTCATTTCTGTTAGAGGTTGAGTCGACCATAGTGTCACTGGAAGGATTAGGCCAATTGTGAAATCCCACTGACCTCATCGGGAATCAAAACCGCGACCTCAACCACTACACCACGGTGTATCCAATAATACAAATATTTTTTATAAGATTCTATACAAAATAGTAAAATGATGTGTGAGCTCAGTTTAGCCTCTCGTGTCTTAAAGTTATACAATATATTAATTAATTTAAGATTATAAAACAATTAGAACAGACCACATGCGAAGAAGCAAGGTCAGACAGAGAGATAACGTACATTACACTTCGTCAAACAATTAAAGCTGAAGTAACATAAGGAAATCATTCTTGTTGGTATCTTGATTGGTATCTTCCTAATTTGTATGCTAAAATCCTCTATAACCAAATTATTTGGAAATAAATTTCAGTCCAATAGAAGCCCTGTTCAGTCCTTTAAGGCTCTATACAGATCTGGTAGTCATGTCTATTAATATGGTACACTCGCGTATTAAATACTTTTTTAAAGGTTTTAATCGTGGGTATTTTATGATTATGTAATCCGACAACATTTGAAATAGTTGTCTTCATCATAGCACACAATAGGCACACAATTTTCAAAGTATGCAACCGTGTCAGGAAAACCCAACCACATTCGGTAAACACGTTTTCGCGAAACAGTATAAAACAGTTGTTAGAGTGTAAAATGTCGATTTGTGGATTTTGGAGCCATTCTTGTATTACATTCTCTGATCACAGCAAACATTGCCAACCATAGCATTTCCAATTTGAAAAGAGGTTCTGCACTTTTATAAACCCAGCCGTAAATTGTAATGAAAATTTAACATGGTCGCAAAATATGTTTTCTTTGTTACTTTTTGTGAAGAAACATTAAATGCGTTCACAGAAACAATTGCTATACTGAGTATTGGAGTTTGACATTCTGTTAGCGTGTGACAGACTTTGAGCATGGTATTACATATTATTAAGCTGACGTTCAAACATGGAAAAATTCCTTACTTTTGAAGATCAATAGCCAGCCATAAGTCATAAATTACTTTTTGAACAATAAGTTTCAAAGATCATAAAATTATCAAGTTTTGAGCTGGGACTAGAGAAAACTGCATAAGGACGAGCTTCATAACCTGTACTCGTCACCGGATATTGTAAGGGTAATTAAATCACGGAGGATGAAATGGGCTGGACATGTTGCGCGCATGGGGGAGGAAAGACATATCTCAAAAATATTGACGGGGAGACCCGAAGGGAAAAGATCACTTCGAAGATCTAGACGCAGGCAGAGGTGTACATATTCTGATTTTAGCTTGCCTGCCCCTTTGAAATTTTGCAACCAGTCACAGCTTTTAACTTGCTTGACTTGAAAGCAAGCCAGATTACAACGATGATAAGAAATGCTGTCGCTAAGAGTCACAAGCTCTTTATAACCTGATGGGTTAAACAGGACCTAAGGAAACTGCAAGGCCTGGCGGAAAGAATATGAAACTGGGTATAGCAGTGCACTGGTAAGTCGTGCAGTTACGTAGTTGAGGAACTTCAGATGTGTTTAGAGAATTGTACCCTGAAGGAAGCCGAGGAGAAACTAAAATGTGGACAGTTTGAATTAATTATCAATGAACAAAGGTACTAGTCCGGCATGGGAAAAATTTTCAAACATTTTCGAGAAAACATCATAAAATCATTAATAACAATAACAAAAATCCCTTTAGGCAAGCCTACTAGCTGAGGTAGATTTCGAAGTGCTTTTGTTTTAATTTACTGTCGCTGCCTAGCATTCTTCTTCTTTAGCCTTGGCATGATAAACCCGCAATAATAACTGCAAAAAAGAGGAAAGAGAACTTTTTCAAACATTCAAATCTCGCCTTATATGAGAACTATCAAGAAACTAGTTATTGATTTGTAGAGTACTCATCAAGAGCTTTTCAACGATACCCCACAAGACGTAGTTTCGAAAATTTCGAATTCCCATCCCCATACCCCCACCCCTACTCGTACTCCCAAAACCCCCGAATCGTTGGTGTCACTGTGAACTCCATAAGGAGTACTCTAATTTATTCAATCAAAGTTTCCCTCTATACTTCATAGGGGCCGAGATATAAATGTTTTAAAATTTCAACCCCCTCCCCCGACCACCCTTTTGCGCCAATTTTGCTCATTAACGAACTTGTCTGAACTATTGGGCCTAGAAATAACATAATAAAATTTGATTCAAATATCTTGAAAATTACGGCCGCTAGCGTGTAAAGATATATATATATATATATATATATATATATATATATATATGTATATACGAGTATATATAAATATATATACATATACATATACATATACTGTATTTAATATAAATATCTCATTTTTTTTAACAGGCGGTGGTTTCGTACTTAGGGAAGCATGAAACGTAAAGATATGAACGAATTGTTTGAAAGTCATTAGGTAGATTAGGTAGATTAGATTTTTCTTCGAAATCTACCTAATAATAAAAATAATAATTGTGTTAAGACGCTAAAAGGATTTTAATACTTTATCCACCTTTTATTTATCTGCATGGTGAATTTCTTCTACCAGCATGTAGAAAAGCAAGGAAGTATTACCTACACTAGCAACTACAGTTGTGTAGCTGATAGGAATGTCGCAAGCTTATTCTGACTTGCCTAGGCTGGGTTTGACCTGACCCATCAAGTTTAAAGAAACCTGCCTGCTTCCTAGCTATGACGCTGGCAACTTGCTTGCCTGGCGTTCAAGCGGGTATGGGCAAGCTAAAATCGAGATTTGTACACCTCTAGACGCAGGTGGGTGGAAAATATTAGGATAAATTTAATGGAATTCAGATTTGCAAGGGATGGTTGAATGGAGTTAGCACGGAATACGGTTGAATAGATAATATTCCTTTAGCTTACTTAGGAATTGTTTATTGCCATTGAGTAAGTAAATAAGTAAGTAAGAAGTACATTTTTTAGAATGCTCTGAATTTTTGTTTTGAAGTTGAATCCATTCAAATCAGAAAATATATTTTTCTAACTTTAGATCGGGTAACATTGGCAGGGTCACATAATATTATGTTGAGAAATATGTGCAAAATAAATTTCTTTGAATTCTCACCTTAAACGAATGTTTTACTATCTGAAGGATGGAAAGGAAGATGTTCGGCTGAATAGAAACAAGTAAGGGATGTACAGGTTGAATTACTGTAGGAATGGGGAGCATGCCTTCTTGGAAATGCAGCGGCACAGCACGCTAGAAAGCTTTCTGCGAGAACTAGGCCTAATGCTTAAATTCGATGCCCCATGGAATTGCAAGACGCTGGAGAATGGTTTGGATTCCGTTCTTTGAGTATGTAAATTTAATCAAAGAGACAAAATCGAACAGTATTCAGTTTCTAACTACAGCAATATCAGTAGCTACGGAATACCTCAATGAGAATTCAATGGCACATTCCACTTTAGTTTCTCTATAAACTTGCACAGACTCTAAATGACTATATTATAAGTCGACATCTATTCTCAATGCTTCAAACTATCCTGCATATTTCATGGCAGCAAACTTGTATTCAGATTCGATCCAGGAGAAAAAGGAGTTGAACCGAATGTACGTTATTTCACAGTTTCGTTTAGAAGAGAACAACGGGTTATACTAATGTTGTCTTTAGTGGTTGTCTTAATGCTATGTATCACCAATATATAATTATTTTGAAATAGAATAACACTTTATAAGCGATCGTTCATTCCCATGTGCTGTCTCTTTGATGAAGATCCAACATCTCGTCACTTCAAAGTGACTTTCTTTTTACAGCATTCGAACGTTACAAGAATTCAAAAATATAATTCAGGGAAGTTCCATGGTAAAAAAAAATGAATACAATAGAATAAATAGAATGGAAATGGACGCCGAAGGCTCAATTTTTTTATGTATGCCTAGGCATTTCAATTCGTTTGTTATTTTCAGTTCGTCTTGCTTTGTAGGCATCCCTGAAGATCGTTAGACGCATCGAAAGGCATAGGCTACATAAAATAAAACAGTTGAGCTAATGATACCAAATTTTCGTGTTATTTTACTGATGGAGCTTGACGGTGACCTGTAACATGCATTTAAACATAACAAAATTAAGTCAAAACCACTGTCCTTCATTCCACATTTTATCTATGTCGAGTTTACATAGTTTCAAAATGTTATCTATGTTAAATAAATGCCTACGTAATTTCGAAATTTTACTTGTGTTGAGGTTAGGCCTACCTTGTTTTCCAAATTTTACTTATATTGAGGTTAACTCATTATTAATTTCACTTTTAAAAATGTCTTAATTTATACAAAAACTTTTAGTAGTGAGGTGTAGCCTACGACTCAACTATTTGATTTCTTAGCTATACCGTTTTATTTCTCATGCACCTATGGGCTCTCCGAAGAGCAATATTAAATCATATTCCAAGCGCTATGATTAAATCTTCAGCTCACATTATAATGTACTTGAAACATACTGAAAGTGTTTATGATAAATAAATTAGAAAAATTGTAATAATTATTATCGTAACAACTCAATGCTTGGTTATAAAGTACCAAACAATAGAGAAATTTAAATTTTCATGTCCATATGTACAGGTAGGGGAAGAAAAAAAAGCGGGCCGACTCTTGTAGCTGATTTCAGAGCCTTGTGATACGTAAATAACTGTAAGAGATGTAACGGAAACGTTTGTTTTCACAAGCAATGCAAATTACGTCAAATTACTTCTTAATGCAAGCAATTTATCGGCTGTAGAACAAATGTCATTACATTCCCTGCTATCCTGTGAATGCCGCTAGGCATGCGCAGTGGCCCATATAGGCAATTTAGATATTTTAGTCGGTCCGCTTTTTTCCCCTACCTGTTCATATATTTCTGTCTGCACTGTTGGTAATGTAACCTATATTGTAAATTATACGGAGACTATGTGCGAAGAGTATTAAATATCCCTACAGTTTAGTGTAACTAAATAGTCAAGTGCATAATTATATGTATAAATTTATAATGATATTAAAATGAAACCATTTTACACTCATGAAGTCTCTAATTTAGTTCGTTACGTGTATTAACTTTTAGAAGTTCATATAAATGTAAGCAGATATTATAGTATAACTGTAATGAATGCTGTGTTTATGCGAGAAGCTGAAGAGCGAACTACCCTTGCATTACACGGGCTGATAAGTTCTGTTACGGAAATGGCTGCCATATTTCAACTCTGACGATATTCATTTACTGCTTCCTTGTATCGCTGATTGCTTTTTTCCAGGTCAGTGGAACTTGATGGAGTTTCTAATATTTTTACAGCAATATTTAAGAACAGCTAATATCGTGTTCTGGAAAGTGGAAGAGAAAGTCCTACCAATATAACTAGTAACAGAATGTAAAAGTAAGGATCAACATCCGAAATAATTGGCCTAAAGTATATTATTTCACATTAATTACTCTATGAAATAATAACCAGAAGCAATAACCATGAACAACTAGGCTTAAGGGTTAACTTCATACCGTGAAAATATAATGTAGTAACAACTAATGTTCACATATACCACAAAGTATAGAAAATCGTAATAGTAAATTTTATCTAATACAAGGTTACACTACTAATCTTAAAAATATTGTTGATAAAGATTTAATTTATATCTTAGGAAAAACTGTAAATATGAAAGAGAACATCCATAATCATTAAATTATAATTAACAATATATATTGAGATGAAAATACAATAAACTGTTACATTAAAAAGTTTACCTTAGACACATCAGCTATTGTATAGTCATGAATATTTATATAAAAATTATTCTACCCAGTTATACAGTATTGATTACAATAGTCATGGAGAGTATTGCAACGAACTAATATAGTATCGATATGTAATTATATCCTAAAATCATGCCTAAGGTACTAGGCGATTATTTTCTTCATTGATAACTAATGGTAATTATACAAGAACTATGTCACTAATAGTTTAAAATGAGATAAAATCATAAAAACCATAAAAAGTTTAAAATTAACTTGGGTCTTGGCCAATTAATTGCTTATACATCTTCTTCACAAATAAGTATCATTGGTTATAAATTGTTCGTTTTACAAAATGCTGGATGCTAAAAAAACAGACTTGCAGGCACAATTCTTACAGCGGTTGATGTTCTAATATATGTAGTAGTCTATCCGTGTATCAGTTTATTTAAGTGTCAGTACGGGAGTTTCTCTAAATTAGCTTCCCCTCTAGTAGGAGGCCCTAGCCCTACAAGGGAAATTCATGGGCTCATTCATTCATTCATTCATTCATGGTACTTTATGAGATTGTGTGTGGGGACGAAAAATGTCTGTCCGTCTGTCTGTACGCTCCATAACTCAAATACGCTTTATCGGATTTTCATGAAACTTGGTATACACATTTATAATGTCCCTGGGAAGACGTCTGTTGATATTGGAACAAATCGGTTGGCCGGTACCGGAATAATGCCCAATTTAGTGCATTTTTATATTATTATATGCTTTATCGGATTTTCATGAAACTTGGTATAATAATTTATAATGTCCATTGGACCTAATCGGTTGACCGGTACCAGAGTAACAACTAATTAAAGGCCACATGTTTTTTAATTTTTGTCTACTGGTATAATTTCACAGTTAACACTTTTTTTTTCACATATGCTTATCAAACGACACCGTCAAACTGACTCAGTTCGCCAAACGGTAACGTCTTGAACTCGCATTCTGTAGGTCCCCGGATCGAATCGGAGCCGGCCGATTTCACATGGATTCTTTTTATTATATTTTTTATTTTTATGTGAGTGCGCGATTCTCAAGGTATCAGAAAACTGTAGTTCTGCTGACGCTGGTCGATTTTAATCTGATTAGAGAAACTTATTTTCTGCATATCATAATTGCAATTATAATTGATTCAACAAAAACATACTGGCACTTTGTTATATCAGTTTACCTGATTTTATTCTTTCTTTCTTTCTTTCTTTCTTTCTTTCAGTTTTTTTAATTTTTTAAAGATATAACTTAAATCTTTATCAACAATATTTTTAAGATTAGTAATGTAACTTTGTATCAGATAAAATTTCTGCGATTTACTATACTTTGTGGTATAAGGTGAGCATTAGTTACTGTACTACATTAGTAACCCTACTTTAGTTTTTAGAAATATAGTTCCTGAATACTTAAACAGGGCATGAAAGGCGACATAGGATCCTACCTCATAACCCCAGAAGAATTTTCGAAATTTATTTACTGTTAGAAGGTGAGTCTTAACAGATCGTAATATTTCTAGTAATATTAGGCGTGAGTGTTTTTGTAGGTATGCGGCTGTGGAGATGTTAGAGATTCCCATGGGCCTCTTACGAGACATTTTAACCAAGATGATTTGAGATTGTCTTCATTCGAATCCCATAGTGATTGGGTTATAGGTGAATTTCTCTAGGGACCTTCTGTAAAAGTGTGGGGATCTTTAATTGGCTAAATGTATAACACGGACCAACGGCTTCTTTTTTCAAACGATTTTGATTCAACGGTAATTGTGGTCGAAAGAAACGACCTCCACTTGAATTTTGCTAACCGTCCAAACACAATTATTAGATTCCATCTTAGATCCTACAATCAGCATGGCCCACAATGCATTATCTTTCCATTTGTATTGTAGTGATTAAATTAACATTAACGGTACATACCCACAAAGTATACCGTACAGCAAATGATTTTCTATACATAAGATTTTTAACAATATAATCTCTAATTAACTATAATGATCATTTGAATGGCATAAAACAGTTTTTCTATGTTAGGTTCTTCCCTTTGAACTGTGAAACTAGAAAAGTCAAAGTTGAAACCCTAAGTGCTACTTTGTAGTTGCAATATCGTAACCGGGATTTTAGGAGAGAAGGAGCGAAATGTGAATTTCAAGTAGTGACACATACACTCACAGTTAGAAACTCTTGTATAGGATTTAGATTTAGTATTAATTACTGTCAAGGTTTACATATTGAATGCGCCAAAATAACTTTGTGCGGAACTGTTCGGAGCCTTCGGGTACTTTCCTACACTTGTAATGTATACAAATGTAAACAGATGAGAGTATCACTGCGTATGTTCAACTTCCAACTAAGTCAAACACGTGATGCTTTTATATACACAGCAGCAGCCTTATTGATAAAGCGCAAAAGCTAGGCTTCCTACAGGTTTCATAGCGAAGAATTCGATCGTGTATACATCCTCATGTCTTCCGGTTAATTTAATATTTAGCGGTAGACAATCTAAACACAGAAATATTTTAACCAGAAAATAGAAAATGATGATACTATAAAACCTATATAAAAATAACAATCCCATTTAGAAAATCGGTTACAAATTTCATTAAGGGGGGACTTAGGCCAACAGCTTTCGATGAAATTAATTGGTGAGAAATATGTGAATTTCATTATTTTTTTCTCAGCAATGAATTACTCTACAGTCTTGCAATCTGACACTCTTTATCGACTATTTACAGAATTGCATACTATTTTCAAAATTAATCAAACTGTTACAGTTACGGGTAATTATCGCTTAAAAATGGCTGCTACGTTTCATGCACTGAGCATCTGTTTCCCTGATAACTCCCACGAATATAGATATTTCTGAGTGATTATTTTTCTGTGTGTTTTTTAATATCATGTGAACAACATAATCTAAGATCTTTAAAATATCTTCGGTATAAGTATTTTTCTTAAATAAATAAATATGTATATATTTATTTATATATATTATTTATATATTTATATTTATATATATATTTATTTATTTAACGAAACATAAAATTTAAAAAAATAAAAAAAACACTTATAATGAAAATATTTCAATGATCCTAGATTATGTTGTTCACATGATATTAACAAACACACAAAAAAATAATCACCCAGAAATATCTATATTTGTGGAAGTTATCAGGGAAAGGGCTGTTCAGTGCATGAAACGTGGCAGCCATTTTGAAACGATAATTACCTGTAATTGTAACAGTTTGATTAATTTTGAAAATAGTATGCAATTGTAGAAATAGTCAATACAGAGTATGTCAGATTGCAAGACTGTAGAGCAATTCATTCCTGAGAAAAAAAAAATAATGAAATTCACCCATTTCTTACCAATAAATTTCATCAAAAGCTGTATTCCCCCCTCCCTTAAACACACTGTAAAGTACTTTGTGAACAAATTTCACAGCTACACTATTTTTGTGGGAGAAAAAGGTTTTGAATATGGAAAATTAACATGCAAAAAATGAAACCAAGAAAACAATCGATTAAAGTTTGCATGCGCTGACAGTTGGAAGGGTACTGAATTTAAATTGGTGTCAGCAGTACATGTTCTGTGCGTCCAAAGGGCATAAAATTTTGCACGGTAATACTTTAGGGTATGCTTTATTTTTTACAGTAAACTTAAAAAAAATTTTAAACCAAAAAGCTAAATGAACACCTCTTTCATCCCTTAATGTGAATAAGTACTTAACCAAATGGGTACAAGGGCACAAATTGAGAGGTAGGATAAAATATGTAAGAAAACTGAAATGATATATTTCATGTTCTTCTCTAAATGTCTAACAAATCAGACAACATAATAAACAATATAAAAGTTGGCGTGACTTCAACTGTCTTTCGTAATTTCTCCAGGCACTCTTTGTGATTATAAGACGTAAGTGGTCAAGGAAAAAAAAATGCTAAGTACTAATTTACCTTCTTCCTTGTTTCACAACACAGATCCTCCCATCCTACTGCACTTTTATTCGCACGCTGAGATTAAAGGCGGAGACCTTAATAGGCGCTGTATGTTACCTCTTGATAAAGAGATGCTACATTTATATAGCCCTATCTCTTAATCTGAAAGAATTAAGCTCATACGGTTTAAACTACACTTAATGAAGTGTATTAACTATGTGCTTCTGACGTAACGATGCTTTCTGATAAAACACACCCTACTTGCAAAGCTAGCTGCTTCTTTAAATGGAGAGTTCTTACTTCGAATCTATGTTACGGCACAGGATTAATAAATTATAGAACTGGGATCAAATCCAGAAAGGTGCCGGTAGTTTAGTTTTGGAACTGATGTTTGTTTTGTTATGTTTCATCTTATGAGGCTAGTTTTAGCAATTTAATTAGCAGATTATTTCTTGTGAAATAACAATGAAGATTAATATGAACTCGTGACTGTATTTTTATGAAGTACATTCTTGTAAAATGGTTTAACCTAAGTACACATAATTTGAATTTTAAAAAAGATTAAAATGCAAAAAAACAAGCAATCAATAGCTGATATGATTTTTTTTAAATAGATTATTTCTCTATATCACAGATACGGCCAAATGATGCAATATGAACGTTCTCATTATATTACATTACTTTTTCTATTTATATTTTGGAAATCTAAAATATTATTAAAATCTCACTTAGGATTCAACATGGGACTCCAGGCTAGCACTTTGTCTGCTAACAGCCTGTAATAACGGACGGTTGCTTAACTGGTATAAGAAAAAAAAATGTAAATCTATTGGGCTTCAAAACCAATTTAGGTAATTTGTTTTTCATGCTACTTTTGACAGCTTTTTTTGAAATCTTTAAAATGATAAATAGGCCTATACAATACTCATTTCAGATGTATGCATTTTGGACTTACTTTATTTATGTGTTACCTAACTCCTTTCAGCTTGGAAGTCATACTGTTGATGTATTATGTTATGGAATCTTTTAAATTTCAACTGATATTAATTTTAATGAATACGATACAGGAAGAAATAGTGGGGATGATTCGGTATTTGCCTTTATGGCTGGGGAAAGCATGAAAAATTTCAAGTCAAATTGGCCGGACCCGGGATCTCCCGACTTCACTCGGTATTTTGGTGTTGTATGACAATTAAATATATCGAAATAGTTTAACTGACGTACATATGTGCCGCCCCAAAAACTGAATAAAGACTGAGATATCAGCTGAATGAATTAAAGCCTCATCTTGAAATATTAAGATATTTATCCAGGCATTAAAATTGTTATATATGAAATCAGTTATTTAAACAAAAATCAAACATATACTAGCCCACTAACTTGAAGAATGCTTATATTAAACTATAAATTTAGCCTTGAAAGGTTGGTTTTCTACATAGTGTTAGTAAAAGTAAAGTAAAGCGTTCCCTATTACAGGCCATGGAGGCCCAGAGGGTTCCAGGAGATTGAGGCTCCCAGAATTTTAGACAGTCGGAACATGAAAGTGGTAAGGCTGTCAGCCTTACGAATCGGCCGCCTTTACCTCCAGGATTGCTCCTGGTACTCATTTCTGTTACAGGCTGAGTCGACCCCAGGGCCATAGTGCCACCAGAAGGTTTAGGACAATTGAAAAACTCCAATGACCTCATCGGGGATTGAACCCACGACCTTCCAGTTTGTAGCGCCGCGCCTCAAGCACTACGCTACGGCGTACCCCACATAGTGTTAGTATCTATAAAAAATGAAAATATAGGCCTACTATTTATGAAGTTATGTTTTACTTTCGTGGATTTTACTCTGCTTCCTTTTCTTCGTTTTTCTGGACGTATACATCATTTTCGTTATGAACATATGAAATATAGAAATCAGAGAACGGAAACATTTGCACATGAAAATGTTTGTGAAACCACTTTTCACAGATTTTTTTCGTTGGTGTTTCTGACGCAGTGAGAACGCGGGAGAAATGGCATGTTTGTGGGGATGGCCTGGATTTACACTATATTCGAACGTATATATTATTGCATGGGAAGTTGGCCTGACGTTCCAATAAAAGGCTTGTGCGCTGAAAATCATTGCTAATTGTAAATCATGGGACATCGGCATTCTGAATTAATATCCTCTAGGCTTTGGGTTTTCAAAGCATTGTATAAAATAATAAGAGGGGAAATGGGCATGTCACCAATGACATGGGGGAAAGAGTAACTCCACGCGCAATTTGTTGCGTTCAGCCGATTGTAATATACAGCCTGTTACAAGAGTTCACTCACTGTATAATTATATGGTAAATAAATATAGGACCTGCTAAGGAAATAGGCTTATGTTTAGGGAGTGAAATATGTTTCTGCTTTCTCGGTCACAGCATATTTAAGCAGGTTTACTACAGGCAAATACTATGTTCGATAAAATTCGATGTCGAGTTTTCAGCATTCAAACACTTTTGTGATGGTGGTATCCCAAATCCAAAAATACAATTTTCCGAAATATGTTTGAGCATGTGTGTGTGTGTGTGTGTGTGTGTGTGTGTGTGTGTGTGTGTCTGAACAGCATAACTGCAAAATGAAATAATGCATTATGCAACGAACTTATACCGTAAAAGCATTTAATAAGATACGAATAAGTTTATGAAATGAGTGAAGCATGAACTATTCCTTCGTAAGCTTTAACATCCAGGAATTCTAAAGGCTTTCATGAGTTACATAAGGAAAGCCCTCTACTTGACCAATTTAAAAAAGTAAAACATCATAGCCTAATTTCAAAAACATCTCTTAAAGCGATTATAAGATCATTTACTTTAATTTTGTTTATATTATTGTTTGATATTATTATTGTTAAGATTATTAAGCTAAAAAGCAAAAAAAGAAAGAAAAAAAAGAGAGAGAGAATGGAAGCAGCGAAAATGAAATTTCTGAGATCGCTGGCCGGATATACCTTAATGGATCACAAACGAAACACAGAAACTAGGGAAAACTAGGAATAAGCAACATCTCAGAAAAAACACAGGATTATGTAAACAGATGTTATGACCACATAAAAGGAATGACAAAAGATAGAATCCCAAAAATATTATACAACTACAAACCACGAGGAAGACGAGATGTTGGAAGACCCAGCAGACGTTGGATAGACCAGTTTTAATTCAACATTAATAAATATTCTCACTATTGAGACGGAACAGGCCACATGTCCTATACCATGTTTGTTAATGATGATGATTATTAAGCTTGTTATTCATTACGCACCTGACATTCCCTTGTGATTAACAAACATATTGCGTAGTGTTATAAATTATTGTTGCGTTAGTTAATTAAGGCATGCAGGATGGCGTATAAGGAAACGTCTTGAGCATGAAAATGCGAGAGTGAGCCCATAGCATTAATTACAAGCAAGACTAGAATGCAAACTCGCAGACACTATAGCATGTTACGTCTTCTTTCTGTTCCACGATGTACACCCGGCTGCAAAGGAATGGGCCGACTCTTATTCGTTAAAAATTAAGATTCCATGAAGCGGTTCACAAGTGTAAACGAACTTACAGTCATTGCTCTGATGTTTCTTCATTGGGAAAATATTTCCGCCTTCTGTGAGATGTGAGTTCGGTTCCCGTTATTTCTTTAATAAACAACTAGCAGGTGCTCGCGGCTTCGCCCTCGATAATTAGTATAAAAATTAAAAATTAAGAGTATAATAATTATTATACATAATATACATAATATTATATATAATATTATTATATTATATTTATTAACACTTGCACGCGAATCATTCATAAACTAAACCAATAATTAATGAAACAGCTAAAATTCTGGCTTTAGAGTACATTCCACGATTAGAAAGCGCCGCCTGGGAAAACGATCTCAGATTCGATTATGCAGTTCCAGACCTAATTGTAAACCACTGCCTTCTAGACTGTATTACTCGTGTGTAATTCTCGAGACGGCGGTGGATAATACGTATCGTTTATCAGCTGTTTGTTGACAGATGAATATGATGTGAATTTTATTTGATAAATTCAGTGTAAATTTAAGAAATTATAGGCCTATAATTTTTTAAGGGAAGGATTGGTTTGTTTGGATTTTTATTGTCCGCGATACTCAAGGGGTTAAAGTATCAATAGCTGGTGCCCGCGGCTTCGCCCGTCATTATTAATTGACTCCAGGATTTTAAAGAAATTTACACTGGCAGTTTATTAAAAATGTTTGTGGTTCAGAGCTATGAAAATTCTAAGTAAAAATAAAATCATAATATTTGTTGATTGCGTTCATTTCACTTAGGCCTTGTATAATAAAGAAACGGTTCTCCTAATTTTGTACTCTTCGTGAAAGTTTAGACTGCGAGAGACGAACATCGCCGAGTATACCCGATGTCTCACGAAGTGAACACGCTTTTTAGGGCTATGCTAGTTTTTTTACGAGGGTTGGAAGCTTAATAGTGGCAACACATCGATAAGATTAAGGTGAGTTACAGGAAGTTCAAATAGCTTTTGTTGGTTGAATATCCAGCATACTTCAGACCAAATAGGAGCCTTCTATCAATATGAATGCTTTCACAGTAAGTAGAAGAAATCCAGCTGACTCTAACAACCGGTCTAAAATGAATTTTGGATCTGACTAACGGCAATGTTTAAAAATAATTCAATACCTTAAAATTAGTCTTGATCCACAATGCTATACATTAACATAATGAACTGTTTCAAGACTGGTTAAAATGTTTTACTTATTATGATGAATGATTGAGTGTAACGCATGATTGAACCTACGCGGGAAGGAAGTGAAGAACAAGTGACAGTATTTGACCCGTCTTGCTGCTTTTCGGTATGGAATTATTGTGAATCAAGAATAATTTTAATAATTTTGTGTCACTAAAAAATTCTAGTATCGCCATGTGACCTCTCCTAGAGACAATAAAATACTCCGTCAGATATCGCTGCCTTAGCATTTCAGTGGCTTCACATTCAGAGAGAATATGGTGTTCTGTCTCACCCTTGTCACAAACGGGCATATTCTGGCTCCTTCTACATACATGCATGTCAACGATTTCCATATTTATTTAAATAATTGCATTGTCTTGCATTAAGAACTGCTTATTTTTACTCTTAATTTCAACGATTTCGTCATCTCCAGCATGGGAGATTAGAAGAAGCGTCTCATAAGTAGTAAAGAGTCACTGTTTTCTTTGAAGATCGAATAAAGTCATACACATGACTCAGTGTATAAGGGGCCTACAGACACGGAGATAGTTTATTCGCTATAGATTGAAATAATTGAAACAAAATTAAAATCGATCAAGAGATTTGAATGTGTAAAAATTAGAATTCATATTCTATTTTAATAACTTAAACCGTTTTTCTAAGCAGCAGAAGCTCCTGAATGTGCATTGCGATACTGACTAAAAGTTATGGAAGTGTAAACTGAAATATAATTATGATCACATTATGAAATATTTACAAGTCACTATACATTTACGCATTACAGTAATCTAACAGTTCTTTAGAAGTTTTCATAAGTTTAATGTTCTACCAAGTTACAGTCAATACAACTTCTGACAACAAAATAAATACGTAAACAGTGAAAACTGTTCTTCTAGGCTACTTATAAACCGACAAAACATGCAATTTATGCCTGTTGAGGTAAACTCGTGTGATTTTACAAATCAGTAAAAATCAGGTAAACTGATGTAACAAAGTGCCAGAATGCTTTTGTTTAATCAGTAAAAACTTCATTGCAATTATGATATGCAGAGCATAAGTATCGATTTCCAAGTTAAGCTGCAGATCGATTCATTAAGCAGGACTTACGGAAGAACAAAGGTCTAAAGTTTGATACTTAACCTTAATTCAATCTCGTATACACTGATATAAGGCATTCTTAAAATATGTCAACATTTCACAAACTCCACTGGTGAAGAACTTCACTTAATGTATGTAGGCCTAATTATTTCAGAGTAATATATCTTATGTAGGCCTACATAACAGTATTCAACTTGATGAACGAAATAAACATCTGACTAGTTTGATAATCAAATGCGAATGGATGTCTCATGGCTAACTATTGCAAATTCCTAAGCCGTATATGAACAGTGTAAAACGATATGTCGTCAGGATAACAGATTCGCATTTGTTAACTTCTTTATAATATATTACCATAAAATAGGCACTAAATTGGGTACTACTCCGATACCGGTCAACCGATTTTATCCAATATCAAGAGATATCTTCCTATGGACATTATAATGCGTATACCAAGTTTCATAAAAATCAGATAAAGCGTATTTGAGTTATCGTGCCTTTAAAATATTCACTAAATTTGGTTTTACTCCAGTATCGGTCAACCGATTAGTTCCAAATTCAATAAGTTACTTCTCATGGACGTCATAAATGTGTATACCAAGTTTCATGCAAATCCGATAAAGCGTATTTGAGTTATGGCGCCTTTCTAATATAATACTATTAAAATAGGCATTAAATTGGGCATTAATCCGGTACCGGTGAACCGATTTTGTTCAATATCAATAGGGTTCTTCCCATGGACGTTATAAATGCGTATACAAAGTTTCATGAAAATCCTATAAAGCGTATTAGAGTTATGGCGCGAAAGACACACGGACAGACAGACAGATAGACAGACAGACAAACGGACATATATTTTCCCGTCCCCCACACAATCTCATAAAGTACCATACTGGCATTTAATAAACATATTTTTTTAAATATCAGCTTAGGGTTTCACGGCCGGCACGAGAATAGTTCATCCCACTGGATTTCGGCCCATAATACAGGAAAATTGTTTAAATAAGTTTCGTTTTTGTTAAGAAATACAGATCGTTGTAACATCCCCTCATCTTCAACATCAGAAACTAGAAAGAGGAAAACTGTACAATGCATGATGGAAATAGATAAAAAAAAATTAACGCATTTTGTAGCACAATTAAAAATTTAAAAAATATATATCTTTGATATTTTCCTCACGAAAATAAGGGCATTCTCACGTGACTGCATAAACCTATACTGTGCTTAATTATGACCAACCAGAAATTATTATGACAGCTAGAGTCAGTTAGTTGAACTGTGAAATTGACAAAATTAATAAGTTAATTGACGTTTTAATCCATCAGTAAAAAGTTAATTTTATCACAATTACAAAATTAATGTAAAAATTCGTAAAAATTCTAATTTAGAATTCCATCAAACTAAACCTCCCGGCGAGGTATTTAATTAGTACATGAAATTATTCACGAAATCAAACAACGAACCACCTACGTACCATATGTATTTTAATTGGATATAATATTACAAATGAAGACCTAGTTAATTCATTTTCAAATCACAGATTGCAGCATTTTAGAAAATCCGTCATTTAAATATCACATCCACGAGTTCAGGGAAATTCACATACAGATACTGCGAAACTCGTTCACATGTCAACCTGTACTTGAAGCAGAATAACTAGGCTACTGTATTATCTACTGAATTATTGTCAAAATTGAAATGTAGAGTTAATTGTAATTTTTTAAACAATTGCATGCATGTATTCTGAATGAATCAATGAAGTGCTTTTATTGTTAACAAGAAAAACTATCTTTTTACATTATCCGTTGCATGAGCCCTTAGGCTGTCCATGCTTTAACTGTGCATAAGCAAAAATATAATATAAAATTAAACATATATTCTGGATCCATGCTGTCAACCTCACTGCAGGACGGACGACTTATTAGCAATTAATCTTACCACCCATAACTGAAATACACTTCTTTTGCCAGAACTGTAGATCCTATAGGCAGAGGAAGAATTGTGTAAGATCCCGAAATTCGTAGTTTAGTTTTTAACATAAATACTCATTTTGAGGCCTCCCGAATCCAAAAATACTATTTTCAGATACATGTCTGTGTGTTTGGGATTGAGTGTATTTTTGTTTGTGAACAGTCTAGCGTGAGAATGAAAAACAGTATAAAAACAAAATTTTATATTTAGGTTAGGTACCTTCTGAGAATGTGACAAGATTGCCGAAGGCTTTCTCTTACCTTTAATGTCACTTGACATGAAGAAAACTTTGTTTTACGTGATTTTCTAAAAAATTATCCTAGTGGATTTGTTTAAATTTTAAAGAGCTAACACTTAGCCTATTTATTATAATTTATTTATTTATTTATTACTTATTTCAAACAATTTTTCGTAGAAAATCTTTAAAGGATAGTTGTAAGATACTCATTTCATACACAAATTTGCCTCACGAAAATGCTACTTCGAATTAGTCTGAGAAAACTAAATGCGCACTACTGCAATACATAGTGTACTTTATACTGAATTATTAAGGATAGAGGAAGTTGTGTTATTCTCATTAGATTTTTCTTTATGTCCTGAAAGTACAACCTTTTCATAAAAGTATCGAAATTGTTTCAAAAGGGAGAAATGATTGTTCCTTTCTTGTTGACAATTACAAACTGTATGACTCATTAAGACGATATGGTAAGTAAGCACTACTTATGAACGTAATTTGTTGGCATTTGTAGTGGATTATTATCAGAAAGTGGTAAGCTCGAATTTCTTGAAGTGAGAATATTAGAAAAGATAAAATAGGACAGAATATAAACATTAAAAATATGTTATAGGTCTATGATATTTCAACAGGGCGATTAACGTCATGCGAATGTACGAAAACTTAAAACCAAATATTACAATTGAATTGATTCCTAAAAGAAGTCTAGATGACAACCTAAATAACTTGTAAAATCGGAATTTTGGAGACACTGAAGGATAAGTATTTAGGAGAAGGAAAATCTGGATGGACAGGGGACGTTTCCTTGGAAATATAAATAAGTTACTAAATTAAAAGGAAGTATATGTCTTTTTTTTTAACTTATATTACATTTTAGCGTTCTCAGGTGAGGCTAGCCTGAAACGTTCTTATTTAACGAGTCAGCCACCCTGGTATGCCAGGAGGCCCTTGCCCGCTATGGGATGCTTGTGGGCTAATTCTTAATTCTTATATCTCTTTTTTAGGCCTATATTATTTAGCAGTCAGAAGATGTTTTAATAGACATTTCAATTTCACTGAATAATAAAATGATTTATCGTACGGTATATGAACAACTGAAATTCACGATCGAATGAAAATAGATGTTCAAGACGTTCAATAGTAAACTTGGCCTCTGTCTTGATTTTAAAATTATTTGGATCCGAAGGTTTCCGCGGCCTCAGTCACAGCCATGTGGGTAGCATTCGTCAAAGCCGATATGAAGAACTGAAATATTTAGAGTAAGTAGGGCTACAGTAGGCCTATAAGGAATTTGTAAAATTAGTTTTGTTAATGTTCTGAAATAATTTAAAAACAAAACTAAAAGATAACAGTTCTTATCGTAAGCAATTATATCAGTTGAAATTAGTCACTTTGATAGAACAATACAGGTAAATACGCTGTGGTTCAGAGGATTGTTTGAAGAAGGAATACTGTTATGAGCAGAAGAAACCGCACCCCTTCCAATCGTGGAATACCAAGAATTCTAACCTGGCATGCTTTGAATATAATATGAATCACAAACCGCAAGCACACGTATTAGGCCTATAATTAATATCACAAATTCCTTGGATGCTTCATATTAACTGGATACCTTCATAACGTTGGCGAAATAACAGCATAATCCTATCTCAATTAGTTATTGAGAATTTATTGCATGCACATAGGCAATGACATTGATACCAGACGATATTAAGAAAGTTTACTTATAATTTCAGTTTTTCGTAACTTGGCTGAAGATTTCTATTGGTTTCTTAATTCAAGAGTTGATATTCGATACGTGTCATCATCACATGAAGACCTAGTACCTGGTAAAGTACCTCAAAATCCAATTTCAAGGAGTTCGAAGGAGTGAATGGCAGTATATGGGCGGGCATTGTCATGCTGCAACTAGAACACCTCTGGACTAGGTGATTTTGAAAATTATGGATCACTCTACTTGTAGTCGCGAATGTGCTCCATCAGACCATCGTCTTTTTAGTCCAAATAAAGACGCGAAAGGGGGCCTAGACGCAGCAATGAAGGAAGCGTGGCAAAAACGATTTGCTGGTCAGTCGAAGGCTCATTTTTCTCTGCGCATACAGAACGCTAGAACAAGTGTATTGGAAAGCAAGGAGATTATTTTATAAAAATAATACAAAAGTAAGGTGATTGCTGCTGTTTATGGATGGATGCCCGCGAATGAGATAGAGGCGCCTCCGAAGGAAAGTTACAGTACCGAAGACTTACGTTTATTTTTTGAGAGGACAGAGGTTCAGTTGGTAAACCCATCGTCTGAAGTCCCTCGAAAGGAAACTTAAGTATTACTTGGATGCGAAAGGGACAAGGTATTTGGTTCACAAGCACTTATTTAGGCTGGAAGTTCCTTAGCATGCTAGATCCCGGCATTAATGTCTCTTCCGGAGGGCTCCGTGCCCAGGACTTTTGTTTCCGGAAAAAATCCACCGACCGCAGACGGCTTTGACATTCGGATCCACGGGCGGATCCCTACCTCTTCACCATCGCGGCCAAACTCAGCGTATTAAATTAAACTATGTCTGTCAATTATAAGTTTTGTTCAATTCGTACTGTGGGATATTTTGTTATTAGTGAAAATCAAATAGGCTAAAGAGGTAAGAAGGTTATCATACAATTCTATATAATATATACCTATTATGCCCCAGTTGGTTTTGAGGTTCTGCATTACAAACCGGAATATCTCGGGTTCGATCACCTATAAGGTCATTGGAAATTTTCATTCATATGTTAGCACTATGGCAAAGGAGGTTAACTCAGCCTTAACAGTATGATCACCTGGATCAATCCTGGATAAAGGCGGCCGGTGCGCAAGGCTGACAACTTTACCACCTGCATGTCACGAATATCTAAATATCTGGGATCCTCAACCTCTTGGAACCCTTGGGGCTCGGTATAGGGAAATCTTTGTTTTATATCTAGATGTAACACAATATTGCCTACTTCTAAATAAATACTCTATAAAATTTCAACATTGCAATCTTTTCATCAGTTTAAAAATGTACGGTAAATAATCTGCATTTTATTCTGGAGTATGGACAGTGTCACGTTACCGTTTGATCAAGAAACAAAATTATGTACAGTTGATACCTGTAGCTCTGTTACTCATACCTTTTTCACCTGGGTCTTTCAGTAGGTTATGATGACAAAAGAGATCATGCAGCAATGGCCTACAGTTTTTGTGGGATAATGTTCAATGTTTTATCTGTTTTATGTGTTATATTCTGACAAATAGTGAAGTTTATAACAATGTTTGTGTCTAAGGAAAATGTATCTTAAATTTTAAGACCCTAATGAAAGCGGCATAGCCGAAAGGCCTAGGTGAAGATTTGTCAATAAACATTTTACGAGCAAAGTAGCCACGGGAATCAGTTCCAAATAATAGCACACGTTTGTTAAATCATGGTGAAATCCACAATAAAAATAATTAATTTCGTATAAAGGCCTATTTTGTGATAATTAACAGATACGATGTCGTTTTGTGAATATACTAGATATGATTCGATCGGTAAGACCAGAGCCAAACAAACGGATGCGCAGTAGGCTACGATGAAGTAATCTAAACCTGTCTGACCTTCATATCACGTGATGTTCCCTGCCAGGTCATACGGTACAGACCGCGTAAAAAAATCTTAGCTAACCTCACATCATTCAACGTTAATAAGAGCAATGGAAGGCGAATGTAGTTATTCCAGCAAAAAGGTTGGTGGTAGTAAAGTGATTCACAGTCAGAGTAGAGAAATAGTGTGGATATGCATTCTCTTCTGCTCCTACTCCATCGCTACCGGCGATGAATAGTACACTATAGTAGTTCGGAATGAATAGTACACAATAGGCATTCTCTTCTGCTCCTACTCCATTGCTAAGTTATTTGCGCGTGTCGGTTCAGGTCCTAGCTTCCCAGTTATACTTTCCTGCAACAACTAATGGATTCTTCCAACATTTCTATATTTCAAATTTTAACAATTTCATCCCTCTGAAAAAAGCTGTTACTAATATTACAGATGGAGAGGTTAACAAAAAAAAAAAAAAATGAAGAGGGGATGGAAATTATTGAAAAACCGTAGGACTGACAGGTACATAATATGGAAACAATTTTTTCCTCCACAAGAAACCGTTGTTTGCAGCCTAATGGGCACGTCATTAAGGGAGAAGTCGCCATTCATCCCGTTTGATCGATACTTCCTTGTAGTTGTAGTGCATTATTGAAAAGAGCTTCAATGTTTAATGCTCCTACCTCATCAGGGTAAGCACGTAATTATTTTAGGACACCACCACCGCCGCCTGCTAGTCCCACAGTAGCTCACACGTCCACTCCCGCGTTAAGACTTAATGGAGTAAGTGGTTCACCAGCACACAACCTACTTCCACCCCGTCTTAAAGGTTTATACTTTCAAACTATTACAAATGGAGTGATACTGCGAAATTAAAGTTACAAAAGCTATAGTTTCTAGGGACCCATTCTATGTCAGATCAAAATGTAATCTTTATTTTATGAACATAATTTATTTCTAATAAATCTAGAAGTTACTTGTAAGTAATCATTTTTTTCACAGCATATTTTTAATAAGAATTAAAAAATCATCAGAATTGGTCTCGGCAATATAATCGCTGTAGTTTTTATTTTTCTCATTTTATTACATCGACATGCATTTCGTGAACTGGAAAAAATGAAGACGGGAGGTACATAATATTTTTATAGATTAGAGAGAATTTATCAAATGCAAATCAGATCCCATGACAACATATTGTTTTTCAGTGTTCATATACGACTTTGGAAGTTGCAATACAGGTAGCTTTGACAAATAACACTACCCACATATTCCTTCACATATGCTTATCAAACTAGACTTTGTCCTTCTGTGAGCCCTGCTTAATGAATCGATCTGAAGCTTAACTCGGAAATCGATTAAAAATAACTTATTTTCTGCATATTATAATTGCAAATAACACTGATTAAACAAAAGCATTCTGGCACTTTGTTACACCAGTTTACCTGATTTTATTTTAACTTATGGTTATTTATGGGCTAAGCACTTACTAAATTTTGTGCCCCCTTATACTTATAATTCAAAATAAAAAGCAATAATAAACCATTAAATAAATGTTTAATTAACGAAAATTCGATTCGAAGAAAAATTTATAGCAAGAAGGAAAATAATTCTATAGACTTTCATTTAATTTCTGCATTAAGAACTTTCTCCTACATTTGTTTCCTTGCATATTTAATAATTAATCAATCTCCCTCCTATATACAATTGAGATATGACATAGCTGTTTTGAGGGGAATTTTAATATAATTCAATCGAAAAATGAACGCTCGGCTCAGAAGTTTGTACAGCTTTCAATCTGCCAGTACTGTTTACTTTATTTTGCAGGATAAACTTGATGACACAATAGAGAACGCGTTATAAAAATAACTTATTATTTTTTAATTAAATTTTGAAAACTACTACAAATATAATTAATTTAATAATTTAAATGATAAATTCGGCTGTCAAAAATGTAGGTGGTACTCCCTCTACTTGGTGCCCTAAGCACGTGCTTACTTTGTTTATAGGGTTAATCCAGAACTGCTGATTATTATGACATTTAAGTCAACTGTAAACATGATAGCATTTTGATTGTTGCTGAATGGTTTTTAAAAGAGTTCCATCAATATTAGATTTCAATTAACATGATGTTGGTAAGAAAGCCAACGCGTGAAATTACGTCACTGCCTATTGACCGATAACGAATCGACCTGAACAGTCTTAAGATGGGCTTCCAGGGTTTCTGTATGCCACTGTTACCGTCAACCATGGCGTATCGAACTGGTTTCATACAGGTTGCACTTCTGATCCCACTTCCTTAGTAAAGTAATTTCTCCCCTGCTGCCAGTGCTACTATAATTCTCACACAGTAGCGAACTTATTTTTCCAAAGTATCGAAGTTTCAAAACAGACCCCAATAAAAAATTTATACAGAGTGGAATTGCAGCAAGTCTGCAGGTTTCCATGTCCACTGCTCAAGTAAAATAAATTTATCAATGCTTCTATTTTATAGCTTTCGAGGGAAACATATGTTTCTACATTAATTCTACTTTATTTCACTAAATACATACATACTCTAGCTTCGAAGCCTTATCTCAAATAGAAATGTTATGCATTTATTGTAAGGCAATCTCACGAGAGGTTAAGAGTTTAACAATATATTCTCGAATGTTTTCCACACAGAGAAATAGGCCTAATATAAAGTGACCAGACGTCCCGATTTGGCAGGGACAGTTCTGATTTGTTTAGTCAAGTCCCTGATTTGTTTGGTGAAGTCTCCATTGGGTTCTGCCAGGATACCCAAATGTTCCGGTTTTTAGAACTCATGCCGAATTCCTGATGATTTGAGGTTTCAACATATAATTTGTATTTTTTTTAGAAATGTCAGTAATTCCGAATGAATTCAGTTCAGTTACTTCAAAATTAGTGCCACAATGTGCCATAATGTGAAATGCCTACTTCATAATGCGTGATGCATTCAAGTTTCAATTATATTTGCACTGAAATTGGCACTATCGGGATGGATTTGCTTCAAAATATAATGTGTTGTCAAGCGCTTCACATAGGATTTTGTTCCGGTACAAATAGGCCTACAGCATTCGAGAGTGCACTGAATTTGATGAATAAGGCATGGACAGCTGAGAAAACTCAAATAAAAGTGAACACTTTGAAAGCAATACTGATATTCAGAGCTCTACGACTTCTCAAAGGGAATAAACATCTCCTGAGTTAAATTCGTTCGTCACAGAAGTATGGAGGCATTAGGAACTAAGTGTTAAAAACTGAGTTAATAATTTAAGCCCTGTGTAGTAACCGGTAAATGTGTTAATACATAGTAACTATGAATGTGCTTACGTTTTATATTATGTTGATGTTATATTATCGTTTGATGTTTCTGATTCAGTTCATCGTAAAATTTAACAATAATTATTCGTGTGAGCCTGTTAAGTTCTTATAACGGTGGAACATTCTACCACATTTTATGTTGTTTTGAATCGTAAACTTCAAAAGGAAAATAATATCTCGCTTGTGCTTAGAATAGCAATCACAACCTTTTAAAAATATATTATCAGTATCAATCACGTACTGTAACAGCATTAACTATATACAGAAAAAATTCAAATGTAAATATAATTTTTAATGAATTTACAGAAATATGTTAGCATTTAGTCTAATGATTAAAGTAAATATCTAAGAAAATATTATTCTATGGCTTGAAATTTCCAAAATAACGGCACACACTTGTAGGTAACTCATTATAAAATTTTATGGCAAGTGGTAATATACCTTTCAGACCACACAAACTAGTAGACTCACTATGACTTACGAAAAGGTGATTGTTTTGTATCGTGTTCTACAGATGAATATCTTAATTAATGAAGGTAGTGTTGGGTTTAATAATCTTATTTGTATTATTTTATTCTTTTATATGACTATAGTTACATTTTCAGAGACAATACTTTTTAATATACAATGGTATGCGTTCTAAAGGGGATACTGAATATAATTTAATCGTTGTTTTTATTTCCTAGTTCATGAAACATTAAAATCATTACCGAGATATGACACCTTATGTTGCCAAAGAAGCAGTCATGAGCTCGTAAATAGGAGACTTCCTTTTTCACATTTTCTTTTCAATTTCGATTAAAGTGGAAAGGCAATAGAAGTTTCTTTCTTCCAGTGACAAAGCGTCGAGGCAGAAGCGTCAAGTATAGGATTTAAGTAATGATCATGAAAAGGGAATGGGGATCGATTAAGAAAGTAGAACGTATGCAGAGAACATCCCGCTAAACGACAGTTACCGTGCCTCTTCGTGAATCAAATTTTACGGGGAATAATTGAATTAGAAGACGTGCGCTGAATATGACGCAAACCCTTCCTATACTCCATTGTTTAGACTTACACGTGCACTCACTAAGTTCTGGAGACGTTGCAAAAGACAAGGATGTCGGAATTTTGTCTCCCCCGATAATAGTGTGCATTATCAATATTAATAGCCAACGCACTTTCACCTTCGCTCTTAATGACACTCTACGAGGCAGTAAGAGGATGTAAAATTTAATAACCCTTAAGTAAAATGCGAGGCTGTAAATAGTGCTCCTGTTCTCTCAACGTCTTCAGGCGTCTTAGCCGAACATAGGTGCTACACGTCAGGAGTTATGTACTCTTTGGATAAATTATATGTTCACACACACTTCGCTTCTATTCCGTTAGAAAGTACTAACTACGAGGTGCATAAAGGCGTTCTCTTAGCAGGGATGTGTACAGGATTTTGGTTTGGGAGGAGCCCCCGATATCTTTTTATATATTCAAATTTCATTATAACTTTTTCAATCGCAAACAAAATCCTTTTTAACACATTCTACAATAATAACATTAAAAAAAAGGTCTGAAAATGAGATTATTAGTTTTATAACTGTTAATAAGGACTAAAATAAAACACCACATTCTTTTGAATACTAAATGAGAAGTAAATTTTCATTTAGAGAAATGAAAAAATTACAGAATTATTTATTATTATACATTAGGTGAAACAATAGCCTACTTTATTTAAAAGCGAAACAGTGACTAAATAATGCTAACTTTCAACTCTTTCAAAATGTTTACTTATCTAAAATAGTCTTATAAAAATGGTAATAAATGTTCTAAGCAAAGTTTATAAAATTAAAACAATTTAATTTGACAAAATAAACATACTTTATTATTAATTTTAAACTTAAATTGTTACCGTAGCCCTATTCAAATTTTCAGATTGGTCAGATTGTTATCTCTCATCTTCTATTAATGACTTGCAAATATGTTGTCTAAGCAAAATATATTTTAGCATAAGTATATAAATAGCGTGATCATGCGTTATGAACAGTCCAGGTTTTATGTATTCAAGAGAGAATTAACAAGAACTACATCCTATCTGATTTAGGAATGAGCAGCATTTTTTGTAAGAAACCTCAGAGAAAACGGAAAGCTCGGCAACCGTTGGTGTCTACGTAATATTACTTTACTAATCTGTCCCTACCCATCCCTTTGTCACATCTGACATTCCGGACACGTCTCTTGAGTCCCATGCGGCAAACTTCCATGACAACAGACTGTAACTGGCCATATACCCTGTCAGGAGAAACTTGTTCTCCAGCGAGAACGATTCATAACCATAGGTAACTTATCTTTTCCTACTTTTTAAACCCCAATATTTATATTTAATTCGTTTCTACATGACATACTTGCAAATATCTTGTTTCGCAAAAATTATGATTTGACTTAATAAACAATTTGCTTATTTTTTTTATAATATTTTGTATTAATCACCGATCTTCACACTAGCTTTAGGAATATTTTTCATCTTGTTTGACATAAGGTTTGACATAAGGTTTCTTTGACAATGTTTCCAACTGGTGTTCTCCCCATTACATTTGTTGATTCTCTATAGGCCTAACATTTTTTGCCATCTTTGCCTATATATATATATATATATATATATATATATATATATATATTATACAAAAAATCAAATGTTTTCGAGGAGACCTTCCATAAGAAACACATGAGCAATTCGATTGTTGTGGAAAACAGTATTCATAAGTTTGTAGTTTCTTTAATTATCAATTAGATTATAATAAAATTGTTTATGCGTGATTTGGGTAAGGTTCATGAATCTATGGTTCATTTCAAATTTGTATGTTTATTTGGCAGTATAAGAGTAGTTTTGTTCGTTTAGTTATTTATATTTTTAATGTTAAAGAATAAAATTATGTAGTTCCTGCAATTTATGTAAAACGATGACAATGTTAATTAATTTAATATTTTTATTATTTTTCTGTTAAATTATATACACAAAACATCAGTTGAGTACATAATCGCAGGCATGGCAGTGAGCACCTGCTAGTGTGTGTGTATATATATATATATATATATGTAAAGGGTGACCGACGGGAACCGGACGTTTTTTAAATGAATAGTACTCGCTTGTTTTTGGATCAAGAAGCTATTTTATTACACAATAATATTCGGAATTACATGCCATTTGAAATGCATCTTACGAATGGAAGATAATGTCAGACAGGTGGTGTCCACTTGCTTAAATGCAGGATTCACGTCAAGACGACGTCTACACAACAATGAAAATGTGTTTTTTCAGCAAGATGGTGCCACCCCGCATACTGCACGTGCTTCAATGGACTTGGTTCGTCGCATGTTTCCTGGAAGGGTTATTTTATGTTTCGGCGATATCCTGTGGCCTCCGAGGTCCCCTGATTTATGCACTTGCGTATTTTTTTTTTTTATTTTTTTTTTGTGGGGATTTCTGAAATTACGTGTCTATTCTCATAGACCACGCATCTTGGCCGATCTGAAGGAGACAATCAGGCAGAAAGTGTCAGCAATTGATCGCGAGATGTTGGACCACTCACACACGGCTTTTCTGCAAAGGATTGAATCCTGCATTCAAGCAAGTGGACACCGCCTGTCTGACATTATCTTCCATTCATAAGATGCATTTCAAATGGCATGTAATTCCAAATATTATTGTGTAATAAAATAGCTTCTTGGTACAAAAACAAGCGAGTACTGTTCATTTAAAAAACGTCCGGTTCCCGTCGGTCACCCTTTATATATATAACTTATGGTTTGCTCTACCCCAGAAAGGAAAAGGAATAGTTCTCTACACGGAATTCACTCTTACAAACATGTGGGCTGTAATAAAACCTGACAGAATGACACATTATCCAAAATCACTGGGTAATTTGGAATAAAATATACATTTCTAGTTTTACCCGGGTAATATTAGGTTTAGCCAATTTATACTGGGTATTGATGATTTCCAAATAAACAACACTCTTAATTTGCTGTATTCTGCTTCTGTAATGGAATTATAATCACTTGTTGAACAGGATGCGATTGAATGGCACTTGGAATTAAATTAACGTAACTTAAGTTTTTTTAAATTTATTTTATAAATAAATTTTATACAACATCAGACCACCCGAATGAGCAAGCGTTCGTGCTCGGGCACAGTTCAGCCATTTATATTAAAAAATTAGTACACAAATACAAATACATAAAGAATATTTGCGCTGGGAACCCGAATCCAAAGCGCAGTGTCCCTAAACTTAACACAATCTAAGCTAAACTAATCATATTGCGCATGTCCAGAATCCTAACAAAATAAAAAGCCAGCTTTACCTACAGGCATGAGGGTAGATCGTGCATTAACCGCATATAGCCCGAAGTGAAGGAATTTTTGTTTATAATTCTTGCTTTATCCAGACTGATCGGGTAAGGCGCACATTACTCGGGTAGGCCTAGATTTATATATAAACACACACACACGAAGAAAAAATAAAGTAAAGTGATCACAATGCAGACCATGGAGGCCCTTAGGGATCCAGCAGGTTGAAGCTTCTACATCCTATCCAAATTAAGTAAGCGTACCGTGGACATAATTTCAATGTTTTTGTTCTAGAACAATTGCATAACCACAGGTCTATCCAAGAGGTTCATTTTTTCTGCTTTCAGTGGTTGTCTTGGGATCTACCAGGAATGGTTTGAACTGCGTTATTTCCAAAGCCTCTATTCACTTTACTTCTCTCATTCTATTAGATTTTACAATACTTGTTTGTAAGAACGAATTCCATGAAGAGAACTATTTCTTTTCCTTTCAGGGGTAGGGCACACCTTGTTTCATATTCTGTTAACGAAACTGATTTGGGATAGCTCTATCTGCAAATTATCCACAATTTAAAAAACAATTACGTCATACTTATAATCCCGGTTTTTTGTACCTAACTAGGCCTCTAAACTGTGTACAACTAACAGTAAGATTTATACACTCTCTGGATAATCGTTTTAGGGAAGTAATCAAGTTATTATCCGTATGCATTTGTCTTCACCTCAAGATATACAATGTTTTTGTTTTGTTATATATTGTACAAGCACATAAATATTATTTGAAAGGAAATTTACGAAGATCTATCTTTTCACACTCATGAAATATGTAATTAATTAAATATGAATTCTGCTACTCCAATACCCCTCAGTAGACCTACCATTTCTTCCAGCTTCCTATTACGGACAATGAGCTTCAGAAATTCTAAGTATCTTGATTTCCAATAGCAGTGAAATCTGTTGACCAACTTCTTATTTATAAATCAGGAAACTTAAAAAGTCTGAATAATTTTCCTCAGCTGCCTATTGATTTCTCTTCCTTGCTCTTCCCAATCACACTCACTCACTCACTCACTCACACTCTTCCTAACTTTTATCTCAATGCCTCCTATTCCTTTCCAAAGCATTGTATGTTTCTCTATTGTCCTACAGAAAGAACAATCTAAATATGAGAAGACAATAACTGAAATTCCTCAATGAAAAGGAAATAAGAAGTAGAAATTCAATAGAATTGACCCTGCATTCTAAACCATTGTTTTCGTGGTTGTATGAGCCCAATGTTCTCCGATTTAAACTTGAAATCTTTAATTTTCAGAAGACAATAACTAAAGAACCTCAACGATGATGTTTGCGCCTGGATTTGTTCTCTAAATGGAACTGTTTAAGAGCAAGCAATGGTCGGGCATAAAAACTCAGGACTGATTTTTTAAAATACGAACTGTAAATATTCCCTAAGTAGCCATGCCCTTTTTTTAATACTTTAACTCTGGGAACAGCTTTTTATTTTTATTTTTTACTATTACTCTCCACCCACCCCACCAAAAATTGTTTTAGTATTAAATTTGGTTTTACCCAAGTATCAACCAATAGCATTCCGATAGCATTTTATTATTGAAAGTAATCCAATCACTACTTAAGCTACAAAAATATGTTTTTCTAAAACAAAAGTAATACATTTTTGGCGAAAAATACATGATTTCTTTTGTCATTTCATTTAACAAATATTGACAAGGACTCTAAAAATATTTGTGATATAATAGCGTCAATCTTTGAAATTTTAGAAAACTATTTAATATATTTGGTAATTTTAAAACATATTCTAAATTTTATTTTGTTATGCCTTAAAAATGTCTGTTACAGGTAATTAAACCTTTTAGTGCTATCCTTCTACTATCAAGATAATTATGTGAAAAATGCAACACTTTTACAATTTTGCATTCATTTTGAAAATATTTCTTTCACTCACTCTATTTCTCACGATAGGCCTATATAAGCGTAAAATGTCCCTTGTGATGAATATAGATTACTATATTGAAATGGTATTGTCTCACTCATTGCAATATTTATAAAAAATGTTAGTCGTGGAAATACAGTTTAGAAAAAAATAAATTTCTATTTTCAGTAATAATAACAATATAAAACAATCACAAAAAATCTACCTGAAAGTGGTTGTCTGATATCTCAATTCTTTCTGCATAGAATATCGAAATTCCATTGTTAAAAAAGCCATAGTATCTTGAAAAACGTATTCAACGAAACAAAGTCGCACCAACAAAACAGGCCAGAACAGGACTTTTACTTTAAAATCTTCTGAACTCCAACAATAGTCGATATTTATCTCGAATGTTTCACAGTTTTAAAGACGATATTTCATTGTTCATGATAAGCTGTATATGGTTTTGCTATCCGTAGTCCGTAGTACAAAATATAACAAGACAAACCTTGAGAAGCTGATTCCTTCGGCACAGAACAATACCAGGGGGAAAAATTACAGAAAACTATTTTCAGTTAGGTTGGCTTCAGAATTATGTGTTACGTAGTATAACCTTCGTTTCAAATGATGATGTAAACTAATCATGGGCAAACCCCTATCCATTGACACGCAACCCGCAAACTTGGTCATCTTACACATAGTTCGAAAAGAACGGGTAGATGGAGACACAAACAGACAATAAGTGCAGTGGCGGTTGCTCATTCTTAGGGAAACACTAAATTCACTTTATAATATCCACTATAATATACAAATAATACAAACGATTTTGTATTTTTAATTATTCTTTTACGTGTGCAATTATTCATCATACAAAGGCTTAGAAAGTGCCATAACGCATTTCCAGTCGGAACTGTGTCGCAAGCAGTCACTGCTTGCAAAGAGATATGGCTCATGCATGGGAATAATCCACCACGTACACCGAAAGTCCGCAATTTAAATGTCATCTTGTGTCTTATGCGGGAAGGTCAAGAACCACAAGTGGTTCGCGAACCAGTAAATGCCCATGTATGATGTAAACGGTAGAAGCATCTGAACCCACGCAAGAGAATTACAAACGTCTAGAAATGGTGGCATATAGAATGGACACCTGCATTTTCGCAAATAGACTATATAACGGTGACCTAGATAATGCCACCGCGCACAGGGTTAAAACCAGTATTTTCGAATAAAAAAATTTGTATTGCCTTATTTCGATTATGCATTGAGAACCTAAAACTCAATCTAACTTCTTTATTGTTTCAAGTTTAATTATTTTGTATTCAATTGCCATAAAGTTTATGTTACAAAAAAAATCCCATAAAATATTGCCGCCCTTTCTATGTTTGCCGCCCTGGGAAAATTCCAAGTCTGCCCAGGACCTGCGAAGTAGCTAGAGAAGCAGATATCTCTCGACTACCAAACTGGGTTATGTTAAGGCATGCTATTACCATTGAGGGGTTGATAGAACAATGCCAAAGCGCAGTACTGAAATCTACCACTGATTATAGAATTAATAAAATAAAAATATGTACGAAGGAAGGAATATTTTAGGTCAAATTGTTACAACGCAAATGACTCTACACTGTAAGTAAAAAGTAAAAAGTGTATTCTGGTTTACCGTATTTTGCTTGGATACTCCCTATATCAGAAATAAAAAGATTCTGTGTGTCGCTACACCTGCCTCTTGCCAGTCACATGTAAACCATATAGGCTTAATGTTTGCAAATTCTTCATATTCTAATGCACAACATTAGTTGCTTTAGCCTTGAGAACCTTGCAGATAGCTGCATTGCCATAAACAGCATGAGCAAGTTTGGTAAAATCCTTAAAAATTATATAAAATATTAGCAAAATACCTATCTTTTCAGCTAATTCATATGAAGTTTTATGATGTTATGAAAAATTATATTTTTAAATGTTTTTACCCCTAACCTATCAAACGTGTTAACACAAAATATTACAATATACAATGACTTTTAAAAAATCTATAATTGAAATACATCTTTCATTAACGCGATTAATATTACTGTTAATACTTATGGTAAGGATATAAGCGAGTTTGCTAATAGACCCCTCATTTATTGTCCTATATTTTGATAGGTTACAGTACGGAATTTTGGAAGCAAGCTCCCGAACTCCCGATATAAATGCAGTATCAGAACTGAACTATCAGACGTGACGTGATGTATGTAGTCTTGAAATGTAATCACCAAGCAGTGGTGAATTGGAATTTGCCATGCAAATGACACAGATTTCATACCAGACATGAATTTCATATCTTGCGTCATTCCGGAGCCTTCTAGTCGCTTTTCATCACAGCAGAATAGAAATGTTACACTGCAATGCTGCTTTCTGCAAGTGTTGCTGTGGCGTTCTGCTAGGTCCTTTAGAAATATTCCTATCCCAAGAAATGCAGACTTATGAGAGACGAGAATCTAACATGCAAAACATAGTCGTAAAAATACGCATTCGCAAGTTTGTGTAGAAGTCAAATATAAAGGGTGTCAAGGAGTTTGGTAGCACATAATTTTGGATATGAAAAGTTGTATAAAAAATTCCATTCTTTTCAAGAACCCATGCTCTAGGTTTTAAAATGTTTGAATCGGATCTGCCGACCGGTGTCCATTCTCAACAAATGTCATTCACTTAAATAAACGACTTTGAGGTTAAAGTCCCTGTGAGATTTGTGGCCATTTTTCCGGCTATAAGAACACTTAAGAAAACTGACATGACCATAGGCAGGTTATAAAGTCTCAACAATTTTACCTATTTGTATGTATTGTGGAGTATCTACCACTGAGGGAGATTTTTCACCCGCCTTATTATTGTTAAAAGAATAGTTTTTACTAAAACCTCTTCGATTTCACTTCATGAAAATCGAACCAAGTATTTTGCCTAAGACATACCCAGCATCTCGCTAAAATTATTCATGCCACATGTTCTAAAACCTTCTTAATACAATTCTAATTAAATCAGTCATAATAAGAAAGTAGGATAAAATATAAGACTTAATACCAATACAACGAAACTTAAGCGTACTAATTAATATACTACGTTCTGTCGGGGTTCTGATAATATTACAAAAGAAGAATAAAAAATAAATGTCTAGGCAGTGCTTCGGTAATACATCATGCCAAGAAAAGTAATCGTTCAGCCTTCCCTTTATAAAAATCAATACGCTGAATTCTGTCTACGGTAATATAATAAAAGACAACTTACTGCATTCCAAGCGGGCGAATTGCCAGCTATGCCAATGGTTTGATTAAGGACTGCCAATAATTTGCAATACAACATAAAATGAATACGTTTTCTTGTCAAAGACAATTGGTTGGAACTTACAGTTAGATTACCGAAAGATGAATAGACGAGACTCCTCCTCCATGGGTGTTCAAAGAAATTCACAATCTATATTCTATATTTTCTAAATATTAACTACTAATAAACCCTACTGATCTTATGTAAACCACATGACGTCAAATACTTGAGTCTTGGACTATTTATGTAAATGATCATAAATGCCCTAATGCATCAGAATGAGAAATGGATATTAAAAACTGTAAATATAACGCTTAATTGCATGCCATCTGAGAGAATAATTTTCACATTAATCGGCCTAGAATAATGTCTAACCCGCGATTGGTCGCGCTTTTAGATCGGAACTAACAATTGTGTTTATACTTTAATAAGCCGCATATATCTTAAAACAGAAAGTCGTTTTGCTAATAATGCCTTCTGCAACATATGTGCTTCAGTATTTATGCAAATCAGCTGTAACATGATATCACACACGTATCACGTGTGATATTATTAACAAAGAGGCGAATTAATCCTGTGTATAACGGGTAAGTTTACGCTAAAACCATTGAATAATATTATTTTGATTTTCTGATTCCTTTCAATTTGTTATAATAACACCATAATAATAATAGTAACAAGAATAATAAATATTACCAATAATAACGAAATAACAATAATAATAAATAATTACTAATAAAAAGAACAAAATAATAAAATCATAATATTATAATATATTAACAGAAATTAAATGTTTACCATGTTAGAATCACGTAAAATAATTCGCTTTTGAAAGATCATTTATTATTTTTATTATTATTATGTTTTTGAAAAAGAAAATATGACAGTAGGCTATTTGCCTTCACAGATTTTAAAATGATTACATAGAATCTTATTGTAAGTTTAATCCATGCATTTCAGTTGTATTTAATAGTCATAAATGAACAAAGACGCATGTTTGGTCAAATCTAACGCGCAAGAGATGGCGTGACAGCCATATACGCGAGTGATGCCAGTGTAAATAACATAATTTAATTTATACTTTCCGGAAACACACTATTACAAATTTTTGCTAGATTACCATTTATTTTTAGCGTAATTATACGGCCATAACCAAAATATATTTTCACGATATTGTTCAGTTCTTTAAATACATTTTTCCCTTTAATGACTCGCAGAATTAAAGGTAAAAGTACCGGTATCTCAGAGACAATTAAATGGCATAGTAATGAACTTGTAAATATGAGAAAAAAAGTTATGTGCTTATACACAATATTTTGTCTCATTAATAACTTGAAGGTCAAAGAGGCTTATTTAAAATTTGAATAAAGACATGCCATAAGGCAAGTTAAATTAAACGCCAAAGTGAATTATATTGAAACATCTGAAAATAAGTCGAAAGCAGCGTGGGCTTTGATAAAAAAGAACTCGGTGAGAAAGGGTAGTGAGAGAATTAAGATCATGCCAAATACGTTCAATCAGTATTTCACTAATATTTCAAAAGAAATAAATGGCAATGCTTCACTCCCTGATGTGACCGCAGATGAACCGCTTAAAAACTTACAGCGTCCTAACTTACATTTCAAGTGGCAAGAAATATCAGTTGATGAAGTTTTTAAAATTGTTAATTCATTGAAAAGTTCCAACACTAAAGATATTTTCGATATGTCCACTAAACTACTGAAAAAAATAATCTCATATTAGTTCCCTTGACTAGGTGTATAAATAGAAAATTGCATTTGGCGTTTTCCCTGAGTTGCTGAAAATATCTGAGGTTATACCTGTGTACAAAAAGGACAACAAACTAAATCCAGCTAACTATCGTCCGAACTCCATACTATCTGTTTTCTCAAAAGTTTTTGAGACGCGCATGAAGATTCAGCAATACGAATACTTTGAAAATAATATGCTCTTTACCTCAAATCAGTATGGTTTCAGAAATTGTCTTAATACCACTGGAGTTGTTGGTGCTCTTGTAAACCATATATTACAGTACAGACTCTCTGTACACGCTACTTTCTGTGAACTCAGCAAAGCTTCGATTGCGTATCACATCAGCTATTGCTGAATAAACTGGAATTTTATGATGTAAAAGATTTTGATCTCGAGATAATAAAACCATATATAACAAATCGTAAACAGTGTGTAGAGTTATATGGACATAGATATGAAATTTTACAAATTAATTATTGAGTCCTTCAAGGATCTGTATTAGGCCCATTACTTTTTATCATTATGATCAATGATTTAATGTACAATGTTGATACTTACTCTGCCGTTTATGCTGATGACACAACCCTTATTAATAGTAATGCTAACTTTGATAGCTCGAAACGTGATGCCAGTACTTTTTTATCTCAAGCGAAAACATGGTTCTGTGCCAATGGTTTTTCACTGAAAGAGGCTAAAAACGAAGACGTAATTTTTTCTATAAAATTGAACGAAGATGGACACAAGTCGTTTAAGATGCTTGGTATCTTTTTAGATTCTAAATTATCTTGGGAGCCTCATATTTACTATATTGGTAGAAGACCTTCTCCTGTTTTATTCTTACTGAGAAATCTTAGACATTATACCAAAACATTATATCAGAGTAGCGTATCTGGCCTATTTTCAGTCAATTATAAAATACGGTCTTATTTTGTGGGAGAATTCAACTTAATAAGTGATGTATTTCTTCTACAGAAGAAAGCAATTCAAATTTTAACTAATTCTAGTTTTAGAGTTCACTGTAGGCCTTTATTAATAAATGAAAGAATCATGACTTTAGGTAGTTTATATATTTTTGAAATGCTGATATTTATAAAAGATAACATTTCTAAATTCTCAAGGAGACATACATATTTATGATATACCAGGCAACAAAATCTTGCACCCATACCAAAATGCAGACTAACAAAGACAATGCAGCATTATGAAATTATGGCCTTAAAAATCTATAATAAGTTTCCAATAGAAGTATTTGAAATTGTCTGAACTATTTTTATAAAGGGAATTAGAAATTGGCTACTCAATAAGGCTTTTTATGGCTTGAACGAATTTTTTATGTCCGACAAAGTAAGTATCTGAACATTTTTTTGTTTATATCTATTTTATTCTAGACTTAGTCCATGACGTTATTATTTTCTACAGACTGCAAAATAATAATAATAATAATAATAATATATTTTACAAATTTTAAAGCATATTCGCAAGCATATATCATTTTCTGATAGAGCATTAACTTCCGGGTCTTAGTTTAGAATTAATTTTTTCAGTGCATATGTACCGTACATCGCATGTGATAAAAGTATTTAAAACTCTCTTTGTTGAAGCTTGAGTACAGTGTTTCTGTTATAATGTTAGCAGAGTCAATAAAGGGCCCAGCACACAATAGAACAGAAGAGCGTGGTAAATGCACTTTAGCCTATTGCACTTATAATTAGAGAGGAAAGTGATGTCATGGCCGGCATTAAATTTCCACCACAAGTCAATTATCATGAGTTCTCCTACCGGCACCAAACGTTATTTAACAAAATAATTTCATAATCCGGAGAGACTATCGGAGAGTGCTGTTAAATAAATTAAAACTAATCCTGCGTGCCGTTGTGCGTGAAAGCTGATTACTTAAGGTTTAACCTGTAATTATGTTTACAGGAATCAGGTAGGTCTATAGCAAGTTTTGTAACAGGTGAACCGTTTACCTATAACACATAGAGCTTTAGCATTGTACGTTGGCAAAGAGAAATACATCTAATACCTTACTCATTAGACTATACTTTCCCAATAATATTTAATCTATTCAAGAATAATAATTAGCTTTACTGAGTTTAGTTTAGTTAGTGTAAGGTTTCCAAATAACCATTTTTGCTGAAGGCCTCGTGTCATTCCTCCGACACTCCATTATCACTTCGAAAACTGTTACACTATAATTTCTTTCATATCTTTCTTTATTTGTTGAAATGTATTTTGAAATGTGTTTTTCTCATGACTTCTGAAATAACTTTGGTGGATTACATAAATAATATTCTGTGTACATTAATTGCCACGGGGACAGACAATGCATAACTGAGTGTTTATTTTAAAATGCCATACATTTACGTTTAAATTTCATATCACTAAAACCTGATTTGAACTGCATTTGTCATCCCACCGACATATCGAGGTTATGATACCTAGTAATACAAGCTGAATATTTTATGATGTTTCGATCAACCTTTAAAGTGCTATTGGTTGTGTCATATTTTCGTTTACTGTTCTGTTCATAGTCCAGCGGACTTTATATTAAAATTTAAGGGCATGTTTCCAAAGAGTTTGTATACGATTTTTAAATATTTTGAGTTTAGCTAACAAGAGTAGTAGAAAAACTTTCCTTAAAGTATATGACTGTTTTCAAAACAATGGAAATACTTAATTTAAGGATTATGACAGCGCCATTTGTTACAGTGTGTAGTTCCCGACAATGCTAATACTCCTCTAGATAACTTCGTCCATTGCGACAGTCTCATAATTTATCTTTATATTGCCCTTCCTATGCCTAGTAAACCTAGATACAGAACCAACAATTCAGTGGAAGGATGGAAAACAGACTAAACCACATTTCAAGAAGATTAAATCCCGATGTGTTCATTTTAATGAATAATCTGAAAAATAAGCCGAATAAACAATTTTCTTATGTGATAGACAGGCCTTAATATGAAAGAGGACCGAATACTTCAACATCATAATTAGGGGCGGATTTCTATGAAATGTCATATTTTTCCCCTATGCATTATTTCAGGTTTCCGACTAATTTAACCCCGATTCCAAGCATCGTGGAGGAAAATGGAACAGCTTTTATTGTGCATATAACTGTATATTTACGAAATGTTCAACTATTGTAGCATATTTAGTATGAATATGCATATTTTGGTCATATTTTTGGCATATTTGTGTGCATATTAAGTAAATTTTGAAGTTTCATATCATATTTTGCAGATTTTGCTTTAAAATGATACTTTTTGAGAATTTAGAGATATTTTAAATAATTAACACTATATTTTAATAAAATATATTACACAATGTGTAAGTGGTAAAGTCATATTTTAAATTTTATTGGTATATTTTAATGTTTTTAGGTCATAAATGCATGCATATATCCTATTTTTAGGTCATAGAAATCCGCCCCCTAATTATAACTAATGGCAGCGCTATGCTCCACCCCGAAATTCTGTACACACTTTTCAGGTTATACAGTATATACGTCCTGAAAAGTTTTTAGTTAGAATTAGCTTTTTTTATTCATAACTCTAGTCTTACAACGAAGTTCTCTCTCTCTCTATCTCTTTCCCCCCCCCCCAAATATCCATGCCCTTGGAGATTTTATGCTGTAACAGGAAAAACTGAATGCCTAGACAAAAATCTCCTAATAAAAGTTGCTTGTATATGTTCCCTCTATACACAAGTAAAATATTTCGGTGTTATTCATTAGCACTCTGTATATCCATCGTGAATAATGAAGTCATGAAACCACAATGTTGGTACATGTAGAGAAAGGAAACATACTGCTTAAAACCCCTGAAAAAATTCCTGCAATAATCAAATTAAGCTAAGTCACGTTAATGAATGATTATTAAACATTGAAATACAATGTTCTATTTATACTCCAATTGGAAAGTCATTTTCTCAAAGCTGTTCGCATGAACTCCACTATACGAAGGGAAGCGCCGTACAGGAGCGAACACTTCTCCAACAGCGGTGTACTGCGTGCAGTATCCAGGCTACACAAAGGCGCTAGTCCATAAACTTGCATGGAGAGGTAAACACCTCACATTTGGATTCCAACTCGGAACGTTGTGATGGTCCCCTATTTCTCACTCTTACGTAGGTCATGGAGGGCCTTACGTCCACTGGAGGTTAAGGATTCCTGAGTTTTAGACAATCGACCCATGAAATATTATAACTAGGGGGCGGATTTCTATGACACATCATATTTTCCCTTTTGTATTATTTCAGGTCTCCGACTAATTTAAACCCGATTCCAAGCATTCTGGTGCAAATGGAACAGCTTCTATTGTGCATATAACTGTATGTTCAATCATAGCTTTAAACCAGGGGAAGACAGAAGGTTGCTCTGTGACGTCACTGCTTTCTGCTCTCACTGCTCGCGTTATATATCTGCGAGGAGTATGTGAAATGGTGGCATCAGTGAACAGGGGGGAAGAGAGGGGCATTAGTATTGCGGGCAGCGGGAATTTAGGGGGTTAGAACTTACGTAATACGTGTTTCCGAATTAATGAAACATCAATCGATTTTCTTGATAGTTTATCGGTTAATTACAGCACAGTAGTTTAACATAATTATATTTTACTATTCTGTGAGAACAATTGCCTTTCCACAAAATCTATGTTCTTTGGCAAAAATAAACAATACTATCATTTGAATGAACATAATTCACTACAATAAAAAATAATAAAAAATAATAAAAAATGAACTTCATTAATTACCATACAAGGTCGTCTGCACCTTAGATGATACAAGATTACAGTAACAATTGTCTCACTTTCCTGTATCTTTTTTCTTTAACAAGTAACTTATATCAATGTTGGAACGTAATGTTTGAGCAATATTTAATCGAAGACTACATTTAGGTTGTGATTTGACAATGTACTTCTTGATTTGAGCTTTGCACATTTCATTAGTGAAAAAAAATTTTCGGCCACATATGTCGATCCAAAATTACATAATATTCGTGCGGCAAGTGCATAAGTCTCGGGATTCTGGTTTCAGAGAAATTTCTGTAAAAGTTACCCAAGACCACTTTACGTTCGTATTTGTCCTTTAACAGATCGTCGGATTGTAAGTTTAGCAGTTCCAACTGATACCGGCAAGGAACGTCTTTGACATTAACTGAATATGGGGTAGCAAAAAGTTTAAACATTGGAGAAAGGTATTCCACATCCTGAAACCTCGATTCGTACTGAAGAAGAATGTTTTGCAGAACTAACACATGTTCTGCAGAGAGAACACTATCAGGATCGCGTACTTGCATTAACTTTGAAAAATGCTCCGTATTTCCAACCAGAAGTTGTTCTACCCACAGAGCTAAAGTGAATAGGTCCTCTAGTACCTAGCTCTAGCGTACTCTAAACACCCCTGCTACCGTGCGCTCTTGCTGACGTCACACACAAGGGATCCGCATGCACTTGCTCCACAAACGTCATCACAAGACGTAGTTGACTTCCCCTGCTTTAAACTATCTACAAGTTTAGTTATTTTGCTGCCAACTTGACAGCAGTATATGCTATTCATCATTTTTCTCTAGTTTTATTATTATAAGTTTAGATTTTTAGGTTATTGCATTACATTCTTTATTCATTTACTTACACCATTAGATTTATTATTTACAATTAGTAAATATTACTCATTATGTTCTATTTATTAATATTTGAAGTTTAAAGAATATTTATTCATATTTAAGCCTATCATGTTGGCTACGGATATTTTTCTCTGTCACTTCCTGTTTCTGAAGTCAACATGACTCAAATTATTATTTAAATAACATACATTTTCTATCTTGCAAGCTAATATCCCTATTCATTGTCTGTTATTATTCATATTTGATTATTATTTTTTGTATCCAGTCTTCAGGATACATTTCTTGAGCAGTTTATATGCATTTCATATAGCTCAATGACTTGACTTCCTTCTTCTTCATTCGCAACAATTCATTACTCAGACATGAAAGGATTCATGTTCTTTGGTTCTTCGGATTATCGTGATATAGTCTGAACATCAACATTCATTCTACTATTTGTGTGGATAATATATCCTACAATTTCTACACTTCTTTATCATATGCTTCGTCAAGTAAGCAATACTAGTGCATCAAGAAATGTAGTTAATCATTCATTCAATTTATGCCTGGCAAAATGGCGTTTCTGTGTTGTGTTTTGCTAATTGCTAAATAGCTGGGACATCACGACACATATTCTCATTCTTATAGCAGATAAAGATTCTGCTAATATCAATCTAAATAAGGACATATATTTCGCTTCAAGTAAGTAATCATTAGTGTTACTAGAAGTGATCCCAATTTCCATACATCTACGCATTAAACATTGATCTCATTGTTGTGATTTGGCTATCATTAAATAGCCTATCCATCAGACTTGACAATCAGTTTCTAGTAGTGGAAACTATTTCTACAAGTGTCACGCTTCACGGACAGATGTATATTTATTCACAAATGTGATTATATGTGACATAAAGACTAAACTTTCATCTCCATTATCTACAAACTTTCATTCAATCGTTTATATGGTAGATGGTGACAATGTTCACATCCTCGAATCATAACTTTAATCTCATGCGTTAAGATGGATTCACATATGACATCAAACACCAACACTCTACACTAGAAGATTGTCAACCATTATATTAATCTGTAAATGCTATCTTCAAGAAGGCTTTCAGCTGAGAAGCATACTTTCTTCATTCCAACGCTTTTCAAGAAAGTGAAAGTGTATTAATTCGTGTGTTTTAGTTTATAATTAAATATTATCTGTTATATCATTGTTTTCATTGAGTGATGCTTGTTATACAACTTATTCAATTCAATTCCTCCATTACAGTGGAGGTGGTCCTCCGCCAGAGATCTCATTAGTTGTGGTTTGCACGAAAGGTGTTAAGCACAACTAAAGTTTCATTCTCGTGTAGGTTTTAGGGACTCTTACAGTCCACTCTTACAAACATATACCCCCTAATCCTACATTGTATATTTAGAAAATGTTCAACTATTGTAGCATATTTAGTATGAATATGCATATTTAGGTCATATTTCTTTGCATATTAAAGAAATTTTGAATTTTCATGTCATATTTTTTAGATTTTGCATTAAAATTATACTTTTGAAGAATTTACAGATATTTTAAATAATTAACACTATATATTAATAAAATGTATTCTAAAGAAACTTAAAAAAAATATACACAATGCGTAAGTGGTAAAGTCATATTTTAAATTTTATTGGTCATATTTTAATGTTTTTTAGGTCATAAATGCATGCATATATCCCATTTTTTAGGGCATGGAAATCAGCCCCCTAATCATCGTCTATAATTTTGCAAGTTTTTCATTATAAGCTTTACAATATAATAGCATTGTCTGCGCTACCTTCAGATCCACAAGCGGGCACGCTGCTTCAGCACCACCTCGGCCAACTTCCTATACTCTACAAATGATTCTAAATTAGTTTGTTTTCATGAATTGAATAAAAATATATCTTCTCGAAATAATGATGATTACTTCCACTTTGTATCAGACGCTATGTTAGACAAGTTGAGTAACCACTGACTACATCTATTTAAATTACCTTTGAGATTTAATTATCTATTACTTTTGTCAATGCAAGATGCAGGAAGTTATTATATATATCAAGTTACAAATAAATTTAATTAAAAGCAAATAGTGTTAAACTTACTACTCAGCGAAACACGATCACAAGAACGGCAACCACGAAGGAATTTTCTCTCACCTGGAAAAGAAAAAGAGAAGTAAAATTGAATATGTTAAAATAAGCGTCACAAAATTCACATAGGTAAAAGGTAAAGGTTACAGGTTAAAGATACAGAAAATTGAAAATGTTAGCATTTTTATAACTCAGAGGTTAATATTAGCTCCTGGTATTGATTCATTATCACTAGGACAGCCACAATAATGCTTTATTTTCCTGAGAATTATGTTTGTAATCTTTATTAATTAGGCCCAATGCTTTTAATTTTGTAATGTTTCTTCCCTAGATAATATAAAAGAAAGAACAAAAATTCTGGTATGATCATCTGAAATTATATTCACAATCACTGCCATCTTCACTATCATCATATTTCTAGGTATCTTATTGTCACAATCAAAGATATTGTAGCAACCATAGGCTGTAAAACTCTTATGTGCTTTTAAAGCTGCATATTTTCGACTCAATAAAATTTAATAGTATGTTCCTTTCTTCTCATATAACGATTATGTTAAAAGTCATATTGGTGATATTATTATTTTTATTAGGGTATGTTAAAGTGTAAGGTGTATTAGTATGGACTTATTTTTTCTTCTCTTAATACATTAAATTCCGGAGAAAGCTATCCTATAAGTTTCACAGATGTGACGCTATAAACTTTGTTTTCGATATACAGATTTAATATTAAGTATTTTTTTTCATTTAGCTCTCCTGTATATACATATTGGAAGTAAATGGCACTATTTCATACACATGAAACATTTTTTAAATAAGAAGAATGGTATAATTATTTTAAGTGATAATAAAAAAATCTATGATCCGTTATGACAAAAATTAAATTAATTCTGGATGCTATGTTTTACGAAGGGAGATAAACTTTTTTATATGAAAATCTTCATTAACAAATATGATTATCCATTACTGTCTTTTTCTTTCAGTAGAGTTAATAATAGTCGCATATTAAAAGATATTGCAGCGTGCTGCTATATTGCGTCCAACATATTGAATAATCAGGTAATTGAACTAATACAATGGAGATACGAACACGATTAACTTTCATAAACCCTCGTGCATGAAATCATTACCAATTCATAAGCGACACTCATTAGCAATCGCCATATACACACAATCTATTTCAAAAACAGGTGAGATACGCAATTCATGGAAAATGTTATTTGGCTAGTAACACGTTCAACATTCACCACCTATAACCACTATATTGTTTCTATAACACCATGGACTGCAACATGTGCAGTGATATAGACCATGGTATGGAGCCTGTTTTTACTTTTACATAACACTTCTTTACAGTAAATTAGATTTTCATTACTTATCGTAAGGTAATATAATATGTTATACACTCCATTTATTGTAATCATAATAGGCCTACATATTTTTAAGAACATGAACCTAGATATGGATAAAACATAATTCAAAGTTTATGGAAATTAATCAATGGAGACTTTTGGCATTATCATTAAAAAGTTTAGTAATTCTAAAAGACATCATGCACAATTTTACTACAAGACATCGTTATGCAATTCGAAATTGTTTATTGAAAGCAATTTCCTGAAATCACACTTTTGCTAATGATGAGCAAAGCGGTGTTTAATTCATTTATTCACAAGTGTATGAGTATTTTTAGCCCTAGAATCAAATTGTGGGATTGCCCGCGACCCATCAAAATTGACAATGGCAGTAAATAAATACTGAACGAAGATTGTATATCCCTGTTTTCATGAGGTGTTTTAATATTGTGTTGTTCGTTTCAGCTATGATTTATTTTAACACACATTGTGACTCTGAGAATGCATTAAATTAAATGAACTGAAACCTTAAACTATGTCTTTACTTCCACCGAACCGTTTATTTCAGTAGATACAAGACTACCAGGTTACGAATGTTTAATGTGAAATGCTTTCCTGGTGAAACAGCTTACGAGATAATCAGGACAGAAATATAGGAGTACTCAGAATTATTTAAACGTTAAATGCGTAAGAAACCATTGAAAGCCAGAAGTCCTTGGCAAACAATAAAATCAAAGATATGAAATATATAGTAGATAGGTGCAATATTATGTAAAGATAACGTAAGAAAAATAATCAATGGTAAAAATACACTAACAGATCTTCGGAAAATAAGAAATAATCGATCCAACAATCCGTTTCCAATCATCTGTCGATATAGTATCGATCCCATACTATACGGAAAAATTTGACATAAAATCCATCGTAGTCACCATTTCCAGGTTCTTCGTCAACTGGCACAAGAAATATCGATGAAGAAACCGTGACGGATATCATTAAGTTCTCAGTGGCCATCTTGAGAAATCACTTATATAATACCAAATACTATAGATGACAATACCGGACACTTACTGCTTTGGCAATGGAAAAATGGGGGACAGATTTTGCAGCACTCCTGGTGGCACAACCTGCAAACTTGGGGGCAAATTAAAATATTCAAAACACATATAAACTGCAATGTTTTATTGTTTCACCAAACACTAAGGACCAGAACACTGTTTAAGTAATTATAAGAATAATAATGAGCAAACAAAACACAGAACTTCCGAAATAGTTATCAAAATATCAATGAAAACACAAATATTTCAACTTAGCGGTTGCTAACAACAACTACTTTCTATTTTTTCAATGTTGCTTTTCTGTTTTAACTTTTTAGGTCATTTATTTCCAAACCAGCATTTTTTTTTTGGGACATAGATAGATAGAAAAATCATATCCCTTATGCATAACATGCCGAGGTTAGCTACTTCGGCTCCTCTAATAGAAATTGGTTGATATCTTTGTAACTAGTTACTGCATCTGTATTCAGTAGTTGCAGGTTGGGCCGCTAGACGGTGCTCAAGATATTGTCCCTCGATATATCGCAAAGTGTCCTGTATTGTCCTCTATACTCTACAGTATTTGATAATACTCACAGCCCTTGGAATATAGGCCTACAGTAGCAGAACTGTTGTGAATACACTTTGTGTATTAAGTAACAATCTCTCTAAACTTTAACGGTCCATACTAACATCAAATGTTGTCTTAACATATTTGTAATTATATGTCATTTGGCAAATTCCTAATGGGGTCGGAATAAAACAGTAATAAATAATTTGTCTTTTAGGGGCACAAACTCACAAAGGAAGCATTAGATAAAGAAATAAACGTTCATACTCTCTGCTAGGGGTGCTGCTTGCTACTCGCTGAGGTGATATCCTTATAGAATACATATGCATATATCCATAACGTAAATTAACCTTTTAAATAACAGTACTGGGAAGATGATTTCTGAGGAGAATTATCCTTGCCCTAGAGTAAGAACTACAATTCCAACCGAATTCACATCTGCTCTTTAACGCACGACGGATGCATACATTTGTTCTGTAGTTCATACGGAAGAGGGAGTTGAGATAATTATATCATTCTTTATTTCCTGAAACCTCTCGGTGCTGTTTGATCAGACTTGTTCATTTTATAGCAGAGGGTGGCCGAGCATGTGTGATCGCCTTATATAGTTTGGCCTATATTTCATTTACATTTTGGTTTCAAGTAAGTACGAATAAGTACTGTTAATGCGGTTGATTTGGAGATTGAATGTTCAATATTACTAAAACTAATTGAGACAGAAGCAGCACTCAATTCTCTTCCACGTGTAAAATCCTAGTATGTTCCATTTTAAAAACATGTATTGCTGCTAAAATTCCGTTAATATTAGAGACTAAAGAGATTAGTTATAGATTAGTACCCCACCGTCGACATTCTTTATTATTTGAAAATTCTTTTTTTCGGATATCAAAAGTTTATATTATCATTTAATTAGAAAAAATCATAATATGAGACAATATGTGTGTATGTATAGGTATAATGTGTGTATATATAAAGAATATAATGGATATATATGGAAAAGTATATAAAGAAATAAGAACAATAATAAAAAAAGAGAAAAAAAAATAAACAGAGGTAAAAACTAATGAATAAAATTTAAAGGATAGAAGGATATGGAAATACATGATGTACGAAATTGTACTTTATGAATATAAAAAAGTGAACCTGAAAATAGAGTATACTATGAAAGCAATAGGTTATTTTTATGTTATTTTATTGTAATTAAACAATGTATTCTACTAAACTATTCATTCTAGTGGTAGAAAAAGCTGTCAGAATAATGAAAGTTGTGATTCACGTCAACACTGTCAACCCATTTTTAATGAATCTGTAATTTCAACTACAGAGTTACTGTATGTTTTAGCAAGTTTACTTTTTGTACATGTGCGTCATAGAAACGAGCTTTTATGTACACTCCCATTATACACGAGGAAGAAATCTGTAATCTCTTGATTCCCACTTACATTTTGGTGTGAAACTGTATAATAAATTACCTTTAGATTTAAAACGAATTAACAATTTGAATGATTTTAAATATAGAGTTAAAAATATTATCAGTCAACTAAACTTTTACACTGCACAGGAATATTTGGAGACAGATTTTATTTAATGACTAGCTGACGAAACCTATTGCATTGTATGCTTAATGGTTAAACAAATATTTTTATTATTAAATATTAACATTTAATTACAGGACGTCTAACAAAGACGTAATCTATGCAATCTACTTATTTTTAAAAATTTAATTAATTTTTTATAATACCTAGAGGATTTATCATATGACTGCGAAATTGTTAAGTCTGGGAAACTGGCCAGGGTAGAGAAGACAGAGAGGAAGTTCTCAAGTAGCCGTATCAGTCAGTGCCAGTGTGGAGTAGCTGTAAGTCTAATGTAATGAAGGAGACCAGGGAATATCATAGCCCTACTAAGCCATACCATCTATTTTACTTAAAGGTTTCTTACAGTCATGGCGCTTATGAAAAATGTTGTGGGTATATTACACTGTTACAGGGGAAATTGTGGTGACCGCAATTTATACATTATTTAAAATAAAATGAACATATAGCTTTTATTTATATTTAATAGTAATGATGGAGGCATGTTTTCTACTTACCACACATAATATTGGAGGCTTCTACGTCTTGGTTGCAATACATTCTACATTGATTAGTGTGCTGAATTACTTAAATGCTAAAAAATAGCAGCAATAATTCAATTCAATTCAATTCAATTCAATTATTTATTTAAAGAAGCTACAAACAATTTTTACAAATTTTAGACAGTAGGCTTCTAATGATGTATGATGAATTGATGAATTGATGAATTGATGAATTGATGAATTGTTGCTTATGATTATGTGTATGATAATGACAGTGATATTATTAGTGATATACAACCGGAATTACATATTAATGCATAATTAAACATCTGACTGTCAGTCTGCAGTTTTAACCTAATTGAGTGTGTGGTCATAGCATTTCTGGTTAGCTTGCATAAGTCTGCTATGTCAATGGCATGAACACTGTATAGTCAGCACATTCAAGAGTTGTTATTTCATTGCAGACACAGAAAGTTTGTTTGTACTTGAAAAGCAGGTCATATTTTGTAATTATATGATTTTGCCATTTCTTATTAGCAACATATGACTGTGTTACAAAAAAAAAAAAAAAATTAATGAACCCTTGTCAGTCTTGTGTGAATATAATAATAATAATAATAGTAATAATAATAACAATAATACCAATTAATAATAAAAATAATAATAATAATCACTGCTTGTGGAATATATCAGAATTTTTAAATAAGGCATTGCAAGCAATAGCCATTCTGTTGACAGGGATTGCATACGGTTGTTGTACCGCAAAAATTGTACGATTTCTTGTTCCTCGTGTAAGGGGTACAGATAGCCCTATGCTATCTAAAATTGATTTGCAATGTATTTCCCCACGAAAGACTTTAGCTATGAAATTAGCATCTGCAGAAACACGCCTATTATATAATGTTTCCAAATTTAATAACTTAAGTATATCATCATAGTCCAAATTTCTGTTAAACTTATTACGTATAAGGGAAACAAATTTTCTTTGTATTCGTTCCAGCTTATTACTGTCAGATATTGTAATGCTGTTATAAGCAACACTACAATATTCTAAGCCACTGCGAATTAAAAATTTGTAAAGAGTAAGTAATGACTCTATGCTTTTTAAATTTTGAAAAATTAAACGAACTAATCCAAGAGTTTTTAAAGCCTGTGTGAAAATATGGTCAATATGGACATGAAAATATAATTTTGAGTCAAGATAAACTCCAAGGTATTTTATATTTTCTGAACGTGCTATTATGTTTTGGCCAAGACGATAATTGTATATTATTTGGTAATAATAATAATAATAATAATAATAATAATAATAATAATAATAATTTGTAAGCTTAATAACCATCCTAACCGTAATTATTTGTAAAAATAAGTTTATTTTCTTAAAAAATTCGAGAGCTAAAATATATATATATATATATATAAAACATAGAACGGTTGCTTATAAATTAGCATTGACTTAAATATAATCAAAATTCTAATAATAAGAGTAGGAAATAAAAAACAGACGAAACAAGAGGCAAATGAAGGCAATGAAATTACGATAAAGCATACAACGGGCTTCTTGAAAAGCTCTGTAAAATAATTTGTTAAATACTTGCTTATTTAATACTTGAAATTTTTATTTAGAATATGAGGCCTTATTGCAGGAAGTACATATTCACTTGTATCAGCATCTTGCAAACATGTATTGTTGGTCACGAAAATCAAAGTTTGAGTTCATAGAAATGATGACTAGTTTATAATTACCTTTCAGAGAATGTTTACCGAACAATTTTTAACATACAAGGTTTAGTGGCCCTCTTTAGTGTGTGAACCTTATTTGAACATTTAAATAAATTCATTACAGCCGTTTTTTAGAAAATCGCAAAATATAATATATTTAAATGTAAAGTGGTATTAAAGTAAGACGGAGTCGTTGCCAATCGTGTCGCATTTGGAGAAGGTTCTAATCTAAATAAAATGTTGTTTTGATATGATTTTGCGCTCTAGAGCTGTGCTGTTCTCTCACAACAGACCCGTTTCTGAAGATAGTATTTTTAAATTCAGGGGTTATCAAAACGTGTATTTATGCTAATAACTCGTCATCGAATTTCATGGTGGAATAGAATACTTCCTCTACCTTTAATATCTACGGTATTGGCAGAGAAAATAATGTTTTGCTCATTGGAGAAACAAATATAAATTTCACAATACTTCAAGAGATTAAATTATTGTTACTGCTACAATAAAATGTTCGTCTGCATTGTTACTAGTATTTAGGCTAGAGGAATAAGAGGTAACTAACGCTTTTATTTGTCTATGAGTGTATAGGCCTACTGTTACTGCTTCCTTTGTTTATAAATGTAGGCCTACCTTTCGAAATTTTACAAAAGTTTTGTAGAAATCTTTTTATTATTATTATTATTATTATTATTATTATTATTCTGTGTTCAATGCAAACTCATATGAGAGTCAGATAATCTGATAATTACAAGAAAGTCTCGTCTCCAAGAAAGTCGCGTAATCTACTTAAATTTAATGCAGTAAAAAAGTATTATCTTAAAGCGTAAGCTCCCATTAAGAAACAAAAATTATATAAGATATACAGTTAAAACCACCATATCAACAACCTTTATTTTATGCTGCCTAGTTTGACACACTTTCTGAGCTGGCGTAGATGAATTAAATATTAAAAATAAAAATGGCATTGTCTTGTAATCTTGTCAAGCCGATAAAATAATTAAAATCTTACTTCAAAACGTTCCACTAAAAATTAGCACTGATACATTTTCAAACTTCCTGCTTTCCCGTTGTATGTTCGCTGAGTATGGATTTTCAAGCTGTGATGTTTGACGGTTGAAGAAGATATAAGAGTGTCGAAAGGCCTATGCAGAGTAAAATAAAGGTTTGTTGAGGTTAGGGTTTTAATTATAGGCCTACATTTTATTTTATTGAACGAGCTCCACGGTACTATATCATGTATTTTAACAAAAAGCGAGACATATAAAAGTACAGAACATGGTTGTCTGAATTAGGGTTTCCCTCTAATTTCATAATTGTAAAACTGGACTATCACTAATGCGACACATAGCATGACACGTATTTATTCACAATTCAGTAATTTGACGTATTATGTGATTCATGAGATAGTAGCAGCACGTTGGTATAATAGTTAATAGATTTTTTCAAACTAAATCTACAGCTCAGTGGATCTACATCCCTGAAGGCAATAGGCCTACCATCCGACCGCTGCGTCATCTACCTTACGCAGATGGTAGGATTGGGGGGCATGTGGTCAGCATGCCGACACCCACGGTCGTTAATAATGGTGCCGCTACTTCTCCCTTTGAATCACGAGGCTTTGTGCACCCCGTTCCAGACCTCCCTTCCTCAGAAAAATCCGAGGAGGTACCGGGGATCAAGCCCGAGCCTGCGGCTCAGTAGCTAGCGAAGCTAACCGCGAGACCACGCAGGATTCTTCAAACAGCAACAAGAAAATTACTAAAAGAAGGGTAGGGTATGCAAATAGCCTCGTCTAGTAGTTAGATCCCTGTATGGATCCGGGCTGCCAGAGGGGAAGTTTTCCTGCTTGCTACTTAATATGAATCGTTGGCACATGGACCTAACCACACCTTCACCCAAGCAGACCACTACGTCACCACTTGCAAGCCATTCACGACAACTCAACATTCTCCAGGGCCGGACCAATGAATTCTCACGTGAAAATCTTTGGCTTCTACACAGCCGAAATATACAAAGCATACAGCACAAAAAAACTTAGATTTCTAAGTAAAACTATAGGGATAATCTAATATAATTTGTACTTTCTCTAGTACTCGGCCTAGAGGAAGCATTATGTTTGACTCACAAATATCTGTGCTTCTGTGAACAGCAAACCTAGAGAAAGAAAAATCGAATGAAAATAAAATTTTGTATTCGGGTTAGATATTTACAAGGTATGTGATCCGAAGGACGGTTATGACATTCTCTTACTATTGCGACTACTTTACTCGAAGAAAATTTTATTTTCGAGATTTTTCGAAACGTCTTTAATGATCTAGTTTAATTTGTATACTAGTCCCTTCAGAGATGTAGCTCCACGGAGTTAAGTTCAGTTTCACTTATTATACTATACTTTATCCCTTGGCACAGTTCGACTGAGAGAACTTATCAAATAAAATAGGCTTTTGGGTTAAACTTCCACATATATCTTCTTTCAAATGGAAATGAATAAATTGGTCGCATGTAGTAAATTTATGACTTCTTTGTTGATGGAAACTGGATAACTAATTTTAACAGACTAACTGACCAACTGATGAAGTTCTGGTTATGACCACTTTACTAATACAGGCATAAACGTAACATTCCAGGGCCTCAACGATTTGTGTCTGTGATATTTTACTCTGAAGCACCTTAATCTGTGTCCCTTCTTAAATTTCATTCTTCTTCACAAGTCGATAATTAAAGGGACATAAGAAGCTTATGTAGTGTCCTATTACACACTGGGATGTCACGAATTTTGAATTACCTACCAATTAAAATACGAGGAACTTATGATTGAAATTAATCATATAAAGGCTATCGGTACCCCTATGAAAATGCTGTACTCGATAAACAGATACGCACAAAGTGCCTGAGGATATTTTGGCTTCATTGGGTTTCATCGGTTTGGTCAGTTACACATAATTGAATGTATCTCATATATTCGTAGATTATCAACATCCTCCCCAACATTCTGGAAATGCCTCATCTGCACCATCCAGGCGAATAGAGAATTTCTGCATGAAAGATGGTAAACATGATGTAAACTGTTTATTTTTACTTCAATGATTAAAGTTTTAAGATTAACTTTTCTGAGTAATTGCATTATATATTTCAAGAACATTTAGCTATAAAATTCACATGTCCAAGAGTTGTAAAGAATAATCGGTATTAAAATAACATGTGTGTGTTCTGAGTTTTATAGCCTATGCAGTTTCTGCAGGATTTTTCATACGTAATATAACGAGAGGTCAGGTTTTTACGGATAAATTCTTGGAAGAATCAGGACTTCCGGTTATATTTATTGTTACTATTTAGCGATTACTCACAGAATTAAGCATGTAATAAATAATCGTAATTACAAAAATGAATAAAACATATCACTATTTGTGTCAGTGTAAACGAGATAGCCAATCCTATATTACGAGGGAGAATCAAATGAAAATAGCAATTAATTTTTCCCCACTATTTTTCTGCAGGAAGAATGTTTGCTTGTACATTATTTTTCTGCATATTCCCCTCCCAGTTCAATGCACTTATGCCATCAGATAGGAAGTGCTTCGATACCGCATGAGAAAATTATTTTGGTTGACGCTGTAGCCACTCTTGCACCATCGATTGGACGTCTTCATCATATTTGATCTTCTGCCACAAGAACTGCACAGTGCCACTAAGGATTGAAGAAGGCCTAACTTTAGGACGAAATGCATTTAGGCCCACTAATAGTATCTTAAGTGATTTTTGTATCAAGAAGATACCAACGAGAAGACATACTGATTTTGAATCAAATATACTATTTATATATGACGCTGCATCTTCGCGAGTGTTTTAACTTTTTACATTTGTGTTTTAGAAGCAAGAGGAATGAATCGCTGTTGCAATAGCCTGTTGGGTTCTGTCGTTGACGTCCACAATTCCGTACTTTGTAGCAGGAAATCTACCCACTATATCTTAGAGTAACAGTGGCTTTCAAAATGAACGTATGATAGAGAGGGAGAAAGAAGATGGGGAGAGATTTAGAGGAGAGCATCACCGCTGTTGCCACCACCTGCAGATGACAAACTAATTCCACCATAACAATTCAAATTTCGCGTACTTTCCACTCGTCTCCGCATGATCCCTCTCCCTAGAGTTCGGTTTTCATTTTGTAAGGATAATGCATTCCGAACATCTTGATCGCTTGACGCCATCCCCTAGTATTAGCGAATCCATTACACGGAAAATAAAACTGTCTCTGCTGTCTTCTGAAGATAATTCAACATCTGTAACTTCTGCTGCTTTAGTTGCGTATGCAAAAATATCACTGACCAATAGGCCTAGGCTAGATATTCTTACTTTGAGATCTCGTTTAGAAATTCTGGTGCAGTTCTATTTATAGTGTTCTAAATTTTTAGCTACGAATGTTGAAACCACATCTCTCCCTCGCAGGAGACCAAACCACTCAAAAACAATAAATTACTTGAATCATAAATTTCTCAGAAATTAAATAAGTAATTAATTTGCAAAAGAGCTAGAGAATCTATTAGTAATTAAAAAAAATGGAACTCCTTCAGAATAGCGTAGCCAGCCATGCTCTGCCAATAGCGACTGTGCCCCTCCGAGCCGCGGGGAACAAAAGAGAAACGATCGGTGCAAGGGTAAAATTTCCCTTCGCAGAAAAGATTCAATGTGAGACATAATAAACCCCGCGCTATTCAGTAAATTTCTCTTAAACTAATACAAATGTTCCTAACCTAACATAACCTGTCACTGACCCAGAATTTGGCTGTCACTACTTCTAGAAGACTTATTACCCTTCCACGCCTTTCGTAAAACATCGTTACATGGCACGAACCCCGCGCTATGCAGAATACTGCTGCTAAACTAACATGACTGTTCCTAACCTAACATAACCTGTCACGTACCTAGAATTCTTAATGTAGAAGCTTTTTTACCCTTCCACATCTTTCATAAAACATCGCTACAACGGTCATTTATCTGCCGAATTCAATCGGCATGTAATCATGTTCGTAATATTGGCGACATTGTAGACTTGGTCCCACTCGGTACGGCCCGGTTGTGACGGCGGTCACCTTATTCTCAAGTTTAGCGAAAAAAAAATTAACTTACATCTTTTCTAAACGGATATCCTTTTTGTACTTGCAATTTCAGTTTTAACGTGTTTGAACGGACTAGAATTTATCAACAGTAAAAAAATTGACATCTGCAACATAATTTATATTTTCCGATTTGGTTTGATGGTTGGTTATAACTATTTAACAGCGTACATGTATTGCAACTTAGACCTCTACAGTCAGCGGATTTAGTTTTTATATGCCTCTAAGTCTTCCGACATGGAAGTGTTCTATTTACGCAAACTTAATCGCCATAGATCTGTGTCGGGATCTAATCCGTGATTCTGGGCACAGTATTTTTCTGTATGGAAACAAGATAAGTTTAAAATTATTGAAGTGTTTAGTTTTATAAGGGTATAAGTTCCAAAATCACAATTGCATTGAAGACAAGACATAGACCTACAGTAAGACATGCCGGAGATAGAAATTATTGCTACTAATGTGGCTTTCCCTGGACCATGGACTCTTCTGAAATGCATTGGTCTTGGTACATGGATCCATTTCAAATTAACAGCTGAAAAATCATGATTTTGGTACTTAGACCCTTATAAAACTAACGCTTCAGTTGTAGTAGGATTCATATAAATAGTGTCCCTGTGAAAAAAGAAAACTATCCACTCGTAATTGATGAGCTCACAAATTCAAAATTTTTTATTTAGATTTTAGGCTACGCAGTTATTATTCTGCACCTGAATATAATATTTTTTTAAACAATATACACACATCGATTTATGTGTTATGTTTCTGCGTGGAATTACAATAATATTGTAATTATTAAAGATAATTTCATGAGTGATATGTAATCGAGCAGTGTTTGGGCCAGTTAGAAGCTATTAAATTTGTAACCAGATTCATTTATGCTCGACTTCACACATCGCAAGCCAGATGCCCATAGGCAATGAAATTAATACAGCAGATACCTTGTAGATTCAGTTGGAGATTGTTGCGGTATCTCTCTAATGCCAATCAATGTTATTGACGGTGGGTAGTTCCAGACCGTTAATTACGTCCATCGTGTGAAAATAACTTATTATTTATGAATAATATAACTCGTAAATTTTCAATTATTAGTAGTAATAATAGTAGTAGTAATGGTGTAATAATACTAGTAATAATAATAGTAGCTGGCCTAGTACCGGGAAGAATAGTATTAATAAATAATATTTGCTGTACCTGTAGGTTGTGGTTCTGTATGATTATTATTATTGGTATATTAATCATTATCACGATTGATTTATATTTACATGAAGTATTCCTATCTATATCTCCTCTCCTCTATTTGTATACCTCCAAACGGATAGAAATTTTTATTATTATTTTTTTATTACGCTTACGTGGGTGGGTGAAATAACCATCAATCTCCGTAAAAACATATTTTATATATTTTATGCTAAATCATTCAGTGATGTGCAGTGTGTACACTATTAAGGTTATAAGGTCGTACGACAATACTGTAGTGGCATTAATGGTATTTTATTTATATAGAACCACTGTCTAAATCCTCTTGCATGGAAACTTTTAAAGCAATTTTTTCACACTTTTATTTTTTAGATATATATATATTTTGAGTTTTCAAGATGTATAGGATACGTATATGAAACTGTCATAACATATTCTTATCAAACTGATCTATTATTTACTTTATGTAAAAATTCTATATATATTTATAAATATCTTTACTGTGGACACCATACAAACCCGAAGTTCCATATTAACTAAAACAAAATTTCAGCTAATTCTTTTAATTTTAATTTCAGAACACTTACACACTTTTAAATATATAATTTATATTTACATGTAAGGAGGATTGTGTTATAGCTACGTCCTCAGAAAAGGATATCATTGGAAATAATGAGGTTGACATTATTCTACAGATTTCTTCATAAAACGTACATTCCTTATTGTTCAATTACTCCACGTTAATATCGACATGATACATTTGAACGCAATTAAAACTGTGTTGATTTTATTTCCATATTGTTGAAAATTCCTTCGTGTTGAGGCTAGTGAAGTTCTTAAAGCAGTTCTGCACACAAAAGAAAAATATTTCCACGTCTATACATTCCTCACGTCAGGAAATTGAGTTTGTACATTCGCTTCCCATGTAACACCGTACAGTATACAATCTTCAGCAACACGTGAGTGCGAGAAATATATTTGAATGACAAGAAATACAACTACTACACTCGTATCTTTTCTTGGCATCTCTTCTACTGTACCTATGTTCTGAAAGTGCATGGAAATACTGACAGCCTGGATAATACGATGGAAGATATTTGGCACATGTTATTGTTTTTATTATTATTATTATTATTATTATTATGTTATATGGAGCGGGAACGCGAACAAAAAGAAACAAATAACAGCAAAACTACGAGTCACAGATATGAATTACTAGAGAAGATCGGCAAGAAAAGCGAGAAGGGATAAAGTAAGGCGATACCGCAATAAAATAATTAATGAACGGGGATGAAGATGTCGTAGAAATTATTGAAAAGAAAGATTAAGATGGTGCGGTCATGTGAAAAGAATGAACGATGGAAGATTGCCAAGGAGTGATGAACTGGGAATCTGATGGAAGACGTAGAAAAGGAAGAGCGACTGATACCTGGATGGAAAGTGTAAGGGGGAGGATGAAAGCAAGAGGATTACAAAACGACGATGGACAGACGACAGTGGAGAAAAATCACCTAAAATTGGAATGTATAATTACTGTATTATGAATTCTTTGGTTGCCATAAACCACAACATTGTAAAAACTGCAAGGAAATTATTATTATTATTATTATTATTATTATTATTATTATTATTATTATTATTATTATTATTATTATTAACTATTATATGTATATATATATGTCAGGTCTAATAATCAATTTTCTCTCAACGAATAACTACTATAGCATACAGGGATACTCTTGTAAAAAGGGTTTTGTAACAGAATCGAGGAAAAGTTAGAACGAAACGAAGTCGAAAGGAAAAAATAAGTCAATAAATTAATCAGTAAATCTGTAATCTGTAACTATCAACCTATCAGAACCTAGTAAAATATGAGTTTAATTCATTTGCACTTATTTATTATAAGTTCATTTATATTTTCAAATACAGCATTTACTTGTTTGTTTGTTTGTTTGTAAATTTACAATCTCTTCTATATCATCAAAGTAATTCGGTTTTCTACAAATACTTTTAAAGTAAAGTGCCGCTAATCCAGACAAAAAGGGACCGGACCATATCCAGATCACCGAAAGTCCAAATTAAACAAAATCTGCCTTAAAAACCCCTTATTTTACTGCTATTCACGTTTTAAATGGGTAAATTATAAAATAGAAGTTTTTTCTTCATATATATAACTTTTCTTAAAACTTAATTTTAGTTTTAATGCTACTGTGTATAGATAAGGGGGAAAAAAGCGGACCGACTAAAATATCTAAGTTCCCGAGATGAGCCACTGCGCGTGCCTAGCGGCATTCACAGGACAGCAGGGAATGTATTGAAATTTGTTCTAGTGTCGACTGTTGACTTAGCCCATTTCTAAACCCATTAGAAAATTAGCTAGTAAAATTCATTTTCTGGGAATAATCCGTTAATTAAGTAGTTAAATATTGCGGCAATGGAAAAATAGTGGGAAAAATAATGTGCACTAAAGAAACAAAAAATTTCCTTCCTTTGCAGGATTCGAACCTTGAACGTGTTACCTACAAGTCGAACGCGATGTCATTGTCCAACTACACAGGTTTTAAGGAACGCATGGACAATGGTGTGAACAAGACTCTGAAATCACCTACAAGAGTCGGTCCGCTTTTTTACCCCCTACCTGTACATAGATCTAAGTGTTTAACCTACGAACTGATGTAGGATTAACAAAACAAAAATTTGTCATTAAAATTCAAAATTTGTTGATTGTTCAGCAGAAAGAATTCATCCTGATTATCCAGATGTCCGGATTAGCGGGACACTACTAAAAAAAATTACTTCTATCTACTACTCCACTAGCTCTGGCGTCGAGTACTTACAAAACCATTTATGATGTACTATTATCTAAACAATATTTCTGTAATAGAACTTCGATATCATTCACAATAATTTGATATTTTGTTACGAACTATCGGAAAAAGCAAAAGTAGGCGTGACTGATGAAAATGGAGCAAGTATCGTACTGTAAACCTACTCGCTTAGAAAACCCACGCTTTTACGTGAATGACAAACTAGCCGCGAAACAAGTACGAACATTCCCATTTTATCACTGTAGAAGCGAGAGTTCTAATGTCAAAACTCTTCCTGCCAGAGTAATAAATATGTCACTCATGACTTTAGCCAGAGTCAGGTAGGCTAATTGGGAATTAAACATGTAGAAAAATGTTATCTTAAGAAGAAGAAGAAGAAGAAGAAGAAGAAGAAGAAAAAGAGAATTAATTAAAAGTAAAAAATAAAATCCCAAGCTAGATTAAAATCTAGAAATCTTGCTGTTAAGTTTGGTATGGTTTTATGGTTATTTAATGGTAGTGTATTGCAACTTAAGCCTGTGCCGGAATTTTGTCCTGCAGAAGTTCTTCTACATGCCTATAAATCTACAGACATGGGCCTATCACATTTATGCACAAATTTATCACACCTGGTCCGGTATCGAACCTGCAAATTTGAGTAGGCCTACATGAAGGCATTGTCATTTTCTACAGACATGGATTCCCGCGTTCGATATCAATTGTCTTGCTGGCTTTCTTTAAGTTGGGATAAACCTGTATCACTAGAAATAACAGCTAAGTCAAGAGGATCCTCGACGGTGGTGAATTCTACGACTGTATTGCCCCACCTTCTTTGAGGAAAGAGCACAGTCTCTTATGACTTTAGTTTCCTTCTTAATGTTGGACTGTTTTTTGGTAATCGATTTGCAAAGAATCCTACAACAGTTTCATTTCCATCTTAAGGGAAAAATAGGGCTGCCAACCAATTAACATTTACGCTTAAAAGTGAAAACAGATGTACCAGCGGAGAGCTAACGGGCTCATTAATAGTAGGAAAATATTCAAAAGAATCCAAAATGTAATAAAATTAATTACAGGGATCATTCAGAGTGCAGAAGATCTAAACTGAGATTTTCTTAAACTGAGACTTCAACCTAGACTTTTTCCTGTTTAACAACCCTATGGAGCCATTTCCAACTGATGATCCAAATGTGAAAATGGAGCTATGTGACCAACAGAGTGATAATTTCTTACACCAATTAGAAATTGTGAGCCTATCGAGTTTTGGGGAGTAGTTAACAAGAAGAAGTATCCAAATTTGCAAAACTGTGCTATGAAAATACAATCCATGTTTGTTAGTACATACATGTATGATGTGCATTTTCTACCAATAAATTTTTAAAAACCAAGGAAAGGAATGTGTTATCACAAGATTTACTGAAATTGTCACTGCGACTTGTCATTGCTCAAATAGAATGGAATCTGTGGTAAGCTAACATGTAGCTCAATTTTCTCATTAAGTTACGTAATTATTATTTTTCCATTATTTGAGTATGTAAAAATAGGCATCTATGACAAACTAGTTTGATGTGTCACATTTCTTACCATTTTGTAATAATTATAATAATCTGATTTTTAATATTAAGATATTATTCCAGCCCGCGAATTAATTTCGAGTGTTCACCCAAAACAGTTGGACCACACTGGTTTACATATAAAATACTGAAGAGACACGGAGAAGATGAGTGGAGTTTTTATTCTGCACACTGCCACAATGGCCACACTCCCACCAACGTATTAATTTCATACGTTACGTCAGCGATATAACGAGCTCTGTCCTTAAGTGGAGAAACATGTTCACTTATTTTTTCTTGTTTGCAAAAAGGAAGAGTTATTTCGAATGTACGAATATAAATTCAAAAGCTGCTTTTATGCAAATTGCGTTACAACTTCATTTCTCTTTTCATAGTTACTTTGCCTGAAAAGAGAACGTGATAAGTGTGAAGTGAATATTTTCCTTTTCTTTCTCTAACTCTAACTCTCTCTCTCTCTCACTCTCTCTCTCTCTCTCTCTCTCTCTCTCTCTCTCTCTCTCTATCCCCCATAAAGTTCTTCCTCACCCGTTAACACTCTTCCAATCCTCCTATTTATCTGTTTTCTGTCATCTTTACTATTCCTTGATATGTTTCTTTCCTCAATTCCTCGAAGCCTCCTTTTATTCTTCTGTAGCTCATCTCGTTCACTCTTCTACTTATGAAATTAATAACCATTCTTTTTCAGCGCCATTACTTGGTTTCTATTATAATGATTTCATTTCATTGAGCTCATCTCTCGTTCTCTCTTTCTCTATCAGTCTCTCTATTTCATTCTCCTCTTAGTTTCTCTTATTTTACATCATGCCATCACATTTTACTTAGTAGTCTACAGAAGATATTATTCATAAAAAAACCTGTGGTTAATTCAAGTAATATACCTTGTTAATTTTACTCCATATCTTTCACATTTAATTCCTCTGCTACACTTCCATATTTACATACTTTTTTCTTTTCCACGTTTGATTTCTAGTAACAGCTCCGGGTTCACAATCTGAACTCCGAACAGTGAACATATTTGCACAAGATGGTCTACTTCCTGTCCCTTATTTCTTCTCTTCCATATCTACAATTATTTACAAATGAATGTGTAGATGTTATACTGTATATGCTGTGTAGATGTTATATATGCTATATACATACCGCCACTTTAATACATGCACTATAAAATGTAAATGGGCTCCTGATAGATCTAAGAATCTATCCTACAAATCTACTTCCACTTTTCGCCACAATACATGGACATACACATGCACAAGACATATTACAAAGACAGCGGTATTACGTAGTAGGCCTATCCTTCTCCTTCAACAGAATATCAGGGAAACTCGGTTTTCACGTCACCCTTCAAAGTTCACCACTCACCGCGACCACTTTAGTACGGACAAGATAAGATTGTTTTCTTCATTTCTACCTGTCTCATTCGCTTTCTCTTTGTTTTAAATAATTAAAAAACTATTTAAGATATTCGAATACAAGTATTCTAAAATCAAAATCCTACCTAATTATTAGCATGGAGTGTTTAATTTGGTTGGTAGAGACTCTCATCGTCCTCTTCTCGTGGCTGCAGGTCTGTTTCTCTTAAGCAGAGTCCACCCCAGTCAATATTCCGACCAAAATCTGAGAACTGCCATGAGGAAAGTGGGAATACCTATACCCGAGACGAGCTAAGAAGGAAACCTAAAATAAACAAAAACTAGTATGTCTGTCTCACTCTTAGGCCATACGAATAATGTGCAAGAGTTAGACAGATGTACTGGTTGTTGTTTACTTCAGGTTTCCTTCTTAGAACGGCCAGACTTAAGGTAGGATTTGCTTCTTATTATCCAATAACGTGGATTTAAATCTGTGCTTGCTAATTGGTCTACTTTTGTGGATGCTAGCGGATGATGAATGAGATGGAGAGAGAGGAAAACAATTAAATCGCAGGAAGAATAGGAAAGCGAAATTAAATTGAGAACCCCAAAAATAAGAAAGATTCTGACGAATATGGCTCCAGCCGCAGCCTCACGGAGAATCGAACTCGTTTCCCTAGTCACCCTAAACTTGCTAGCTGACACGGCAATGCCTGGAAAACTCTATGGATACATGATTTAGAACCATAATTAAACAAAAACACGATGTAGGCTAGAGTTAAATATGTTGATTAGCAAATTAAAAATTTCAACTATATTTATTACTGTCTAATTACAGTGCATAATGAATGAGCTAGTACGTAAGGATTGACTGATTATTCATAAATGAAACATGGTACGAAGCAATATTTCGACGTAAGCAATTAAACACATAAAAACCAACAAATACGCTTCAAATCACGATTCAATTTTCAGTTAACTGAGCCGAACATCATCAAAATCCGTAGAGAAATAAACCATATACTGCTCCAATTTCCATAACTCTATAAAAAGAATACTACTTCAAGAGAGTTCCCCTACACGGTAGATGGGCTTGGGAAGGTCGAAGGCGTTTATCAGAATGCAATTAAATTGTGAACCTAAAATACATCAGTCGGAAATCGTGACAAATCGATTAAAATTATTGCTCCACCGAGGCTTGCAAATTCATTACGACAGTTGATTATTTGATTATCTTTGACAGTGCATTATTTCCCAGTGATTTTCACTTCGCTGATTTCTCTGTGGACATGACGTTCTGGTTTGCAACACGAAGATATGTGATTTGCCAGCTAGTATATTTACGTAAAATGGGAGTTATCTCGAAATATTCAGCAATACAAGTCACCGTACAGTACTGAATGTACCAATTATTATAAGTGATAACTTATTATTATGAGCAGAGTGTGATGACGGAAGACCTTAATATAGTTAACGCTTTCATAATTTAAGAACAACGAAATAGGATATGTGTAGCCCACGAGGGCACTCGATTTCTTTCCCTAGACAAAGTTCCTTCGATAGGCAATAGCCTATTTTTGATTGATTTTCACTGAAATCAATCCCTTCACTATTGTACAGGTAGGGGGGAAAAAAGCGGACCGACTCTTGTAGCTGATTTCAGAGCCTTGTGATACGTAAATAAATTAAGAGATGTAACGGAAACGTTTGTTTACACAAACAATGCAAATTACATGAAATTATTTCTCAATTCAAGCAATGTTCATTTCAATACATTCCCTGCTTTCCTATTAATGCCGTTACGCATGCGCAGTGGCTCGTATCGGCAACTTAGATATTTTAGTCGGTCCGCTTTTTTTCCCCTACCTGTGCATGAAGTTACTAAATTGCACTTTAAACGCAAAATCTGTTCTCAGCCCTCCTTTATTGTCCTTCACTAATGATGGCCTGAATTGAATGAATTTTAAGAATCGAGCGATCTTCCTCCTTGGTGCGATCTATGTGCATCGACTCTCACTGTGGAACATCTAATGATATAATAATTGCCTCAAGTATACTGACCAACGGACCCGGAGCAAAGTTACTATCAACCTCTCCATGGCTCTGACTTTTTAGTAAAAACGACGATAATGTGAATAAATTTAAAAAATATATATATAAAGATTCGGATGACCATTTGAATGAAAAAGTTCTCGGATGATTTTAAGGATCCAAGAACTCACGATGAGGGTTAGGAGAACTGGAGTCGTAAGGGCGATATTGGCCCGACGTTGGTACGTTATATACGAACGTTTTGTTCAGCGTCCTAGGTTCGATGCTCGGGGTTATCGGTCGGTAGCTCAGGGTAGAGACATGAGATACTCCTTCTCTATCGTGGACAAAAATCGGTTTAATGGTTTGTTTTTGAAATATATGGAAAATGATGACACTGTGAATTCACTTGATAAGATTGTTATATTTATTTCACTTTATGTAGGTGATCTTAATTATGCAGAGGTATTCGGCACGATATGTCTGGGGATTAAAATCATCTGCAATCTACCCACGAAAGAAGCACTTAACATAGGCCTTCTTCAATTTGACACGTCATAACTTCATAAATAGAACATTCTTGAATTTTGATATTACAGGGATCTACGTTTAAGCGTTGTCGTAAAGACAAATAAAAATAAGCTACTTCGAAGGAAGAAAGGAGCGAAAGAAAGCTAAGTTTGTTTTATAAAAAGAAATGGTGTTATGTTTGAGTGCAGCACAAATAGGATTGTATCAATGTATTGTCTCTGGTGGAAAATGTGAGACACGACCCAGCACTTCGCTCAGAAGTTTTCCTAGAAGATCGTGAACCTTCTCAGTGTAACGTCACAGTTGTTTTCTATTATTAAAAAGAATCCAGATAAAATCCTGAGATTCCTCTGATTGTAGTCGTATATTTTGTAAGAGCGTCATAATATTTGAAAGAAAGAAATCATATTTGTTGGTAATTTTTACAGCAGTAGAGGACTATAATTTTATTGGGATAAATATGAATAAATAATTAAAAACCACAAATTCATTATCCACAACCAGACATTCATATCTGATCAATATTTATTTTTATTGGATGGTTCATGCGCGCTTCCAGTTATATGTGCGCCTGCTACATGTTTTGAAGTTACAGGCTGAACATTTCAAAACTTTTATAATATTGATAATATTATTAAACTTAACCATGGAAGTGATTATTGTGTTACATTAAACATGGACGAGAGGATTGAATGAACGCTTTGAGTTAATGGGCTTTGAACAATGGAAATCCTTACAGAATGTGAATTTTAATTATTAATCAAGCAAATTGATTCCTAAATGCTTCATTACTAAAACATTATTCATACACCATCAATTTGTGAAGGATTTCAAGGTACACATCTAAGTTAGACCAACTGCATCACAAGTGCAATGAAATGCACAGCTTCGAAGATATGTTAATATTTTTCAAATGAATAGCTAATTTACACAAACGTTTATTTATTATCTTCATTCACATCACTCCCAACTAGATTATTAATCACTGTTAATCATAATAATGATTGTGTTCAAAATTGCTAACAAAATAAAACATTTTCCCTAAGAAATGAGACAGAGACCTTTAGTCATTCTCATAAAGCGTTCAGTTCAACATTTCTCCAAAATAATTCCATCATAACTGTGATAAAATAGTCTTAAAACTCAAGTTTTTGATGATTCCAGTCGTTCACTCATTGTTATTCACAAAATAGTAGATTAGGAGGTCTCACAGACCGATAACACGTAACTGTTTTCTAGCACGGCATTGAAAACACTGATGGGTAAGTGATACGTAGGGGGTTATAAGTGTCTTCATAAGAGAAGGTACTGTAAAATAATTGCACACTTGTGAAGACGATATCCAGACAGTGAATAATATACTGCGGGTTATTCAGACCTCATGTCATGGTTAAAGATTAATAGTTAATTATTAACGTTTCTAATATACACCATGTTCCAAAATGATGGCCAGGGATTTAAATAGCTCGTATTGCTTTACATACGAAAGTGGATGCATTTTTTTTCTTATAATGAAAGAAAACTGAAAGTTTCTTATCCTGAACTCAGCGATTTTGTTTCTCATCATTATTGCGTCATGGCGTTAAATTTTAAAATTGGGGAGGTGCAAGTTGAATTGACATAATGTGCATATCTGGGGGGGGGGGGGAGACGGAGAATCCACTTGCAATATTGCAACATTAAAGGGATTCCGCAAAGTTCAATGTCTTCAGTGCCATGTTCCAACGAAAGTCTATGGGCCGTTATTTTTCAATGAAAAAACAGTGACAGGCATTGCATAACTGGATATGTTCCAGAATCATTTTTTCTCTCAGCTAAATTCAAGACTTCATTTGGCAACAAGACAGTGCTCCTCCTAATTTTCTTCATAATGTGCGTGATTTGTTATAGTGGAGCCAACTTCTACATATACAACTTTCTTCAAGGCAATGCCGACAGACCCTCATAATCCGCAGTAAATAACTTGAAATGAGGGTGTCTTGGACAATAGAGTTGTATATTCTGGATTTTCAGCATGTTTTCTTGGCGTTGAACTTGCCTGACAGCCAATAGAATTTCGTGTGCAACCAATCAATGCTCATTTCTGAATTTTTGACATACTCCACGTGGGCACCAGACGAGTGCCATATACCACTCCTTAAGTGCCAGACAATGGCTTAATCCTCAAAGCGTCCCGACTGTCTACATAGGTCTAGCCTCCACTATAAACGATGTTGTTCCCCAACAATGGATAGGACGCGCCGGTCCGAATGACATGGATTACTCCCGATGGAGTCCACGAACTCTCGATCTCACACCATGTGATTAATTTTTTTTGGGAGTATGTGAAGAACCGTGTGTACGTGCTACCGTTATCCGTCGACCTGCCAGACTTAAGAAGAAGGATTGTTGCAGCTGAGTCCGTCATCCAGATACGCTGACCAACGTTTGGGAGGAATTCGACTTTCGTACCGTGTGACGAATAGTGCTCACATTGAACATTTGTAAGATGAAGTATGAGGACTCTGAGAGTTTTTCTTTAATCCTTGTAAGGTTTATTCTTATATATTATACGAAAGGGATATTAAACAACGTTGTAACCCCGTCCATTATTTTGGAACACGATGTGTAGAACCTAGATTATCCAAAACTCTTGTTGACCATGGCTACTTCATATACTAAAAAATCTGATGTGAAAGTCACATAACTTCCTCTGCCAAAATAAAAGTTTGCAGCATTTAGGCTAATTATGCTATAAATATCTTATAGCCCTTTCTTTGAATGTTGCGACTAAAAACGCAGGCTATGGGGAAAAAAAAAACAAGTGACTGCAAACGTTTATTGAACTTCCGCTGTTAAGAATAATTTCCGAAATTTATCAAATATTCCCCTCAGATATTTCTTTACTGTAAGCAGGGCCAACAGTACATTTTTCTCACTTCACGTGCTTATATAGAATAAAATGCCTTAAATGTCCGCGTATTGAGTTGTTCACCAGGCAAGTTGGTAGGTTAAAACCACCCTTCAGAGAATGTTTTTGAAATGGTATAAGCAATCCATGTACAAAATTTAAAGGAAATTGTTAGAGCCGTTTATGATAAAATAGCAAAAAACAAAATATTCTTCATGTAAAGTCCCCTTAAATATAAGAGAAGGTTGTCGCCAATCTTCACAGCCTCCGAAGGTACCTAACCCAAATACAAAATTTTGTTTTCGTACGATTTACAAGAAGCCATATTGCAAAAAGCACGTATTCACAGTGGGTTGCTTATAACTACCCTTCAGAGAATTTGTTCGAAAAAATGTTTCAAATAAAAGTTTTAGCTCTTGGTACAAGCAATCCATGCGCAAAATTTAAAGAAAATCGTTAGAGCCGTTTTCGAGAAAATCGCGAAAAACGAAAATTTCTTCATGTAAAGTCCCCTTAAAAATAAGGTAAATTTGTCGCCAATCTTCGAATCACATCTTTAGAAGGTACCTGACCCAAATACGAAATTTTGTTTATATACGATTCTCCGTTTCGGAGCTAGCCTGTTCACAAACTTCCACACAGACAGACAGACACACACACACACAGACACACAGACATGTTTCCAAAAATAGTATTTTTGGATTCAGGGGGCCTTGAAACGTGTATATATGCTAAAAACTCAACTTCGAATTTTGGGGTCGAAAACAATAACTTACTTTCTCTACCTATAGTACCTATGGTACGGGCAGAGGAAGTAAAAATTGGATAATATGAACGGCTATTTAATTGTTTAATTAAATTTGTCTTAATACATAGTACTTTAGGCGATCTAGAATAGCACATTATGTAACGAGCCTATAAATGAATCGAGCAAAGTGAGCTTCATAATTTTCATACGAGTATCCTAATTACCATTATAGCAAACTTGCATAAGACAGTTTTTGTTCGACCATAATTAAAATCCATGATGAATTTGCCAAGTCATCTGCAGAATTTGAAGGGAACGGATCCAGAACGTCTCGCAAGGCTATAAAAGTATGTACCGGTAATTGAGTTTTATCTCACTAATGTCATCAATTCTTCATTCCAGTATTACTTAAGTTGTCCTCATATGACAATGTATCCCTTTCTAGAAAGCCTTATCTCAGGAAAGTTCGTTAACGATTTGGGAATCTAACAGGGCCATAGGCAGGGGGGAATGAAGGGGATCAATCCCCCCCCCCCCCGAAATAAAGTCGGGAAAGAATGAATGTAGTTTTCACAACAATCTACATTTTCCGGTTCATTTTCCATTCTGAATAAAAGTCCTTTGTTTTATTTAAAATAATAAGTTTGCTCAATTCTGAGCAGAAATCTCGAATTGTATACCTAGGAATTTTTAAAAGGAAGCCATGCTCTTGAAACACCATCAATAGCTAGTCACTTATGTGCCATTGAAAAGTGTGAATTTATTGTTTTATTGTTGTATGTAAGGCCAATTTTTCATCAACTTTACCCAAGCAAAGCCCTACAGAAAGTCAACTGTGATTTCACTGAGGCTTCGGAAAACATTGAAAATGTTTCAAAAATCTTGATTGATCTGTGTGAAAATGAACAAGAAGCGTTCGGAAACCTTTTACTTCAGAAATATCTCGTATATAGTTCCAAGCGGGGATGGAATTAGTAGCTACTCGCACTTCCTCAAGCCGAACTCACAGATCAAATATTAGAATTACTTAATGAAAGAAACAGTGTGTCTGCTGCAGAAAATTACTTGACAACAAATATTTTTATTACATTCATAGACGATTTAAAAGGTCCATTAAATGAAAGATTCATTAATCGTAATCACTTATTTCATAATTATCTTTACTACTGCCAAGACAATGTACTGAAATAAATTTAGGGAGTATTCAGTTAACGGCAATTACTGTACCATTCCCTATGATCCTCGACAATGATTTGAAATATAGAAATGTAAATGTCATGGAAAATATTGCTGGGGTCAAGAATTGGATTCTTAGTAGTTAAACATAGGCCTTATATATGATAAAAAGTTGGCGCCTATGTAAATGAAAAAAATTAAAATCGATCGGTCGGAGTGTGCACTGACGGGATTATCTCAATGTAATGAGGACTTCTTTCCAAATATAAACTATGCCTTACGCATCTTAGCTGCAATCCCTGTTTTCACAGCGACACTTGAAAGAATATTCTCTACATTAAAGGCTGAAAAATTATTTGCGCAATTGCATGGGAGATGAAATACTCTCTGGCCTTGCTTTGATGTCTATTTACAGAAGTAAGTTACTTCCCTTCAAATCAAACCTAAAGAAGTGACAGAAAAATTTATCAGTGCTGGTCCTCGTAGACTATAAAGTAATTAATTATGCTAATTTATTCAGGTGCACGTGTTTTACGCGTATTTTGTAAAAACTGAAAGAGCTCATGGCGGTTATATATTTCCTTACAACAAATTAAGAAGTTTCTAGTTTCATAATGTCTTAAATATTCTTAAAGCTTCTATATGACTTCGAATGCATATGCACAGAGACCTGGATCCATTTCGGAAGTTGACGTCTTTATGTCATCACTTCCCGAAAAATATTTCTGGCTGTGGCCCTGGAATCGAACCCAGACCTCTAGCTGTGTACCCACTCATATTAACTACTGGACTGTGGAGATATAAATGAACTGAAGAATTCTTTCTTAATAAACGGAGAAAATCCGAAAAATCCAACGCAAAAATCTGACTTTCCAATTAAACGAAAAACCTAGTAGGTCTACGATTTGAAATTCCATTTCGTGACTTCTAGTTCTTTCATCATTCTGTGAAGTCTTCTAAATATTTCTAAGTGCTTCCTTTTACACCCTTTACACTGTTTGATATGAATGTAGAGAGCAAGCCTCTTTGAAGATCTTCTGGTAAGAAGAACATACGAGGCAACATTGCTTTGCAACATTAAAATGAATCGTGGCGCAGACCGAGCGCCATCTTGAAGTAGATATTCTGTCTCTGTCGGGACGCTAGTGCTCCCCTGGGGATTACCGCAAGAGCTCACAAGTTATAGGATCAAGCCCGCAAAGAATGTGCAGCTTTCAAGTTCACTGCTCCAAGCGCTGTGCCACCAACTAACTTATAAGCAAATCAATATAAATGTATATAAATATGTATGTAAATAATTATGGGAACAATTGACACTGTGTAATTTCAGTTATGTTCTGAAAATCAGAAATCTTTATACATTTCATTTAATCTTTATACGGTGATATTTCAACTCTAAAAAATAAAAAAATTGAAGGGTCCCAATGGTGCCCAGTGCAAAACCAGAGTACATTTTAATGTGTTGGGAAGAAAAAACTTATGTGAAACTCATATAACACCCTCTGCCCAACAGAAAATTAGCCTCTTAGTAAGGGTTATTAAATCAAGGAGGATGAAATGGACTGGAAATTTTGCTCGCATAAGGGAGGAAAGACATATCTCAAAAGTATTGACTGGGAGACCCGAAGAGAAAAGACCACGTGGAAGACCTAGAAGTAGGTGGGAGAACAATATTAGGATAGATTTAAGGGAACTAAGATTTGCGATGGATGATTGGATAGAGTTAGCACAGAATAGGGTTGAACGGCGGGCTCAGAAAAGCGCGGCAATGAACCTTCGGGTTCCATAAAGTAGATAACATTCCTTTAGCTTGCTGAGGAATTGACTATTGCCATTGAGTAAGTAAGTAAGTAAGTAAGTACGGTATATGACATTCTCTTCATGTAAATTGGTTGTAAAAATGAGCACGATGTCGTTACATCATCGTATTATACCCCCAAAGGATACATAACCAAAATAAAATCTGATCAATGCACTCACGTAACTTTCTTTACTCTAAGCATGGCCAATACATCTTTCTCGCTTCACATTCTGATCTAGAATAAGAGGCCATATTGCAAAGAGCGTTTATTCAGTTGTTTGAACTTGACGCAAAACTTTATTGTTCACCAGGCGAGACAGTTTCTACAAACAGTAAGTGGATTATAACTACCTTTCAGAGAATTTCTTCGAAAAAATGCTTTCAATAAAAGTTTTAGCTCTGAGTATAAGCACCCCATGTATAAAATTTTAACAAAATCGTTAGAGCTGTTTTCGAGAAAATCGCAACAAACTAATATTTCTTCAAGTAAAGTCCCTTAAAAGGAAGAGAAAGTCGTTGCCAATCTTTGTGTCACATTCCCAGAAAGTACCTAACCCAATTACAAAATTTTGAATTCATACCATTTTCCATTAGAGGAGGCCATATTGCAAAGAACGCATGTTCAGAGTGGATGGCTTATAACTACGGCCCGGATTTTTAGGCTTTTATAAAAGGTATTTTAGCAATTAATTTTCATGGAATAGGCCTTTTTAAGCTATAAGCAAACAATTTTAGCCATCTTAATAAAACATATTACAATGAACACTAATATTATGACCGAAAATTCTTTTATAATTTTGACATAGGCCTAGTTACTGTATTTTTTTTTTACAAAATAAACAAGTAACTATACCTTATATCGGCACCCGAAAAATAACAAACAATTCAGATATTTACCCTTTAATGATGCAATATACGTTAAGTTTGTATAATGACGATTTGTTTTGTGTGTGGAGAATTTGAAAGCAAGTCTTGCATTATAACGACAACCTAGCCCTTAGCAACAAGTACCACTATATGCATAAATTCTAGTAAATAATTTCTACAAGTCATGATACATGAAGCTGAAATGGATGAGAGTCTGAAAGCACTACCTTACAATGTAGAGTGGAGTAGAGGAGGATAAGCAAGTGGAATTATGCTGAAGTCGTCTTTGTTGTGTACACATATTACTCATGAAAAGAGCAATTTATTAAAGCTAAGTGTGCGGGTCGGTCGGAAGGATCAACCTCTCAATTAAAGGCACACCATTACACGTCTATAACACCATCCTACTCTTTGCCTTTACAGATAAGTATCAAAACGAGCCTGTATGGAGTAGGAGAGGGAGCCTGTAGGATTTAGAAGACAGAGAGGAGAGATGGGTGGGGGGGGGGTAATAATTGGAGTCAGTGTTTGTTCCTTATCTTCAACCTTCTCTGCGCGATGGCTAACCCTCCCCCGCTTCTAGAAGCGCAAAAGCTAGACTTCCCCGGATTTAGTACAGTGTAGAGCGCTGTTGTCAGATCTCCGGAAATTGCATCACGGAGGAAGCGGAAGGACGTATAATAGCCCCTCTATAACTGTTGGTTGGATTACAATAAAAGCCGCTCTTCGCGGGCAAAGCGCGGACGCATGATAACTCGAATTCGATTAGCTTCATGCGAAGGCTCATCGTAACTGACAGCTAAGGCGGATTACATCGCGTGGTTAAGAAAAAATACCTATAGGATGTTAATATCTCATGCAGAAGTGAACACTCTGATAACATGATCTCGTAAAGTTTTCCTCAATTCATCTTAATTACCTCACAGCTTTACTAGCATTATCTGTATAAACAATTCCCATTAAAATGTATCAGCAGGCTTCGGATGTTCATATACAGATTGAAGACTCAAGTTTAGTGTGACATGTACACAAATCATGACGTTGCTGTGTACGGACAGTCACTCTACAGCATAAGCAGTGCGCGCCGCGAATGTGTCTATTGCAGTCTACACAAGGAGGATAAGAGGACAATTCGTTTACATTCAGAAACATCTCTGGTCACCATTTAAGTGTATAATATAAATCAGAGATAATTTATTTGATCCTGCTTTCGTTATAAAACCAATATGGGACGTGTTCACATCTATTTCCACCTGATTATACCCGATACACTCCTCCACCTCGTCCAGTATAAAACATGCTTAGTGGACTTACGTGTTTCAGTATAAACATTCGAAATTTATTTATCAGTATCTTTAATATAGGCATAGTTCGTCTATTTTTATCTCATTTACAACAGCTTCAGTTAATCTAATTATTACTTGTGTCACAAGGAATTCCGTTAAGAAAAATTGTGTTTTTTACAATACTATTCACAATTAAAAACAATGTACTTCGAATAAATCCTCACATCAGTTTAAAATGTATTACGTTTTTTAGTTGAACCGTCGAAAGAAAAAATAGTAAGACCATGGGTAAGGAAAGGCTAAAAGATAAAACACTGCTCTTGTTATGCCATCCTATGAGATTTATCTCTGCTTGACTCTAAACAGACTTCCAGTTCGATGGCTGAAATAGGCTGATACGCAAATTAACCTTTTGAAATAAGCGCATACGCCTACTCAAACTTCGTGCTTCAAGCATTGAATTAAAATATATTTAATACAATTCACCCTATGCCCCTGTTTATTGTTGTATTTAATACCAAATTGTCAAGGCAGAAATTCTGAAGACACTTCTCTCCTTTAGATTTGCATATCATTTTCAAATTACTTTCTGAATATAAAGAGTGAACCGGTACTTGCAGTTAAAATAATGCAAGTAATATTGACGGAGCAAATGTAATATCTACCAGCTCAGCTACAAAAAACGTTCCTGTTTCATGCATGAATCGGATACTCATCATCGCGCAATATTGTGTGCTTTCCCGTTAAAACCAACAGTTCTTGAATATTTCATAAGAACATCCTCTTGTCATATTTAAGAACGCTGTATCATTCAGAAGAACAAATTATTTAACAAAAATATTCTACAGTAAAGCATTGCAATAATTACAGATAGCCTATTACAAACCAATAGTAAGTAAAACTACAAAGGATACACAATTACAATTTCTCAAAACTATGGCCGTTCTCTGTTTAATGTATGCTAGAGAAACATGGCCCATGAGACGAAGTGATGAAAGACAAATAGAGGTGGCCGAATTGAGATTTTTACTATATGTGGCAGGCAATACAAAACTGGACAAAAGAAGTACTGGCATACTCAAAGAACTGAGGGTCAAAAAGCAAAATGAAGAAACAAAGCAAAATAAATTAATGTGTTACCATTCTAAGAAAGAAACCTGAAGTAAACAAAAACCAGTATGTCTGTCTCACTCTACCACATTACTCGTATGACTTGAGAGTGAGAAGACATACTAATTTTTGTTTATTTCAGGTTTCCTTCTAGCCTTCTAGCTTGTCTCGGGTATAGATTGGTATTACCATGTAAAGAGAATGTTCAATCATAGCTTTAAACTATCTACAAGTTTAGTTATTTTGCTGCCAACTTGACAGCAGTATATGCTATTCATCATTTTTCTCTAGTTTTATTATTATAAGTTTAGATTTTTAGGTTATTGCATTACATTCTTTATTCTTTTACTTACAACATTAGATTTATTATTTACAATTAGTAAATATTACTCATTATGTTCTATTTATTAATATTTGAAGTTTAAAGAATATTTATTCATATTTAAGCCTATCATGTTGGCTACGAATATCTTGCTCTATCACTTCCTGTTTCTGAAGTCAACATGACTCAAATTATTATTTAAATAATATACATTTTCTATCTTGCAAGCTATTATCCCTATTCATTGTCTGTTATTATTCATATTTGATTATTATTTTTGTATCCAGTCTTCAGGATACATTTCTTGAGCAGTTTATATGCATTTCATATAGCTCAATGACTTGACTTCCTTCTTTTTCATTCACAACAATTCATTACTCAGACATGAAAGAATTCATGTTCTTTGGTGCTTCGGATTATCGTGATATAGTCTGAACATCAACATTCATTCTACTATTTGTGTGGATAATATATCCTACAAGTTCTACACTTCTTTATCATATGCTTCGTCAAGTAAGCAACATTAGATTTATTTCTTGCATCAAGAAATGTACTTAATCATTCATTCAATTTATTCCTGGCAAAATGGCGTTTCTGTGTTGTGTTTTGCTAATTGCTAAATAGCTGGGACATCACGACACATATTCTCATTCTTATAGCAGATAAAGATTCTGCTAATATCAATCTAAATAAGGACATATACTTCGCTTCAAGTAGGTAATCATTAGTGTTACTAGAAGTGATTCCAATTTCCATACATCTACGCTTTAAACATTGATCTCATTGTTGCGATTTGTCCATCATTAAATAGCCTATCCATCAGACTTGACATTCAGTTTCTAGTCGTGGAAACTATTTCTACAAGTGTCACGCTTCACGGACAGATGTATATTTATTCACAAATGTGATTATATGTGACATCAAGATTAAACTTTCATCTCCATTATCTACAAACTTTCATTTAATCGTTTATAAGGTAGATGGTGACAATGTTCACATCCTCGAATCATAACTTTAATCTCATGTGTTAAGATGGATTCACATATGACATCAAACACCAACACTCTACACTAGAAGATTGTCAACCATTATATTAATCTGTAAATGCTATCTTCAAGAAGACTTTCAGCTGAGAAGCATACTTTCTTCATTCCAACGCTTTTCAAGAAAGTGAAAGTGTATTCATTCGTGTGTTTTAGTTTATAATTAAATATTATCTCTTATATCGTTATTTTCATTGAGTGATGCATGTTATACAACTTATTCAATTCAATTCCTCCATTACAGTGGATGTGGTCCTCCGCCAGAGATCTCATTAGTTGTGGTTTGCACGAAAGGTGTTAAGCACAACTAAAGTTTTATTCTCGTGTAGGTTTTAGGGACTCTTACAGTCCGCTCTTACAAACATATTCCCCCTAATCCTACAGAGAATCCCATCGGAAAAGAATCCTTATCAAATACTATTCTATCAGCCACAAGCAGGACGTGATCCTGGAAGACCCAGGAAAAGATGGAGAGACTTTGAGAACGGAACGGGCTAATAATCTCAATCCTTGCTGTTGAAGATTATGATGATGATGAATGTTAAAAAAATTGGTCCACCGCTGTGGAGCAGGCCGCAGGGGAAGTGTTCGCTCCTCTTAAGCAGCAGGCCCGGGTAGGTCTTTCCGCGATTTTTTCTTACTTGTGAGACGAAAGATCGGTAACTTTAGGCTCTTGTGGTTCCCGGATATCTTCTGGCCGACATATCACTTGCATCCCATTCGCGTCTAGTTCGGAATGTGTGTGTGTGATTGGTGTATATTGCCAGTTGACTCCGGCATTGAGCTGATCACTCAGTCGGGAAGGCACTCCTTGTCCTTGTATGTATATGTGTGATCCATAAAATCTCCCTCCCTCGACAGGATATGTTGTATAAGGCCCGGGACGCAAAGAGAAGGGGAGGCAAAATGGAACGAAAGAAGAAATATAAAAATTTAATCCTCAGTGATAAAATGGAACTGTATTCATAATTAATTGGCACAAGAACTCAACGCAAATATTATTAAAGAATAGCTGGTAACTTATTTGAAGTGCCTATGTCTAACAATATATTGCAGAACTTTGTTTTTTGAAGATTAAAATTCTTACGAGAACTAGAGAAGTGACAAGAAATTTAAAGGGGATTCGAAGTTGGATACTTGGAGTTTATTGAGCCAGCAGGTCGAAGAAAAGAAGTAAAAGTAGTTTTCTTTCAAAGTAAGAAGTCTTCTTGAAGTGTACTTTAAGTCGCCTCGACACAGCAAGTTGTCGTATGCCGATTTTCTTTTCAAAGCCCTCTTGAATCTTTTTCTTCAAAATCTCAGGAATTATGTAGAGAGATGTCTGATTTTATTTACCATGTTCAGTTGGTTGTTTCATCCCTACTCTCATTGAATTTGTACAACTGCCTCTTAAAATGTCGGTTGGATCTCTTCACAGAATACTTTACGTTTTGAGATGAATTTATACTTGTATATTTATACAATGTTTAACACCTATTGTGTTATGAAATGGAGAAGAAAATTATTCATAATGAATAATTTATTATAACATAATTATTTTCTCGAATTAACACATTAATACACAACTCAAATCCATGTCATTTCACTCTTCTGTTATTCAGTGTTTGTAAAATCTGCTCATGGTCCTCAACTAATGTTTAGAATTAACCATTCCATCTAAAGAAGGAGAAGGAGAAGAAGAAGAAGAAGAAGAAGAAGAAGAAAAGAAAAAAACTTTTGATTCTATGAGATTGGTAGGAAACAGAACAAGATGTTAGTCAAGTTTTTGCATCTTTCATACGTAATTTATTGGTAGTTTGAAGGAGACAAAATTATGCTCCTTTTGTTCAGTAAAAATAACATCACTTTTTTTAAGCTTTAGCAGTTAATGCGAAACGCCACTTTGCTTGCAAAAAGAAACGGTTCCTTGAAAAACCGTGCATTGTATGAAAAATTCATGAGAAAATAAATGAACATTAATTGAAGATTCTGTATCTTTTCTCATACAAATAATTTTCATTATTTTCAGTTGTGTGTTTCAATGAAGAAATAAGTATAGTTTATGAGGTAAAGATTCATAATAAAATGTAAAGTCCCAATAAGTTCGATTTTTGCTAATACATCCTTTTTTACTTCGTTGATGACACAGTGGTTAGCGGTGTTGACTACGAAGTCGCAGGTCTAGGTTCGATCTCCATAGCGGAGATATTTCTGAGATAGGAAGGTTTGGGGGCACTCAGTCTCGTGAGGACAACTGAAAAACTATATTATAATATAGAATCTGATCCGGTCACAAAATCCATGGATAACGCCAATGGCAATAGTCTTTCTGACCACTGACATGCATCCCAATCCTGACACGGTCCTGTCCCACAAGGGATGACGTATTCATATGTTTACAAAACTAATGTGCAAAACTCAAATGAGGTTCTAAGCCATAAAATAGTACATTATACGAGCCTATTATGGCATAAGATACGAGCAAGTTTATGAAACGAGCAAAGCGAGTCTCATAATTTCTATGCAGATATCTTAATTACCACTATAAGCAAGTTGCATATGACTGTTTTTGTTCAACCATAATTAAATTTTCAGTTTTGTGATTTTAGATTCAACAGGGTGTCCACCAAGTAATGCTGAAGAAATTCCCGGCTTATTCCTTGATTTTCATTGATCATTTCAGAAATTCCCGACCAAATCATGAAGCACTTTCTAATAACTGGTGGTTAACGGCCGTTAATGGTAGTTTCCATGATTGGAGCTACTACTTCTCTATCAAGTAGCTCCACAGTTTGTATCACGAGGCTGAGTGCACTCCGTTCCAGGCCTCCCTACCTCAGATAAATCCGAGGAGGTACTGGGGATCGAACCCGGGCCGACGGATATGTACTCATCAACGCTAACCACAAGACCACGCCGGCGGTCATGTAGTCAATGCCTAATTGTTTATTTAAATTATTTATTTAACAGAAAAATTATTAAAACATATTTAATAACACTCATGTTATTTATTTAATGTTATGTTTTCATATAAATAGGATGGAATACATAATATTAATCTTAATTATATTGTTTAACGTTAAAAAGATAGATAATTAAACGAACAAAATGAATCACTTGCTGCCATATGCACATACAAATTCGAAATTAAGCGATTAACACGTACTACAGATGCATGAACCTTACTCGAAAACAATAAAAATAAAATATTCAAAATTAATACAAATCCATCCATTTAATACAAATTTAAGACAAACACTATTTACTGTAGGATACATTAAAAACTGAACAGTTAACTGAAAAAGAAAAATTTTTTCATACGATTTTTCCCTTTCGAACTAAGCTGTATACGGTCACAGAGAAATTAGACTCAGGGAACCTCAAAACATGTATTAATGATGGAAACTAGTTAATGAAATGCAAGATCTAATATCTACTCTACCTAAGACAGAGGAAAAAAATGCTAGGAACGCTAAGGACGGCCGGCTTCGAAGTGCATTTCAAAATTAAAGTACACCGCCATTAGAGAAATTTAAACTAGTTCAAAAATAACCCTGCATAGTGAGTTTCGTCCAAATCATTCAGTGTTTCCCAATTAGGCATGCATTCATGATCCCCTTCTGTCCACCTATGTAAAAGAATTCAGATCTATGCAAGTCGAAAACAAATGAATCAAGATAGCAAACCGAGCAATGTCGCCTACAATTAAGCTCACAATTAAATACTCTCTTGTTAATAGGTGGCGTTGGATGCGCACGAAAAAAAGAGTTCAAATATTATATCTGTTAGAATAGTAGCTATAGCTGATGAAAATTCAAGAATAGGAAAGGAAGAAAAGGAGCGCTCAGAGAACCACTGCCATCTCTACATCACTGCACAGCCCCTTGCAAGTGCGACCACTTCTCCTGCATCCGAGTAGTGCGTGTAGTCTAGTCGCTAATATTCAGGCGCTAACTTTCTTATACCCGCTACTCCTGCATCCGAGTAGTGCGTGTAGTCTAGTCGCTAGTATTCAGGCGCTAACTTTCCTACGCCCGTCCGCTTTTCCGTTTCCATGACAATCATATTTAAATATTGAAGAAGAATAATAGGGTGAATTGACGTAATTTGGTGATAATTCTTGTAAGTCGTGCCATCAGATAAGGTACATATTTTACGACATGCACATGTTACATGTTACTTCCTTCATTCGCATACCTCTGTCAGGGTGTCCATCAAGTAATGCTGAAGAAATTCCCGGCTTATTCTCTGATTTTCATTGATCATTTCAGAAATTCCAGACCAAAATATGAAGGACTCTCTAATAACTGTGTAAAAAAATTATAGGATTATAATACTTTAAATAAGCAAAACTTTTAGTAACAAAAGTAATTGCAAACAATAATTACTTAGGCTATAACAGATAAAAAAAATTAGGAATAATAAAATTAATGAAATATACTTTCTTATAGGGCTACTATTGTCTAGAAGTCTTTTTGATCCCACTTTGCAATTTTTCGAATTTTCCTTGATATTTTAACATATTCATTGACTTTTCCCGGATTTTCCCGACCATACGAAATTCCCGGCCTTTTCCCGGATTCCCGGATTTTCCCGACCAGTGGACACCCTGTTCAATCAAACAAACGGGCACGCTGCCCTTCGCAATCAGCAGTTCTCGTAGTTCTTGCCTTCTGCGACGGATTGCAGCTCATGTCCGGTCAAGTCGAAGCTTCTTTTTGGTTTTTTCTTGAAACCAGCGGATTTTTACAACACGAAATCCATTTAATTCAATGTGCTAATAAAATTAACACGAACACAATTTATTTTAACTTAAATACAGGATGTTTATTACGCAGTTTCATGTGCTACTCTCAAGGTTTCAACATCGTTCCTTGTTCTATGATAATCGATACCGGTACCACACCAATGTTATAATGAAAATCTGATCCGAAATGGATATCATTATGATACTGTTCCGTCACACGTATGGTCGAAAAGAAGAATATTTCGATTTTCTCATACTGACAGTTCGCGTTACAAAGAGGCTGTTCAGTTGCCACTTGCTGTAACCTCATACAAAGGCGCGTTATTCACGTTACTTTCGTATTTTTTAAAGATAAGCATAGCTTGTAATTACCCTGAAGATTGATTATTATTTACAAAACACGTATTTTTTTTAACTGTTGTCAGTCTTTGAGATAATCAAAGATGGTATTCAGGAAGCTGGTAATGTTGAATTCGTTGTAGTATGATATTAAAATTGACATGAACAGATTTTATTTCAAATACATGCTACTTAATCACGCAGTTTTCAGCTGCTGCTCTCAAGGTCTCAAGATCAAACCGTGTTCGATAATAATTAATCGATACGACACTGATGCCATAATGAAAATCATTTTTAATATGAGTATTACTATGATACCGTTACATCACACGTAATAAGCGTATTATGGTATGATCGAAAAAATTTCGAAGGCATAATGCTTAATTCAACCTTTCGTTTGTACTATCGTAAGAAAATCTTCAGCGTTATAAAAGTATTACATAGTGTCTCTTGTACTATGAATAAACGTATAAATGCACCTCGTGTTTTCCCAAGCTGTTATCGCACGAGTTTATATTTAAATCGAGGGAACCCTATTGTAGTTACATGATCCAAATTCTTCGTGCCGGAGTTCACGGGATTATCTTGAGCTGTGAAAAACAAAGAGGGAAGGGGTAGAGACCAGGTGCAATAGGTGGTGGAGGGTGGGCTTCGCTGCTAATAAAGAGTTGAGGGTGGTATGTTGTGTAAGCTGGCATTCATTGCCTGATATTTTCCATGTTTTTGATAACGTAGTATATAGAGTGTAATGTTTGGGGAGCGAAGCAGGGTTAGGGGGTGTGGAGGGTATTATCTTTTATACAGTAATAAACACACGTATATGTTACTGCTGTGCTTTATTTGCCTTGGATTACGATTCACAGCGGTGCACGCTGGTATGTTTCGGTGTCATAGAGGATTTCAGCACAGCCAGCCCAGTAACCAGTGGCAGACAAAAGTTTATTCAGCCAAGTCTTTTGTTATTGTTCCAGTTTTACCAGCTGGTTTCTGTAGATATTGCAGTTAACCCTACTGTTTTAAATCTGCTTGCATATTCTTTTAGTAGACCTAGAATTTTGCTTTGTTTGCGGTTGCTTAAGTAGGCTTAGGTGGTTAAGTCTAAGCCTAGCTTCGAAGGGCTGTGGTGTCCCCTGCAATCTACAAGATGCCTAGTGTGCTACCAGTTACCTTGGATAAGCATTCCTTATAACCTGTATGTATAAATATTCGCCGTTTCAAAGCAACAAAATACCAAGAATGCCCACTTTCACTGCAATTACTGATGTATATCTGAGTCACCTAAAAAATTGTATAACAGCAGATATACATATTTAATAGAGTAATGCTTTATGTTAAAATTCGAGTAATTTTATGCACGCATTAGAATTGCCGGTAATGAAAAGAAGGTATTTCACTGAATTTTAAAAATATTTATGACTTACAAACTAGCTGATATCACAATGAAATATAAATTCAGCTCTCAAAGGGTTAAAAGTCTTAACACTCCATCTCAACACGTATAATGTAGGCCTAACCATTACACTGTAATTTTACTGTAAATACTATAATTATATTTATATTGTACTTATATTTTGTCTGAGAGTGCTGTCCTTTATATTATTGTGAAATTAAATCATTCTGTCTCACTATAGGTAGGAAAAGTATGCTGTTCTGTCCTGACATTCAATATTACGTTTTCATCATTTATACAAGTTTTAGTTTGTCGCGTCTACAATTTTCTTAAAAATATACTCTATATATTGGAATATAACCTGCAATCTACTAGTGATGTACGGTAGGAGGAAGTATGATTTTTTTATAAAACAGTTGAAACATTTTTCAAAAGTTATTTTTTATTTTTCCATCCAAAATAAAATTTGATTTTTTGCCTTTGCAAATAATAAAATAAAGGAAAATGCCTACTGTTGACGTGAAGAATTTATTGTAAACTCGCTTTGTTAATATTCTAGATATCCCACTTATTTCTTCACATAAGCATGTCAATCTTTCTCAAGAAATCGTGGTCTAACACTCAATAGTTTCTTAAATATGACCTATTAACTCCTTAGGGGACTTTAGTGTATCAGTTTACCTAATTTTATTAAAAAGTTTAATTTATAGTTTTAGTTTTTGCCTATAAAAATATCGGCGTGGATGACACAGACAGAAAGCGCTGGCTTTCTGTGGTCATGGTCATGGGTTCGATCCCGGTCGACGATGTCATGAAATGTATGACAGACGCATGCCTAATACTTCCAAGCATGTAAAAGAACTGTTGCAAGATATAATTCCGGCACACCAATGACGGTCAGAGGCCTTAGTTACGGTACTCCCCTGTCATTAAATAACCATAAAATCAATCTACAATGTATAAATAATTATATTAATTATAATTAATATATATCCCGTGGTATAGCCTGAGGTGAAACACGGGTTGAATTACTTTTGTAAATAAGAAAAACTAATTCATTTCGTGTTTTACAAATCCGTTGGTTTCAAGAAATGGACCAAAAGGAAGCTTGAATTTGACCGACAACATGAGCTGCCATCCGTCGTAACAGACAAGAACTACGACAACCAGTTGATGAAATGCGTACTTGTTTGACCAGACAAGAACATGGAGGATGGAGAGCCTCTTCGGGTGCCGGGGCCACCTCCGAGACAATACGTAGGCCTAAACATAGGACGAGACACCATAACATTATCACCCACATTCACTCTAAGCAAGGATAGGATGGGAAAGAGGGGATAATGACGGCCAGATTATATCCGGGTCCACAAGAGCCTAAAATTATCACTAATTTGTCTCATGAGTGAGGAAAAACACCAGAAATCCCTGGAAAAAGTCACCTAGGTAACTTGTCCCGACCACGATTCGAACCAAGGCCCGCTGCGTGAGAGGAGCGAACGCATTCCCTACGCCCTAGTGGAGGACCGAAATAAGAATATACAAAAATGAAATGCTGTGATGTAAAATGAAAGTGAAAATTAATTAATTAATTAATTGCATTTTCTAATCTAATCAAGCATTATGATCAATAAGTTGATAAAGTATTGATGGTAGTTTGTTAGAGGAAGTTGCAGACATTACAAGAATAAAATGCTGTGATGTAAAATTAAAGTGAAAATTAATTAATTAATTGCATTTTCTAATCTAATCAAGCATTATGATCAGTAAGTTGATAAAGTTTTGATGGTAGTTTGTTAGAGGAAGTTGCAGACATTACGTTAGAGTGGTGCCGCACAACCTTCTGGCTTAGCATGACTACCACAAAGCCACACAAGTCCCTCGCACTTACATGTGCATGCTCCACAACTTTATAATGTTCTAACTTACCACACGTCGTAAACTTGATGTAATGGATACCCGACATGTAGGCGTGGACTCCGCTACTTAATATGCGGCCCCTGTCATACTTGTTTTTATACCCTCCCACAACCCCATTTGCCCCCTTTAATAAGCTGTCACCTGCCCTAATCACCAGCACACAACAAGCTATAAGCAAGAAATACTTCAAGAAATCCACACACAATAGAAGTCACAACGACAGAGTCCGGAAAATACAAAGGTAAAATAACATTTCTCAGAGGCAGGGCCGGTTTTTCTTTTTGTTAATACGAGGGTCATTTCAAAAGTTCTGCACACTGTAAGATAAAATTTAAGAAAAATTCACAATAATATAAAGGACAGCACTCTCAGACAAAATATAAGTACAATATAAATATAATTATAGCATTTACAGTATAATTACAGTATAATGGTTAAGCCTACATTATACGTGTTGAGATGGAGTGTTAAGACTTTTAACCCTTTGAGAGCTGAATATCTTTACAGGCCTTCAATATAACCTTCATTCTTCCTTATGACAGCTTCCCAACATTTTGGCAAATTTTATGTTCCGGATAGGGCACCTTCATTGTTGATCTGTCTGATTACTCAGGTCACCTCACTGGAAGCTTCATCAATTGAAAAAAACGTTTTCAACGGAGTGGTTCCTTCAATTTGGGAAACAAAGCGAAGTCTGGTGGGCTCAAATTAGGACTGTGATGGGTGGAGAAGTCTTTCCCATCCATAGACGTGGAAAACGTTTTGTTAGAATTGATGAAGCTTCCAGTGAGGTGACCTGAGTAATCAGACAGCGCAACAATGAAGGTGCCCTATCCAGAATAAAAAAATTCCAAAACGTTGGGAAGCTGTCATAAGCAAGAATGAAGATTAAGATTTATTTTGCGAAATAAATATTTTCTTCCATTCTATCTAACAGTGTTCAGAACTTATGAAATGACCCTCGTAAGATTAACGTGAAATGTAACGGAGAGATCCAGCACAAATAATCACAAATTAGCTGTAATTTTGTCGCGAATCCCGCGACAATTTTCATTTTTACGAAAAACTGTATTTAAAAAATATATTCGTTTTGAAGATGTTGGGTCTAAAGGTATGAGAATTCATTTGGAAAGGTACATGATCTCGAAGGTAATAGATTACATATTTTCTATTTCATAACCTACAAGACCATCTGACAGCTGAAAAGATTTCCCTGAGCTTTTGGAACATTCCGTTTGAAATATTTCCGTTTTGAATTCTTCAAATTATATAATAATGAAATATAATAATAAAATTAATGACAGAAAATAATTTCTTAATATAAACACAACGAAACCTGGCCCTGCTTACAGGGGGGAAAAAAACACGTACCGGTAAGGTAACAAACAAGGAAAAGTATTACAAGAAACAGTTCGAGGAAATACTTAGACACGCAAATTAAGCTAATGTATTAAACTAAGAGACAAACTTTTATTTGGGCAGAGGAAGTTATGTGAGTTCCACATCAGATTTTTCCTAACCTGTAGCCAAGGATTATACTAACTGTTAAAATAATACAGTTCTTTGAAATGATACAAGGCTCTCTGATTGGTAAAATCCGAAAATTTAAACATTCTCTTTGTTCAGGATACGTGAGCAAAATAGACGGGATTATATCCCATAGAGGTTTTCTTAACTTGCTTTATTTATTAAGCTGAAACCGGAGTTTGTTACTACGGCAAGCAGTTCACAGTGTTTCAATAAGTCTATTCTAGAGCAGACAATGGTGTCAGGGCTTACAAAGAAGACTAGTGCAGTCCAGGAAGATGGTAAAGCTTTAGAAGTAAATGCAGGTCATGCAGACGCAAACAACGAGATGACCTGCACAATACAACGTCATCATCCTTTCTTCTCTTCATGGAGAAGAACCTAGCTTCAATTACACTCACATTGAACACGCTTATAAGTAATAGGATGGTTCAGAAACTTTTTTTGCAGCTATAATCACCATTGTATGTGGAGGATCTGAACAAACAGTGAAACACTTGTTATTTTAATGTCCTAGACTTGAAAATCAACGTCTTTACATCAAGTACAAACATCGCTACTGTAAAACTACTTTTTTCAGCACTACTAACAGTATTTTCAGGATAATGCTGTAAAGCAGATTTTCTACGATTTGCAATTATGTTTATTCCCGTTTGTAAATATTAGATTTTAGATTTAAAGTACCGTAGTGTGTTAATGTTTTCTCGTGTTAATAGTATTAATTTCAAGTAGGCCTACCTAAAACCCTAACGTACCATTCAAAGTAAAATAGGGTCAACTATGTAAAGGAGTATGAATAATAATAATAATAATAATAATAATAATAATAATAATAATAATAATAATAATAATAATAATAATAATGTAATAATAAATAATAATAATAATAATATCTGCTAGTTTTGAACTAAATTCATGGTGAATAGTTATTACCAGGGCCCGGATTCTGATGACCTAAAATTGTTTGAAAAATGACCTATAAAATGACCATAAATTTTAAAGAAAATTACTTAATAAACAAAAAATGACCTAAAAACTGATATTTTATTTATAACAAATTATTATTGTACACACAAAGTTATAGACTAGTTTGTACATAATTGTAAAAACTGTAAATATCTGTAACGTTGTGAATGTTCTTTCCTCATGAAAATTTATACTGTTGTTTATTGAGGGGAAACAGTAGTTTGCACTCTCAAATCCAAGCAGGTGGCAGACTATGGTGCCGGGTCAATCTAATAACAGTAGTAATATAATACAAAATTTTGGCGTTTCTTTGATTCTCACTTCCGACTGAGACATGTCAATATTTTAACGCCGAATTTTTCCTTCTTGCATTAAACAAACTACTCTTCGAAGACAGCACCACTAGAGACGAAAAAAAAGTTAATACACTCAATGTAAGTACATGAAAATGACTAAATAAGGTAGCAAATGACACGAAACTGACAAAATAATGACCTAAATTTGAAATAAATGCCCTAAAAATATAAAATTGCATAACATGACAAAACATGACCTAATAAAAATACATTTCTGTAATCTAGAGGCGATGATTAGGATTTATCCTCAAGTTGGCAATGTCTATGCATCATCAATAAAAAGATGACATGTCATTAGAATCCGGTCCCTGGTTATTACAAAGCAAAGAGAAAATTTTAAATGATATTTATGTTATACAAGATAAATCAGCTGATCCTTAGAAAATGTTAAGACAAAATACGATTCTCAGAACACAATAGGTTACTTAATAGGTCATAGGTTTAGAATTAGAATTAGAATTAGCCCTAAAGCATACCTTAGCAGACAAGGGCCTCCTGGCATACCAGGGTGGCTGACCCGTTGAAGGAACGTTTCAGACTAGCCTCGCCTGAGAACGCTAAAATTTTAGCCTCACCTGAGAACGCTAAAATTTAAGTATATAGGTTAAGTCATAGGTTACTCAATATTAATTACTTAGTGTGATCTTTAATAGAACAAGGAACACTACAGTATTTGGAGCTTATAATATTAATTCTTTTAATGAGCTTAAATCCTCAGAGAGACCCGTTTCTTAATTTTTATGTTTCATATATCAGCCATTGTAACAAATCTTTCATCTGATTCAAAAGCCTTTGGTCAGACCCTTTTGAGGCAGTGGAATGAGTAGTTATTTTCCGCCCTAGAACCGGTCCTAAAGTAAAAGTAAGTCTGTCTCATTCTTAAATTGATACGAGTAATATGCTAGAGTGAGACTGACTGACTTGTTTACTTCACGGCTGGTTCTAGGGTGGGCATTATCTACCCATTCCACTGTCACAGAAGACTCTGCCCAACGTAAAGTAACGTATCAGTTATGTAAGATAATGAGTTAAGTGACGTAATAATTTAAAAATGTGAATGAAATCGCTTCAAATTGAATATATCCATTGGATGAACATTCTGAAAAAATGGGAATATAAGAATTGCCAAATACGGATCGTTAGCCATAATAACCGAAGTTTAGAATAGTAATAATAATTATTATTACTTTTAATATTATTACTGTTATAAGAATGTTTAGAAGCTAAATTGATAACCTCAAAACAATTCCAAACTGATAATTTCGAGGAACAGTAAAAGATAAGAAGTCAAAGAATGAAATAGTTCTGCGAAAATAATAATAGATCGGTCCTACATTCTAACCCACCCAAGATTGGCCATTGGCGGTTAAAATAACTTCATTATTGAATTATCATTTAGTTTTGTTTTTAAAAATTATTAACTGCGAAAACTGATCTCAGACAAAAAAGAAAGCCGGTGCTAAATCACAAACACTGGGAAAATGACACAAGAACTAATAATCACGGAGGATATATTATAGCCTGCTTGATTGGGGGAACTAGCCCCGATGTACATTGCAACTTAGAAATCTGTAACTTATAACAGGTATTAAATTTTTCCGATGTGGGAATACTTAGGCTACAAGTAGGAATATGTATCAGGCGACCTCACTCCCTCAATCACAGGTCATTATAAAGAAGTCTAGCTTGAGCTCTAAGGTAGATTTATTTCTATCTACTAATGTTGGTTCTTCTTGATATAGTATATGACTGTCATATTCTCACCTGGACTTAAAATTGGATAAATTGTATAGGCCTATGTGTGTTTGAAGTGCATATGTTACATTCAGGTGTATATTTAGAGCCATCAATAATTTAGTTAATTTTAATTTTGTACAAACAATTTGACGCCTATTCATAGTTGAAAATATTATGTATTATGCATTATAAGTTATATATAAATTATATATTATAAATTATAATAGTTATCCTACAGGATTTCAAATTCGTTCTTTCCGCTTTGCATTTTTTATTCTTTTATTACATTCATTCCAGGTGTTGGATTTGAAGTAAGAGTTATTTTTTATAATTAATTGTGTATTGTGTAATATAAATAGCTGAACTGAACCCGAATATAAGCACTTGTTTATTCGGGTAATCATTTGATATACTTCTCTTGTGATTCATACAATAAATAAAATTCAGTTTTTGTTGTTGTTGTTGTTGCATATATTGAATTTTAACAATTAACGGCATACCAGAAAACATTGCCTTATATATCAAGAAGGACTCTTATTACTAGACAGAAACAAATTTGCCTTTGGGCTTGGGTTAGATTTTTATAATAATATGATTGAGAGAATAAGGTGACTTGATTCGTAATTGTAACATTTAACCCATGAATGTCAGAGACTATCAACATTTCAGGCAATTCAAACAAAAACTACCTAACTCATTCAGTCTTATCGCTTTGTACAGAAGTTCTAAACTAGATTACAAAAAGTTATAAGTGTTAGATTTAATTTTTTATTACTGTACAGTGTTTTTCTTATAATTGTACTTACGGTTATTGTCATTTTAATTAATATTATTTTAATTTTTTATATTAACCTAGTTTAAATACTGTATTCTTTTTTATTGTATTTTTCTTGAAATTTTGGTTTTGTAATTGTAGCTTTCTAAATCCTGGTAGAGGGGAAGATAAGAGCTGATGGTCTTATCTCTTACCAGGCTAAGTACATAATTTTAATTTGTTAAATGTTTTTTTCCAAGGAATTCTCGTATTTGGACCCATATAGAAGCGCCTACGGTTCTAGGTCGCCAGAAGGCATATGCATTTATGAACATTCACTGTGCATCCTATTCATGTGCATATGAAACCTTAATCCTGTATTTGTGGTAGTAAATACCATATTCACTTTACTGAACTATGCCTATACAGGAATGTTCCAAACGCTATTATCAGCTTGAAATACAAGAGCTTTAGGGGAGGGATGAGGTACAGATATTTGATTATGATTACATGTGTTGGGGCAGTTTTTACGCAGTGTTTGTTAGAGTAAATAGGACTGCATATGTTAACATTTGTGCGAACGGGAGGGTAGCAAGAACCGCCATGTCATTACCGTCTACACATGTTATGAAACACTTTTAAATTCTGGTCCATGTTCACTGAGCAGATAAATAATAATTTTAACAACTCGCTGGTATAAAGCATGCCCAGTGTTCTATGTGTGAGCAAAATATTTCCATGATAATGTGCACCCTTCTCCTCCCCTTCAGCGTAGTTATCTCAAACACAACTGTTACAATGTAAAATATTATTTACAATTATGAATTTATAGAATGGATGTTTTATGCGTATTATTAAAAGTTATAATTTGTTATTGAGCACTCATGATAGAAAAATTACCGATTAAAGTTTATTATTATAAATAATATTGTTTAAAAGTGTAGCCCAATAGATGCCTTGGAAGTTAGCATTGTTTAGAAAATTCGCTCATTAAAGAACAGCTTTTATCCCTAGGATTGGTATAGGCCTACTCAGTTCTTTTAAGAACCTATTGACTTATTAGGCCAATCGGAACCTCCCAATGACCGCATCACTCATTTTGATCTTCATTCTTCTTACTATTATTATTATTATTATTATTATTATTATTATTACTAGTAGTTCTGTGTACTGTCCAAAATAACGCAAAGTCTGCTGTTTATCGCAGTCTTCAAAAGTTTAATCACTGTTGTCCTTCATTGTGAAGATAACATTATTTCCAGGGAACCGTTTTTCTAGAATAATTTAAAAAATAAACATTACATGAAAAGGAACCATCAAAACAGCCACCTTACTGAAACGGAATAAAAATCAAAAGTCTTTACCCATTCGTCGTTTTCAATCACTTCAAGTAACATCCATGCCCAAGAGGAAGGAAATTGAACAGCGCAATTTACAAACAGGAGAAATGCCGAAGGGTGGAGATAAAACACCTCCTTCCTTCGCTCTGTCAGTTATGTCGATTCCCTGCGGTCTCATGTCTTTTGAGTTATCTTTTACTTATAGAAAAGGATTATACAAATCTAAGGTGACCATACGTCCCAAGCAAATCGGAACAGTCCCGATTTTGGGACTTTGTGCCGGAGTCCCAAATAAAACCCCTAAAGACCAGAATGGTTTGATAAAAAACAGAAGGAAGCAAAATTTGAAGGTTGCATCTTGAAAACATCAAGAAAAACATGAAACTTTTCAAAAGCTCTGGCTTCATCACAGAAGTATGAAAGAAAGAACCCAAACCATGTTTTTCTATGAAAACTGAGACAGAGTAATGAGAGTGAACATATCCACTTATGAACTAATATAATATGTTTCTTGTTTTCTTTATAACTCTGACCATCAGTTATTGCAATGTAAGTCTTGGTGAATAAATGAAAATAGGAAAATGTCCTTCTCTGTACTAAACCCACGCTACCTACATACATTCATAATTACTGTCTGACTGTGAGCTGAAGGCCGAGCTGGTGGCATAGTGGGGGAAAGACATAGACAGTAAATGCAAGCGCATGGTAAGGTAGTGGGGGAACGCTAGCTCGGCCTTCAGCTCGCAGCCAGACAGTACTACCACTAGATTACTACTACAACTAATAATACTAGTACTACTACCATGTGAAAAGATTTGGGTTCCAGCGTAAAAACAATGTTTATAGCAAAAGAGGATTAGGAGTTTTGGAGAAAACAGGGTACTGACTTTTATAAAATTGTCCCCATTTTTACTAACAGAAATATGGTCACCGTTTACAAATCCTACGTGTCATGGGAACTCCTCACTGCAGTTTTCTTATGGCCTGTGTCCTCTTGAGGTTACGAGATTGAAAATAATTTGTGGTTACCAGAAAAGTATTTTTTTGTGATAATGGTGATGATGTTAACGATAAGGAAGAATGAAATGATGTGTAAGAAGACTGAAGACGAAATCATTACAAAAACGGGAGAATAGTAGGAAACCCTTTAAATGCTTGTAATCGTTCCGTACAAATAATGCTGCTTCACTTAAGTTTGAACTCAGTACCTGACCAATGTAAGCCCGAAGAAATAGAACCAGATTAGTGTTTTTGGCTGCCTGTGTTCAAATTCCTGGCCAAGATATAATCAGCATGAGACTTCCATGTTATACAACTCTTTCTTTGGCGTACAGCCCATAGTGATATCAAATAAGTCTAGTTGAATTTACACGGAATTTAGCCTACTAGGAAAATAAGCATGAAAGTTGGTTTATGGTTATTTAACCAGTAGGTATGCTGCAACTGAGTCCTCTGACAGTCACTGGTGTTCCGGAATTTTGTCTCGCAAGAGTTCTCTTTAAATCTACTGTCACATTTATGCACACATAGCCTTATTGACATCGAACGGTAATTAATACATGCGTATTTTTATTAATAGAAATGAAGTTAAATTATTTATAAATACGCTACCTTGGCCTCAGAGAGTCAACACCATTCACAACACTCATGCCGACAAATTAGCACGAGGAATAATAATAATAATAATAATAATAATAATAATAATAATAATTATAATAATAAAATAATAACAACACAAGGAGGAGAGGAGAGGAAGACAAAATTGGAGAAGTGGGGGGAACGTACATAATTATTAGCCTAAAGAAGAATAAAACTGAATAGACTAACAATAAACCATAAGAAAAACCAATTCCGTATAAAACAGTTTTCGATTCTTGACGTTTGTTAAATGAAGACTGCTACGCTACATTTTATTTTAATTATTTATATTGCCATTATTTCTGACAAATGGAAATTGTTTCATCGACTTGAGGACTGTTAGAACATTAACCAAGTTCTTTAAAGAGTTTATTAGTTAATGTAGAATACTTGGTCTTGCATCCTTGATTCTTTTTCCTGTGAAATAGTTTGAAGATAGGTTATTTAATTTCAGATCTTTTTCATTTATTTTCAGTCTTTATCATAAAACATTTATGGGATTTTCAGAACAAATTAGTTCCCATGAAATCGACCAAAATCCCAGCGGTTACCGGCGACTTCAAAAGACGAGAGTTACAAACCACCCCAGTGGTAGATCTAGCCTCACTGACACAAGGTTTCTGAGGATGAACATTTACATTAGGGTCACCCATATGTATACACAAGTAAACACATATTAGACTATATTCAAACAGCCCAAGGGTAAATATAACAATGTTTGCGAAGAGTATATGTTTAGAAAAGAATGCCAACAGAATTAGGAACTCAAAAAAGGGACACATGTAAGTAATACAGTATACTGTTATCTATACTGGTCTGATAAGTTCTGCCCGAAGGTACATCCAAACTAGAAGAAGCCATGGGATGATAACCAAGACTAGTCCAAGGCACTTTCAAGGCAAGGGCAATACTTCGGAGATTTGCCATTGCCTCTCGCGGGATGGGGATGAGGGGCAACAAAACACCCAGTCCTGACTATTTATCTATAATTCTTAACTACTGAAGCTCATTGCCATTCCTATAGTCCAGGCTAGGGATCTTAGCCCGCATCCGAGCGAAGCTGGAACCGAATTAATTTTTTCAGAAATCAGGACATTTCGGATATTTCTAGCATTTTCTGCTTCCTGAACTTCATTCTATTCACCTTCCATTCTTCCCCTTTCTTTCTGCACCTTGGTTAATTCTTTGTATCGCCAAATTCAATGCATTGTGATACATACATTATCATCTATTTTTGTGTGAAAAAACTTACCAGTTTGCTGTAATAATATGCTTATTGCATGTGAAGTAACAGTATCTTAAATTACATACTTTAAAGTACTGACATCAATTAAAGCGCTTTTCTTGTTGTTGGAACTATAGGTTTCCAACTAAGAATATCCGATATCCATTAATATCGTACGCGGAGAAATGCTTAAGCCTTGAAAGCAGCAATTCAAACACGACAATGAACAATCTGTATTTAAAACAAAATCAATTGTATTTTAATATTACAATAAATTCATTCCGTATGTTTTAATTTGTGTTAATTTGAGGTTAAAAGGGTTCAACCTGTTCAAATTTGAGGTTAAGTGAAGCCTGCTTCCTGCATACCTTTGTCGCTTGCCATCTATCGCAAAAGACAAGAACAACTAACAGCTAAATGGTGCCAGTATCCTTAGCTGCGGTAGCCTTGGAGCCGTGGTTCAGAAGGCTGTGGGTTCCAGTCCCTCCTCGAGCATGGGAGTGTGAAATACAGAAAAATAGAAAACAAGGAAATAAAACGTTAAACAAGACATTTAAGAACCTTTGGTCTATGGCTGGCTAAATTTATATAAAAAAAGGTCACCAAGTAGAGTCGTTTTCTTTATCACCTACAAGATATTCTAAAAACTAAAAACATAGACATACATTCATGTTCGAACAAAAACAGCCGTATGCTTCTTGCCTAGAGAGGTGATTAACACGCCCTTATGAAAATTAAGATAACCCGCTTCTTAATAAACGTCATTATAGGCTCGTTGTATAGTTTATATTAAAGCTTTATTACCACCGATGGGTAAGTGACACATATGGGTTATTAAGGATCTATAGAAGGGAAGATATTGTAAATAACACACTGTTAAGACGATATCTAGACAGTAACAGCGGTTAAAGTTTTACTGTGGTCACATAGACCCCACGTTCATGGATAATGGTTGAATGCCACTCTTGAAATTAAAAGTAGAATGAAATCCCTCTCTGGTAATACCCATTACAATATAAATAAGGATATTTATACGTTTAGTATAAAATACTCGTATACTGAATTACTATTTTTTCGTTTTATTTGTTATATATTCAATTCCAATCTTTAATATAAGAGTGACATGATATTCCTGGTTGGTAATACAAATCAGCCATTCCACGGAAAGTGAGCCTCAAGTGTCCAGACCGTTAACAACCTTTTAATATTAATTTAAAATGTGTCATCACTGAAAATTATGAAATCAATTTTGAGAATTAGACCTTCAGTAGACTAGTACTGAAAATTTATTTCATAATTTTTCAATTATGACATATATTTTAAATTAATATTAAAAGGTTGTTACGGTCTGGACACTTCAGTCTCACGTTCCGTGGAATGACTGAAATTACAATATAATAAGGATATTCAGACGTTCAGCAAATGAGTTACTAATTTAATTCAAATCATTTATTAAATATCAAATGACACTCTTGAAAATAAGAGTGCGATGAAGTTCCTCTTAGGTAGTACCCCTTACAATTAAAAAAGTATGTTTTAATTATACGAAACAATATAGTCAGTGTTATAGTAAAATTTTTCATTACATACCCAGGCGGTTTCCTTTTGTTAGGAGGAAGAGTTTGCCGACAGGTCAACCCATGCTCTTTATTTTTTCCGCACCAATCAGCGAGTTACCTTAGCCTATCAAAATTTAAGAATGCCCTGTGACGGCTGTGACAGCTACTTGTCTACTCCGCGTGGAGAGAAACGCAGGGTTGCAAAATCTAGTTACAGTAAACAATAACATGTGTGAATTGATTAAAGCGAGGGAAGAACTGAAGTCAGTGATAATAATAAGAGAATATTGCAACGTTGCTTTTGTTTTGAAAAGCGGAAACCAAGACCGACTTAGCCAGATCAATTAACAAGAAGAAACACCGATTTAAAGGTTTATTCCTTTGAAGCCGCCTGGGTATGTAATGAAAAACTCTACTAAACACGACATTTTGGAAGATATTATTTGTGCACCGTACCGTACATTAACGATAGCTGTGCTTTTCGTTTGCGGCAAAGACTTATGGATTGCAGTTGAGATCGGTAATATGGGTTAGTGTGTCGTCGGCGTACATACCGGAAAGCGCTGAATCAATACTCATTCCCCAGTGAACGCGTAATGTCCATTAGACACCACCAGCATGTGATTTGCCAGAGTTTGTTTAATGTTAATGTGAAACATTTTAATAATTTATCCTCCTGTTTTCCAATTTAACTTTCACGACTACCGGTACCCATTCCTGCTCTCGCAGTTCACAGCAAACATCGGCGAAGCTTGGCAAGCCACGTCAATGATTCCGCAGCTCTCTCTCTCTCTCTCTCTCTCTCTCTCTCTCTCTCTGTCTCTTTCTTTTGCCTTTCATGTTGTCATGTTCTGCCTCGACACTAGTACAATACAACCATAAACAAAAGTCCCTGAAAAGAACAAGGTTGAAAATAATAAATATTGATAAAATTTCTCTAAACTTTAACTGGTTTATTAAGTTTTCTAATAACGAAAACGTGTAATTTGTCACCATTTTTCAATTGGGTATGGAACATTTCAAGCAAATTTATTACAATTTAAAATATCACCTAATTCATTAAGAGTGAAGAAAATACCATGATGGTTCTGTGATCGACTAAGCCTCTAACAGAAATGAGTACCAGGCTCTAACAGAAATGAGTACCAGGCTCTAACAGAAATGAGTACCAGGCTCTAATAGAAATGAGTACTAGGAACAATCCAAGGGGTAAAAGCGGTCGGTGCGAAAGGCTGACAAGCTTAACACCTTTACGTTCAAAACGTCCAAAAAGTTTGGTAGCCTCAACCTCCTGGAATCCTAGGGCCATTATTGCCTAGGGATCACTAGTATGGGTTCAATCTAACTTTCCACATTCACACATTAATCTCATTCATGAACAAAACACACAATATAATTATATTAGGCCTAGGCTTAGGCTACATGTTGTTATGGAGCTATAATTTTCATTATTACTTCCTCTGCCCTTTCCATAGGAACTTTAGATAGAGGAAGTACTGTGTTCGATCCCGAAATTCGAAGTTGAGTATTTAACATAAGTACACGTTTTGAGGTCATCAAAATAAAAAATACCATTTTCAGAAACATGTCTGTGTATGTGTGTGTGTGTGTCTGTAATCAATCTAGGTCCAGAATGAAAAATAGTAATAAAACATTTTTTTTAGATAGGAGTTTTCTGGCGAAGTGACACGAAGATTGTCGACGATTTTCTTTTACTTTCAATGCCACTTTACATTAAGAATTTTTTTTCGTGATTTTCTCGAAAACTACTCTAACGATTTTATTTAAAGTTTGTAAGGGAAGTGATCATACCAGAGGTTAAACTATTTTATTTATTTATTTTTTCTAAATTTTTTTGAAGATAGTTATAAGCTATGTACCGTTCACACAATGTCATTCTTGCTGGTGAACAATAAAGTTTTGCAACAGGTAAAACAACTGAAAGATCGCTCATTACAATGCGGCTTCTTTATTCCACATCAGGATGTGCAGTGAGAAAGATGTATTGCCCATCCTTAGGGCAAAGAAAGTTCGTAAGTACAATAACGGGTTTCCTTTGGGTTGTGTATCCTACGGGGATACGATGTGGTAAAGCATTCTCCTCATTTTTACAACTACCTTACATTAAGGGAATGTCGTACCGTACAGAATAATATATTATACTAAGAGGCAAAACTTTTAATTGGGCAGAGGAAGTTATGTGTTCAGTTCAGATGTTTATGAAAGAAAATTGCACTGAATCCCAGAATTTTTGCCTTTTCACTGCTACTAAAGTATAATTTCTTCGAACAATTTTATAACCTGCGATCTTTCGCGTTGTTAGATCGGACTTAACAACTGTGTATATATTTTAAGTGTTGGTCCGCAATGATTCAAAAGAAATCAATTAATCATTTAAAATAATAATTAAAGCTAAGCAACTCGAACAACTGCTGTCTTGTGGGTTGTCACAGCTAGTCTACACATTTGACTCAAGGCTTCGAAAATGTAAATACTATTCAGCTTGCATATTGCAATCCTCAAGCTGAAATAGGGTTAATTTAATGCTTTATTTTTGTTTTGTATGTAATTAAATTTGAATGTTATTTTATTAGATAATTATTTTGAAGTCAAATGAACTTAAAAGAAAACCAAGGGAGGGGGGTCGCGGACCATACGGCCCCCCTGGATTCACACTGGATCAATTGACCAACTGGCGACCTCAATCTGTTCCGCTCGCGACAAAGCCAATTAATAGAATTTAAAATATTTATAGCTTTATTATAGTTTTATATTAAGGATATTTTTGAATAATTTCTTCCATATTTCGAGGCATGTAAAATCCTGGGCATCACATGGAGAGATAGAATAAGGAACGACGTAATACGACGAAGAACACAAATAACAGATGCAGGAAACGAAAGCAAGTACCTAAAATGGAGATGGGCCGGACACATAATGAGACAAGACCCTGCTCGCTGGACTCAAGAATAACTTCATGGGAACCAAGGACGGGAAGACGGAAAATAGGAAGACAGAGGACACGATGGTCAGATGAAATAAGGACAACTTTCGGCAACAGATGGACCACCACCTCTAAAGACAGAGGAAGATGGCAACTTCTAGTCAAGACAGCAATCCAAAACAACAACACAGGATGAGGACAGTAAATAGCAAGGAGCAGGAAAGCAGTGCACGACCGAAAAGCGAAGACCTAAAGCCACAGTGTATAGACTACATATCAGACCATAAATGATAGACTATAGGCATAAGTATTAATAGGAAGATCCTTCCCGGAATGGCTAACCGGGATTGCGAACACAAACCACCTCTCTCAGGAGAGTATGGCCCGTGCCCCTCGGGGACATTATGGGCTAACACTAACACTAACACTAACACTAACTAGTGTGAATCTACATTTGTATTATGAAGTACTTAAATCTTCACAAAGAAACAGATTTACCGATGCCAATCTTCAGGACTTATTAAGGTTATCAATATATTTAGAAATTGACTTTGACGAACTGGCTACTTCCCACGGCGCGTCCACAGTGCTCTCATTAATGTGTACTGAACTTTAACAAATAATTTTACTGCATCCAAAAACGTGCTCTCATTAATGTGTTTTGAATTTTAATGAACAGAATAATTTTACTGCTTCCAGAAATGTGTTCTCATTAATGTGCTCTGAACTTTAATAAATAATTTTCTGCATCCAAAAAAAGTGCTTTGGGGTACGCCGTAGCGTAGTGGTTGAGGTGCTGCGCTACAAACCGGAAGGTCGCGGGTTTGATTCCCGATGAAGTCGTTGGAGTTTTTCAACTGGCCTAATCCTTCTAGTGGCATTATGGCCCTGGGGTCGACTCAGCCTCTAACAGAAATGAGTACCAGAGCAATCCTGGGGTAAAGGGGGCCGGTGCGTATGGCTGACAACCTTACCACCTACACGGTCCAAATGTCTCAAATCTGGGAGCCTCAACCTCCTGGAACCCTCTGTGTGTAGGGAACACTTTACTTTAAAAAGTGCTTTCATTAATAGGTATGCACATTACATTTTAATAAATAATCATTTTAACCATTAACCTAATAATTTTACTGCATTAAAAAAATGTGCGGCCCGTGACGTCAACACACTTCGTATATTGGTCCTCGTAAGTAAAATAGTTGGGCACCCCTGAGGTAAACTGAAAACTTCGATCACTGATGATGGGGACGAAACGTATGGCTATATTACTCCAAGCAGACCACGGCAAAACAGCCCGAAAGAAGCTTTTAATTATAATAATATGGACCCCAGCCGTGAAAGCCTATGCTTAGTCGTAACGTAATAATTGTTATTAATACCGGTACATGGTCTCATTTCGAGTGTATAAGGTATTCTGTTTTCCAGAATTTATTACCAGCAGTTCAATCATTATGAATGCAAGCTCATTACTTATTCAGAAAGTGTAAATTACACAACTGAATACTTGAGTTGTTTTACGGAGGCAAAATAATAATAAATAAAACATTCTAACGGAGGTCGCTCAATAGGTGGGAGTTTGCCAGAGAACTCAGAACAAACAATAATTGCATTATTTGATAGCTTTCAGTGGCATGGGAAACACACCATATGGCTTCCTTAGTAACAAACGCTTTTATTTGCTGCTTTCGCGAATATTATGCCGGTTTATACCACTAGAGAATGGACTTTGGTTTGCAATAGAAGGTAATGTTAACTATTTATGTAGGGTCAGGTGTTTTACTGAGGGAGGAAATCTATGTTTCTGTACAACGGATTCGGTGCCAGAGGTGACCATTAGAACAAATTGCTATGTTTCGTAATGGCTTACTGTGTTTCTAGAATAAAGCAATTTATACCTCTGAACATTCAAATACTAAAATGAAATATTTCTACGACTGCGTAACCCCCATTTCCCAATGGGCTTCATTTATTATTTTATTTTCTTGTTACCCGACTAAAGATTTAATACTTGAAATACCTGCAATGTTCTCTCTTACTTTAGTGTATAAGATTGCAGGCCTATATCTCAGCGAAAATAATTATTACTGTCATGAAAGAGTTCTTTGCAGGATTGCGTAGTAGGTCTATAACTCGATTATTTATCTGGCAGGCCCTAAACTCTTCTAGCCTGCTCGCACACCGTTTATATCAACAACAAATCTACTAAGACTGTTGTATATTTTCTGGCTGAAGATGACATAACATATGTCGAAATGCATATCAACTTCTGAATACCACCGGCCTCCTTAGCCGCGGGTAAGGAGGCTGTGGGTTCGAGTCCGCCTCGGGCATGGGTGTTTGTGTGTCATAAAGTAAACACGGAAAACAAGGAAAGAACAGAAAAACATGGGAAATACCGGAATCAAGGAAAAAAGTAAAAACAAGAACAAAAAGAAAAAAATGCATGAACTCTCACAACACCAAAAGCAGGTTAAGCTTAGTGATTATTGTATACAATTTGAAGACTATTTCCACCATTTTATATTAATTTATATTTATAACTGTTCTAATTTTAAATGTAAAATAATAGGCTACTACTAATTGTAATCATTATTTCTATTTTCCATGACTAGTTGATATTCAACTATATTTTAATTAATTTTATTAATATAATTTTGCTTATATTTAGTCACTAAGTGACAAATGGTTAAAACATAGTTAATATAATTATATATAATACATAATATACTAATATTATTATATAATCTCAATGGTGTAATACAGGCCTAATTACATGCGTATCCAAGAAGTCTAGTGATACATGGTTAACTCAGTTGTTATTTATGGAGTTCACATATTGTGATATTCTCAATAAAACTACAAGCGAACCTGTAATTCTACGTCTCCAGCACTCAAGATTGTTTGAGAGATTTCTGTTAGGTTCTTATACTAGTGCATAGGTGAGCAACTGAGGGGAAACGTTTTAGTCCCCATCCCTTGCTGTGACGTAAGAAACCTGTTCTTCATGTTCAGTGTCACGTCGAAACTGCTTTATGCTGACGTCAAGGGCAACTGTAGTGGGAGAAATTCCCCTACCGCACAGTGACACGATGTGCCACAGATGCGCACCCATGTACTAGTGCTTTCAGCCTGAATATTTTATCCAATTTATTCATTATCTTCTACCTAAACAGTAAATAAATCCCACAAGGAATATTTAATTCAACATAACGTACACTACCGCCTAATAGTATACTAGCAAAGAACGTAAATCCCAGTTCAGATTGACCGTCATTGTTTTCACATGTGATTCGGCACATTATTTTCCTTTCACTTGATAATATAGTTCTAGCTACATTTCAGGACGTGTGAAAAATAATTATCTTGCCAATAGCAGTTAGTTTTATGAAAATGTAATAAATAAAATTTAATTGTCTCTATAATTTACTTTTTTCTGCTCTAGCCTTTAACACGTATATGCGAGAAAGTTTGTGCAACATATTTTGCACCATTTATTTAGGAAAGTTTCTCTGGGAAGTCAGAAATTGTAATGTCCCTTGTAGCATTTTACTTTCATATTTCAACTATATATATATATGAAAATTGCAATTAATTATTTTTTTTGTTTCTAGAATACATTATTACACATTTATTTTTCTTATGATTAAGAAAATATACATTCAAATCATGAATTATTAATATTTTACGTGTTTTATTACTATACCCATATGAAGTGAATATGGTGAAAGTGTCAATAGACCCTATAAGTGATTCAATTCTACACGTTGAAGACTGCTGACAGTTCTGTCATTGAAGGTGTTTTCTTTAACGACCGTGATTTCTAAAATTATTGTGATAATTCAATATCCACTCTGTTACCAATATTATTTACCTAAAATAAAATAACACTTCATAAATTGATACAAAGATTTGTTAGAATGGAATTACCTTTAAATCCAAACCATGTTAATTTGATGTAAAGCATGACCTATTTGCAGCACATGATCTTATTCACGTATTTCTGATATTCAATATAAGTTAAGTTGTTATTAAGCACAAATTTGGTTATTATGCCTGTTTTATAAACTGTAACGAATTAAATTGACAATGGTAAAACAGTAAAGGATTATTTCAATTGAAGTGTAAAACCCAATATCCCAGCTATATGAAACAGCTTTTCAATTTTCGGGGAAAAGGAACAGTGGAGATTGAATAGCAAAAAAATAAATAAAAACAAATTTAAGCTCAGTAAATTTGACTTATGAATAAGAAGGTTTATTAAAATTTAATTGTTTTATAAAATAATATTATACCTACATCAATTGGGTAATTTAAAAACACTACATGAAATAAGGATCCGGGTAACAGGGTTGAGGGAAAAGCTATCACCGGTGAAGAAAAAACATTCCTTACAAACTGAGATTGTGAAGTCTGGCTAATCTGACCAGATAAGTAAGTTCAAGCTTTGCTGTGTAAAGAAGACTGTACCAAAATATGACTACGCAAAAGAAAAGTAATGGTCAAACTAGTAAGAAAAGTGAAATTACCCCATGTCTGTGAGGTAAGTTATTATCAGGGTATTTTGTTAAACGTTGTTAACTTTAAGATATGACCAATAAACTGAATGGGCCGCACTTTAAATACGAGTATAAAAAATTGCATGTTGACCTGTAATTTGATTATATTTTAAATCCATCTAACAACTTTTAATATTCATGCAGTAACTATTAGTAAAGTTACACCACCAACACGATTAGATAATTCAGTTAATATCCCAGCATTGGGCTATGACCAGAGAATCTATTTGTTATGTAAGATATTTTTGTTCGTTTTTAAGCATTCTGGTTGGCCACTTCTAATATAGTCCCGAGGATGACTTACCACAAAAGACAACCTCCTTGAGAACACTTTCGAATCCAGAGGTAAGATAAAACGTAACTGGCCATTACTGCAGGTGTGAGCTCCCAGCGTCTTGAATTCCAATATCATGAGGAGCCCAGGAAGAGTTTACTTTTGAGCAAACGTATAACTTGAGGTATCATAAGTGTTCCGGCCTTAATCTAATCTCTAATTTCTCAATTCGAAATAATAGGTGCCGGTAACCCCTTAGATCAATCTTACAGACAAATTTGTACTATGCAGAACTATTGCAATGACAAATGTAACATTCTTTACTTGAGAAACATTTTCTCTTCCACCTTGTCTCACCCAATCAATTGAAAACAGTTTGCTTTGTAGTCCCTTTCATATTTGAATGGCAAGACCTATGCTCGTAAAATACGATTGTAGTAATTTGTTTAAATGCCTTGTAATTCTGTGTGCTATTCGAAATATTATTTAAATGCACTAAATGTTTTATTTATTTATTTATTATTCACGAGAGCCTGATCAGGCATTTATATATTGAATCTAATCGGGTTTATTAATTTTAAATTGATTATGTTGATATGGAGTTGGCCTTGTGGTTCAGAGTGAGAGTGTCCCCCTAGCTCCGAGCTAAGAGGTTTTAAAACGCACCAAAGTTCCATAGATTTTTCAGGGTAAATCCAGGGAAGGAAGGCCTTCGGGAGGAGGTACTATAAACTGCAGGTCCCATGTCATAGATTTACGGCACGTTAAAGAACTCCAACCCCAAATTAGAGCATATGGACAATTAATATCTCAAGCATTTCACGTTATACTAGTACCTCAATCTCCTCTCAGAGGACTATTGAGTTGGTGGGATTACGACCTGTCACTCTAATCTCTAAATAAAGTAAGCGTAAATAAATTCGTATTCGATAATGAAATCCCTTTTTGAACGACTCTTTGCTGTGGACTCGTAAGCTTGATTGAACTACTATGGCAGAAATAAAAACATGGCGGACTAAAAGCACAGTAATCGAGATGGCTCCGACGACTCACGATCCCAGTCGTCTGTATTATTCACTAGAAATTTTAGCACATAGCCTATCTACAGGGCATCAATTCCAGATAAGTTACAAGCGTGTGCTCCAGCGCTGCACAACAGCACTTTTACATTAATATTTATTACTAGGGCCCGGATTTGAACGGATTTCCTAATTAGAACGTTTTAACGTACTTTTCCGTTTCATGCCCCTTGCTTCCAAATAGGCCTATATGGACCTTATAGAACCTAAAATGAGCTAAACTGGACTGAAGGGCCTACAAGGGGCTAAAGAGGACTTTTGCTGAAAAACTAGGGGCTAAAGAAAATTTTTGCAGAAAAACACTATTTTTAAATACATTTTCCAATTAATGCGAAGGAAAATAAATATGTGAATTTGAGGATGAACTTCTTTCCTGCTAATTAGTATGGCTAGATTGGGGTATCACATTTTAATTATTTTATACATTGCCATAAGTGTATAATTCAGGGCATACTTTACCATGAACTGTATTCATCCTCTTATTCCATACATCAGGCAACAAAAATTTGTTATTCGAACGGTAGAACAAATTAAGTGTTTGACTTAGGTCTAAATATCAGGTGGCTACATTTCTTGAACAAATTGTGGTTTTTATGTTGAGTTTGAGCCAGAAAACTACCTCGTCAATCGAAATGGCAATTTCCCAGGCAAGCTAGCTGTACGGAGTTTATATGCTATTCCACTCATATGTTATTACATTGTTTAATAATAATAAAATCAGGTAAACTGATGTAAAAAAGTGCCAGTATGTTTTTTTAATCAGTTATGACTGCAATTATGATATGTAGAATATGTTTTTTTAATTGATTTACAAGTTAAGCTCCAGATTTATTCATTAAGCAGGGCTTAGGGAAGAACAAAGGTCTAGTTTTCTTTTTAATCAGATTAAAATCTTCCAGCATCAGCTGAACTGTACAGATTTTTGATATCTTGACAATCGCACACTCACATAAAAATACGAAAAAGAAAGTGAAATTGGCTGTGTTCGGGATTTGAACCATGGAACTCCATAACGTGAGGCCAAAACGTTACCATCTCGGTCACCTGGGTCAGTTTAACGGTCTAGTTGGATAAGCGCACGTAAAACAATAGTGTTTTTGGTCATAGCTATCTCTATTTTAATTTCCAAAGCCGTATAATATAACAGTAAAACAATTGACTATGTTGTCATGATAAATGATTTGCTTTTTTTTTTTTATACAAATTCTTTCGAATACGTATATTATCATAAAATAGGCACCAAATTGAGCATTACTCCGGAACAGGTGAACCGATTTCATCCAGTATCAGTAGACGTCTTCCCATGAACACTATAAATGTGTATACCAAATTCCATAAAAATCCGGTAAAGCGTATTTGAGTTACCGCGTTTTTAAAATAGACACTAAATTGGGGTTTACTCCGGTACCGGTCAACCGATTTGGTCCAATATCGGTAGACGTATTCCCATGTACATTATAAATAGGTATACAAAGTTTCAGGAAAATCCAATAAAGCATATTTGAGTTATCGAGACTTCTCATATATTAACATAAAAGGCAATAAATTGGGCATTATTCCGGTACTGGCCAACCGATTTGGTTGAACATCAACAGACGTCTTTCCATGGATAGTATAAATGCGTTTTACGAAGTTTCATAAATATCCGATAAGGCGTATTTGAGCTATTGCGCCTTTAAAATATACACTAAATTGGGTTTTACTCCGGTACCGGTCAACAGATTAGGTTCAAATTTAACAGAGTACTTTTCATGGACGTCATAAATGCGTATACCAAGTTTAATGGAAATCCGATACAGCGTATTTGAATTATGGCGCCTTTCTATTAGAAAGGCGCCATAATCTATTAAAATAGGCACTAAATTGGGTATTACTCCGGTACCGGTGAACCGATTTGGTTCAATATCAATAGGGTTCTTCCCATTGACATTATAAATGTGTTTTCCAAGTTTCATGAAAATCCGAAAAAGCGTATTTGAGTTAGAGCGCGTACAGACGGACGGACGGACAGACAGACGGACGGACAGACATTTTTCGTCCCCCACACAATCTCATAAAGTACCATACTGGCACTTAATAATTACAAGTTTAATGTAATCTAAAAATACCCTGCCTTACTTTAGAATTGTAATAGTGACCAACAGACCAACAGAATGAAACCTGAACATGAAGATACACCATGCCAATAATATGAGCTAGAGATTGATTAAAACTGAAGTTGAACGAAAGGCGCCATTGTTTATGTCTGCTGCAACTTATTCACCAGTACTGTGAAGCGGTTCAGTCTACGCTCTAATCGTGCAGGCTTTAGAGCAAATGCATCGGACAGAAGCATGGACTGGCATGAAATTCAGCACTGAAAATTGTTTAAAACTAGGAGGTGCCCGTGGCTTCGCCACGATAATTCTTTTAAAAATTAAAAATTAAGAGTATAATAATTATTAAAGCATTATATTTATTAACACTTCCACGCGAATCATTCATAAACTAAGCCATTAATAATTAATGAAACAGCTAAAATTCCTGCTTTAGAGTACATTCCACGACATGAAAGCGCCCCCTGGGAAAACTATATCAGAATCGATTATGCAGTTCCAAAGAACCTGTGAACACATAATACCTATTGTTTCTCAGCTGTTTATTGACATTAATATGATGTTAATTTTATTTTATCAATTCAGTGTAATTTTCAGAAATTATATAATGTTTCAAGGGAAGGAATGGTTTGTTTGGATTAATATTATCAGCGATATTTCAAGAGATAAAACCATCAATATTTTACAGCTGTTGCCCCCGGCTTCGCCCGCCATTATTCATTGACTCCAGGATTTTTAAGAAAATTACACTGGTAGATTATTAAAAATGTTTGTGGTTCAGAGCTATGAAAATTGTAAGTAAAAATAAAATTAGAATATTTGTTCATTGTGTTCATTTCACTTAGGCCTTATATAATAAAGAAACGGGTTTCCTTCCTAATATTGTAGTCGTCATGAAAGTTTAAACTGCGAGAGACGAACATCGCCGAGTATACCCGATGTCTCACGAAGCGGGCGAGCAAGCACGCTATTTAGGGCCGTTGAATTGTATAAGAGTAGATGTTCATAATAATTATGTATTTGAAGCCACTCCATTAAGTAAGAAAGATACAAGAAAGATACAACTGTATATAATACGAGGGGAGGAGCACAAGTCATTTGAACTATTTTTTTCTCAAAATAAGGCGATGGAAAAATAAAATAAATGATTTATTGCAATCAATGGTCATAGTATGATGAATAGAGCTCTGGTGACATATGGCAGGGGAAACAGGAGCACCCCGAGGAAACCTGCCGCGTTCCCATTTTGTCCACCGCAAATTCCACATGGATCCACCGAGATTCGATCCCGGGTCCCAGCGGTGGAAAGCGAGCGGTCTAACCACTCAGCCATGGGGGTGGAGGCAATGGAAAAAAAGAGATATTGTATGTCATGGGAGAGTGAGGCATCTCTTAGTTTGTGGACACATCGTTTAGAAGCATTGTGAGGTACGGTTGTATGAGTAGAGGCGATGGTAATTTAGTTGTGAGATAACCGCCATGCAGAAAGGATATGACAAGATGTGAACAACATTCTTACGTCAAAATAGTCACTATCCAAGAGAGAAATTCCACGCAATACCACAAGGAGCTTAAGCAATCCATGGGGGAAAATGTCCATACGTACCGGAACATCATGAAGATGTTATGTGTGCTTTCATGCTTCCAACTACCACAATATATTAGAAAGGCACGATGCAGTCCGACATCTAGTACCCATAATCTTCATTATACATAGGCCTAGATTCCATACCATGCCCTTTCTTCAAAATTTTAAAAAGGGCTCAAATTTTCAAAATGAAATACTGTTGCCATTACTTATGCCCCATAAAACATACATACTTATGCCCTCGCATTATATATATATATGTTATATATTAGAGTGTTATGTCATTGCTGTGAATACTCTTCATCTGTAATAACCAGGCCCGGATTCTGATGACCTAAAATTGTTTGAAAAATGACCCTAAATTTTAAAGAAACTGACTTAATAATTATAAAAAATTAATAAAAATTATTGTACATACAAAGTTATAGACTAGTTTGTACATAATTGTAAAAACTGTAAATAACCGTAATGCTGTGAATGTTCTTTTCTCACGGAAATTTATACTGGCACTGAGGCACTGGTGAGTCAAAATTCGGCACATCCTTTTGTGGTCTGCCGGATTATATTGTTGTATATTGAGGGTAAACAGTAGTTTGCACTCTCAAATCCAAGTAGGTGGCAGATTCTGGTGCCAAGTCAATCTAATAACAATAGTAATACCGTATAACACAAAATTTTGGCGTTTCTTTGATTCTCATTTCCGACTGAGACATGTCAACACTTTAACGCCGAATTTTTCCTTCTTGCATTCAACAAACAACACTTCAAAGACAGCACCGCTAGCGACGAAAAAAGTTAATACAGCACACTCAATGTAAATACATGAAAATGACTAAATAAGGAAGCAAATGACATGAAAATAACAAAATAATGACCTAAAATTGAAATAAATGTCCTAAAAATATAAAATTGCATAAAATGACAAAACATGACCTAATAAAAATGCATTTCTATAATCTAGAGGCCTTGATTAGGATTCGTCCACAAGTTGGCAATGTCTATGCAGCATCAATAAAAAGATGACATATCATTAGAATCCGGGCCCTGGTAATAACTAACTAACTCCGTGGCGCTACATCCCTGGAGGGACTTGGCCTATGGCAGGATTGGGGGGGGCATGTGGTCAGCATGCCGACACCCACGGCCGTTAATTGTGGTTTTCTTGACCGAAGCCGCTACTTCTCAATCAAATAGCTCCTCAATTTGAATCACGAGGCTGAGTGCACCCCTACCAGACCTCCCTACCTCAGAAAAATCAGAGGAGGTACCGGGAATCGAACCCGGGCCAACGGATCTGTAGTCAGCAACGCTAACCACAAGACCATGCCGGCGGACTCTTCATCTCTAATGGGGTAAGTTAATTACGAAGTCCTTCCATGAAGAAGTGTTGGCGTATTTTTAATATTGAACTTAAAAGCTGGATTTTATTACCTGATTACTATGTAAGTACCTTTAAATTGCATGTACTTTCATTATTCGGTATGTTTACCCTAGAGTAGTGATGCTTTGTAGAGAAGAGCAGTAATGTATCGCAGTGCGCAGTCAAACTTCTTGCAGGTGGTGAAAACAAGACTGTTTTATATATTTTTGTAGAATTAAAACCGTTCAGAAAAATCAGGCGGTAAAACATGTGATCCATACATGGAGAAACCATTAGTTCCAGAGAGAAAGCAAATCGATGTGTTAAACATAATTTACCTAAATGATATTAACATGTATGCATTTATATCCCTAACATCCCCAGTATATAATTATGACAAAACGCCTGCGCCTGTGCGAAATTTACGTTAAATGTATTATTATATAATAAGGAAATATACTGAATAAAATAATAATGAAGTTACATGAAAGAAGAAACAAGTAAGCTCACCAATCTTTCTGATACCAAATAGCACTGCGAGTGTATAAATTCAGTATTAGAATAATTATTCGTTTGTTTCATATCTTAGATTACTTAAAATGTATATCCAAAGAGTTTAGTACATTGGAAGGAATTTTCGTTGGACTAAAATCCCCTGGATAAATTCTTAAGTTCATGTAATTCCTATTGCCTCTTCCTTACATTGAAGTCATCGTAGTAAATGTAAGATTTAATGAATTTTTAGTCGGCTTAGAGCCTTAGAGGATATTGATTATATACAGAACAAAACAGATGTATAAAAAATTGCACATAATTTGAATACCGGTATCCAAAAATAATGATTCCTTCATTTTAAAGAGAATAAGAAAGTGCTTGAAATAACAATGAATGAAATAATTTCTCAAAGGTCTATGAATTAAGGTCTCATGTATTTTTTAAAAATCTGAATATGATGACCGAATAAGGCAAAAATCAGAGTACGAAGCCATGTTCACTTAATTACAATGTAATTTCTTTTAAAAATAAGAATTATGCCAAGGTAAATTTACAACCAAATGTAAACTATAGTTAGATGAAACAAGAAAATTTAAAATATTTTTACAAATAATTTTATTGAATAAACGTTCATGTTTGGAGTTAATATTAATTTTCCTCAAATTAATAGCATAAAAAACAATAATTGTAGTAAATACACCATCAATAATAAAATACAATACATAAATACGTAAGAGAAATTTAATAAGGTGGAAAGTTAATAAATATGGTAATAAATATAAAAATCTACAGTTGAATTATAATCAAGCAATCAATAATTTAAAAGTTAATTTATAGCTGAATTAATTTGTAATTGAATACTTTAAAATAAATTTAAATATTAATTGATTGTGTATATTTATCATAAAGTCTTTAAATGAAATTCTATTTATACTGAGCAATCAGAATGCTTGTGTAGTAATGAATTATCCAATCGAGAGTTAAAACTTACAGACTTGAGGTAGATGTTTGGATTTCATACCATGAGTTAACATTTCGTTTACTTTTTGTTTTAGATTCTGTGTGATTAACGAGAATATTCTTCGATCCCCTGTAGAAAAAAGAAAGTTTATGCATACTAATACAAACTTCATGAAATCAAATTAGTTACTTAGTTCAAATGGTGTCGCTGTTTATACTGCCTTGCGTCACGGAATCTTCATATCCATAATAAAGTGTGACATGCCTCACACAATTACATTTCATTACAACGAAAACAGCTTTTACTTTATCAAATTTCTCTCACGGTTTTCTACTATGGACCTCCTTGAAAGTTATACAAAATTACTATGTTAATGTACCTGAAGTTGCTAAAATCCGCATAGCCCTATTTTTAGAAAGTAGGCCAGTAAAAATAGGTAGAAAAACAAAAAAAAGTTCGTACTACTTTTTCTGACTTAAGACCCCTTCATCTCTCATAGTTATAAATTGGCATAAGTGTCGTTTTTCTTCCCTATTGTACAAGCCATGGAAACTCCCGGGGCTGCTGGAGGTTAAGGCTCTCGGATGAAACTGTTATTAACTTTTCACTTATAAACGTTTAAGCGATTTTCTTTCATATTCTGTACACAGATAGGCCTATGTGATATTTCAGTTTGTCTTATATTGGAGATGTAAGAAAACGTTAGATCCTATTCTTTAAAGTATTAAAATGTCTACAATTATGAAATCTGCATATAGCTAGTCTAAGCATTAAGGTAACTAAATCAAAAGAAAACGAAAATGACTTCAATACGGATATTGTTTTAATAAGTTTTGGAAACTTCTGATACTCGTATATTAATATGCATCCTTACCATAACATGGAATAAGAAGGATTATAAAGGCCTAGTTTGTTTCATATTCTTCTTCTAGGGGCAAGCACACTATATTTCAGTCAATAACATATTGACTCTATGTCAACCAATGACTCAGAACGAGAGAGTTAAAACTAGGAAATCACACTTTTCTGGAGAGCCATTTATGATTTGTAATGTGTTTGTATTGAAGCTAAGAATTCAGAGATTGATCAGAAAGTGATGAAAATGGGTAAAAAATGTATTTTATTCATATAAACAAATTTCAATGTTGATATTTATAGTTCTATTTTTTTGGAATTGCAACTGTTTTGACATTAAATTATCAACCAAAAATTTTGACAGTCGTCTGTTTCTCCTTCATAATATAGCAATATAGCTCTGTCGTACAAGTGCTTTATATTGTTACAGGGAAGTTAAGCTAAATTAATGTCTTCCATAATGAACAATAATATAGGCCTACAGCCTAATATACAGGCTATGCATATATTATGTAGTGACTTGGTGAGTGCAAATTAACAAGAGAACAAAATATAGCCAGTAAACTAAAATGAATGCTGTATGGTCGAAATTATTCATAAGCCCTAACTTGCACTAAACAATGAAAATAACCCAATATTTGTACCTAATATAAAATAAAAATGTTATATTCTCGTTTACCAATAGCAATCTCTTCATCACCAGATTTAACTTTCAAGGCATTGAAAACTTCTGCCTGCACACTCGGAATAACATCAGTGTTGCAGAGATCAAGCAATTACAAGTAATACCTGGTAGTGAAGAATGCTCAGTTACCTAATCAGAGAATTCATTATAAACATAAATGGCAGTAACAATATGACTCGGCTTGTTTCCTCTACTTTAGAAAATGGAACAGTCAGTTTTGTTGCACTTTAATATTATAAGCATGTGTTTCTGCGATAAGTCGATTATTATCAATATTCTTACCTATTTATAATAACATAGTGCACATAGAGATTATACTCAGTGATACCACCCTCTTGTATGACTAATGGTGTACAGTTCGAATTGGTAATGTAGGTAGCAAACTACGAGTAACCACTTTCTTGAGTAATAAAAAGATATCCCTATGATTAGCACTATAGCATTAAAATATGAGACCATAATCTAAAAACACTTTAAAAAGTTTGCTTCGGAAAAGAATTTTGAATATTAGTATATTAGTAGATAGACAACATTTATTCACTTTATGTACTTATGTCAGTTTAATTTGCTGTCTATGTACACTTAAATGTTTACTTTGTAAACTGTCGGTTACTTTTCTTAGTGTAAAAGTTATCTTTCATGTTTTAGCGTCATTAATTTTGAATACATTAACTGTATTGCACATCTTCAATTTAATTCATTATTCTGTTGGTACAGCAATCAATTAATTTAAGAATTTTGTCAGGTTTAAGAAAGAGGAGTTCTCAGAATACGGTATTACAGTGCGTACACATTTGATGATAGTTCATTGGTCATTATTAAGAATAAAAAGAAGTCTAGTATTGTTCCAGGGAGATAATATTGGATAGAGAGCTGCCTGTGCTTCTCGGACCAATTATTTCAATAATGTAGCTACGCTTCTTTGAATGTAAGGTAGGGAACTATTCATTGTCTGTTATTCCATAATATGCCAATATTAGTATCGGCATCACCCTAGCTAACTTCAAATTGTGTAATATGTAATAGATTCCTAACAACCACATTCGATAATCACTGTACATTCTAGATTCTTCATCCGTCTCCAGATTTTCGGAATGGCAGATATGGAGTAGCAATACCTATTGTACCCTTCGAAATGCCAATCATTAATTTATTTTGACTTGAAAGAATTTCAGGAACGTGACCAGTGACATATTGTCGATGGAACGTCTACCTAGTGAAGCTAAATATTAGCCGGCTTCAGACATGAGGCAATTGATTTCCGATGGACACATCTCCTGTATAATGTTCACTGGAGGGATCTTCCAGACAATTGTGTACGTGGTTGGACTTGGAAAACATCGTAAAGTCATCTGACGGTGAAATCCTGCGGTTAGGTACAGTTGCATCCCATGGAAATTGTTACTGTATGATATATTAACTATCTTAGCACGAAGTGTATTTGGAATGAATGTATATTCAGCAATGAACACTATACAAATTGTTCCTGCGTGATGAGAATTACTTTTCTGATGTAAGTTAGAAAGCATCATAATGAAGGTAACTAAATACACTGACGCAGGCTGCAACTTGGTTTAAAGCAAATGGCTTTATGCTAAATGAAAGTAAGACTCAACAAATGGCTTTTGGTCTCAGAGAAATGCCTAATGAGGATAATTTAAATAGTGTAAAATGTTTAGGCGTAATTATTGATAATAAGTTAACATGGGAACCGCACATTATTTATATCTCTAAAAAGTTGTCGAGGGCAATATATCTATTAAAGCAACTAAAAAATCATATTCCCATTAAATATCTTAGATCTGCATATTTTGAATTTTTTCAGAGTATAATTTTATACGGTATTTTATTTTGGGGTAACAGTAGTCATATCAATGACATACGTTACTTTTACTGCAAAAAAAGGCAATTAGAATTCTGTCTGACTCACATAATCTAGCTCACTGTAAGACTTTATTTGTGAATCTAAAAATTATGACAGTCGTTAATCTTTACATACATACAGTTCTAATTTATATAAAAAATCATTTAGATAATTTTCAGCACAGACATGATATCCACTCCTACAACACTAGAAGCAGTTTATGCATAAACTTGCCCCACTATCGATTATCGAAATCTGCAAATAGCTATGAAATTTTAGGTTTAAAATTATATAATAAACTACCATTAACTTTAACAAATATACCATTAAATTCTTTTAAAAAAGCATTATATAAATTGCTGATTACAACACCTTTTTATTCGTTGCAAGATTTTCTTGACACAACATTGACAGTAGACTAAAGATCTAATTTCCTATTACATATGAAGTTCTAATTTCCTATCACACATATCTCTATCCTTATTTCCCATAATGTGATGTCACACATTCTGTATTGTAAACTTGCTTATGTTAAATTAATATCAGTACATTATAAACTACTGTTCATTAATGTTATTTTCTTTGTTTATATTTTTGTAATTTTCTATTGATATTATAATAGCATGTGTTGGGATGTTTGGTCTTGTTTACATGTTTAGGGCATTTCTAGTGTAAATATTTTATAATTTCTCATGATTTCTTCACTTAGTGCATTTGTTGTATATTCTTGTACTTTGACTTTGTCTATTGCTTCTGGCTTAACGACAATAAAATATTTATTGTTATTATTATTATTATAACTCTCTGCTCACTAAAATGGCTAAGTAGATAAATGCATACGTATGGAAGAGCAATTATATAAGATACGAAGTAAAATATGAAAAATTTTATACTTGCTTTTGTCACAATCTATATATATAAAAATGAATGTATGTGTGTGTATGTGTGTGTGTGTGTGTGTGTGTGTGTGTGTACTTTATGCATTACTACACCATTCATCCGATCGCCATGAAACTTTGGGAAGTTGTTGGGTACATTCCCGGGAAGGTTTCTGTCATACTACATTTTTAATTTTAGCCTTCGTTCGCGAGTTATGAGTGAAAAACGGCAAGAAAACGTGCATTTTTTACGCTTTCGAAGCATCAGTTTTGAGTTATTCATTTCAGTTGTCAAATCAATTGCAGAAGGCTTTGTCTATTATTGTCATACCTTGGAAATAATATCGTCGCGATCGCTATGGAAGGCAATGGATATCTCAGGTTATTATAAAAGCTATAGATGTCGATAAGGTAATGTTAAACATATTTTATTTGACATGGAGTATAGTTTACAGAAAATTCCGGGGAAGTTGCTTAGTTCGGGGTCCTGGCTACAACGTTTTTATATGTAATCGTAATTAAAATATCTTATGTAGGGTCGTTAAATCTGCCTGAATTGTAACGGAATTATAAGTCTGGACAAATGAATATAGAAATCACGGCCTCAGTAGGCTTATTCCATTCTTCACCTATATAAATAAAAACTAATGTACTATGTCTGTCTGTCAAATACATTTACGCACTTTTTTTATCGTGAGTTTAATCGATTTCAATTCTCATAATCTTTCGAATACTGCATTTTTCCATTTATTTTCTAATCGTGAAATTCACTTCAAAGCCGGATTTATAGCTGTTCCATTAATTAGGCCTATCAAATGTTTAGTTTACACCTATGAATGTTTCGCGTGCATAGTGTTAATAAATATAATACTTTAACTATTTTGCTCTTAATTGTTAATCTTTCAATTAATTATCTTGGGAGAAGCCGTGGGGATCTGCTATAAGCTATAATAAGCTATAGCCCATCTAGCGTTTTCTGAGGGAATAGTTTGTGTGTGATAAGTCGTTCTTCCCCATTTCAAATTCTTAATACCTATATAAAGACCTTAAAGACCTAGAGTTTGAAAATCGAAAGTCCTTCATAAGTCATTTTCGCATTAACAAAATACAAAACCCGAGCGACGCCGGGCCTTTTAAGCTAGTAATATATAAAAATAGATGTAAAGACCCAATAATAACTTTACCCTAAGCGTCGACTGTTGCAATTTTCTTACCTTTTATACGCTAATATAAAGTATGTATACCCATAGCAGATTGCGCATTTCACAGAAAATCAGTAATGTGTTGCTTATAACTAGGCCTAACAATAATTTCTGTGAAAGAATAAAAAATTAAATTAAGCAGTTATTGAAGAAAATATATTAAAAAACGGAATAAATTTTAAAAAATGATCTGAAAACATAACATTATAACATTTTTATAAGTAGTAGAAATACGAGTAATAAGCGGATGTCGTTAAATGATTCTCACATCCGCAAGATTACTGTCGAATAAATATTGTATAATATCCATGATCATTTTTTAATCTTGAAGCTTTGATGTTCAAGACACACACACGTAACACACTCGGACAGTTTTCTAAAAGTGATATGTTTGAACTTAGGAAACCTTGAAACATACACATAACTAAATTTCAGGCTCGATACAATATTTCTACGGAAGTTCAGGCTCATGGCTCATAACTAGTGGGTTTTGGCTAATGTATACACCAATCAACGCTAATGGCTCTTGCTCGTGGATAATACCCCAAAAATGTTCATGACTCTTCATATCTTATATACATGTGAAAATGTATTTCGTTCCTCGACTAGCATTGATGTCTACGTTGTAGGTTGCAGGCATTCCCGCTTACAAAGCCTGGTGAGGTTATTCAAGTCTACTGTAAGCAAGTGGTTCATAGTTCGTTTATTGTAGTTCCTGAAGTTAGTTATAAACGATCATTGTAGCTGCTTACTTCTTATCCCATTTTCAAGTCGTTGAATCATATTAACTTATGTTTGTGAGGCAACTGTACATTTGAATCCTGCTTTATTAATGGATGAGTATAAGTTACTTTAAAAAGTACAGTACACAGATTATAGAAAACATTTTATAAGAAATCATTCAATTGCCAAATAGAATAGAAAATCAACAATTTATGTGGGTATATTAAATGTACTTAACGGCCGTGGGTGTCGGCATGCTGACCACGTGCCCCCCTATCCTGCCATCTGCCTGTAGGTAGATGACGCATCGGTCGGGTGGTAGGCCTTGTCCCTTCGGGATGTCGCGCCACGGAGTTTTTTTATATTAAATGTACATTAAAAATTAAACGATATGCAAATTAGTCAAACCGGAGAGAAAAAATCATTCGATTGTACTTTAGGCCTACATGTACGCAATGACCCAGTATTCGCTTTGAAAATATTAATTCATTTACTGGGTTTTTGGCAGCTCGGTCACTGATTGACTATCCTCTAGGGCTAATCAAAGGGCTTTGGGGTTTCAAACATCGCAAGATAATATTATAATATTATAGAAAATTATAATATGGCTTTTATGGAACAAAATAGATAAACAGCAATCACCCGCATTTAAACGAGGTAGTCTTGGTTCACCTTAGTCCGGATAAATGATTTTATCTTAATAATAGTAATAATGATGGCAATCAAATAATAACACCAATAACAACAACAATATTAAATATAGAATATTTTAAACACAGGGTTCATTTTCTCTTGGAAAAGCTGTTTAAGCTTATACACTTTCACGAGCGCGGGAAAAGTGTATGTATTTCCTATGATATATGGAAACGTCAATAATTAAAACCGACTGTGTAAGCTGTAGCTAAGTCTTCGGTTACGACTTTTTGTACCGCATCATCCCACATACAGTCTGTGGCCATTCTTTGCGCGAGCTTGCACTCTTTTCGATGCCAGCTGGGGGGCTCAAAATACCACTCCACGTGACACTTATATTAAATTTTTTTCCAAGCCGCATTAAAGTAAAGGGGGAAAGAGGTTTGGGTATAAAAAAGAAACAGTAGTGAAACCATAGAGAAAAGAACCTTACTACAGCAACTCAGGAAGGGATAGCAAGAGGGGTTGAGGAGTGTAGAATGTCATCACTGCTGCAACAAGCGGAAATTTAATTTCCAAGAGTGCAAGCTTTTATATAAGAGTTCTTTTTACAACTACTACCATCACCACTACTACCTGGCGTTCGTGCTGAATTCTTAAGGTGGATATGGATTTCAAAGCTATCGGAAGTGTAAGCCCAGGATTTCTCGTTAGCAGAGAAATTGAATCCAGGTTTTTAAAGTCTGTTCCCAGTGACATTGATGAGAGAAGAGCTTTGAAACGCACCTGATGTATACACCAGACATCATTCAAGATTATTCTATGCTTCAAATAAAAGTACACGAAGCCTCAATCAAGCTTTTCTATTTTTCCTTTTAGATTTGTATAGAAGCAAGACGGATACGTATTGTAGGTATTAGCCAATATAATTATTATATTTACCCTTAAATGATTAAAATAATAACATAATTCCTTCCTTCTCAGCCTCTTTTATTTTATTTTTCTAGGCTTTTTGGTTATGTTCAACCATCTTCATAGGATCTCGCTTGTAGAGTTACAATCAATAAGAACAAAACTGCTTTATCATTAGCGTCATCTATAAATATAAAAAGGAATGTATGTATGTATGTGTGTGTGTGTGTGTGTGTGTGTGTGTGTGTGTCCTTTATACATTACTACACCATTCATCCGATCGCCATGAAACTTTGGGACGTTGTTGGGTACATTCCCGGGAAGGTTTCTGTCACACTACATTTTTAATTCTAGCCTTCGTTCGCGAGTTATGAGTGAAAAACGGCAAGAAAACGTGCATTTTTTACGCTTTCGAAGCATCAGTTTTCAGTTATTCATTTCAGTTGTCAAATCAATTGCAGAAGGCTTTGTCTATTTTTGTCATACTTTGGAAACAATAGCATCGCGATCGCTTTGGAAGGCAATGGATATCTCATGTTATTATAAACGCCAGAGAAGTTAATGATAAGGTGATGATAAGGTAATATTAAATATTTATTTAACGTGGAATATGCTTCTTATGAAAGATGGTTTACAAAAAATTCCGGGGAAGTTGCTTAGGTCGGGGTCCAGGCTACAACATTTCTACATGTAATCATAAGTAAAATCTCTTATGTAGGGTCGTTAAATCTGCCTGAAATGTAACGGAATTATAAGTCTGGACAAATGAATATAGAAACTATGGCCTCAGTAGGCTTATTCCATTCTTCATCTATATAAATAAAAACGAATATATGTCTGTCTGTCAAATACATTTAAACACATTTTTTTTTTATCGTGAGTTTAATCGATTTCTATTCTCATAATCTTCTGAGATTGCAGCAACGCTCGACGGGTAATCTATATAGATCTTCTATAGGCCTATAGCCTACATAAAAATGAATGTATGTGTGTCTGTCCTTTATGCATTACTATGCCAATCATCCGATCACCATGAAACTTTGGGAAGTTGTTGAATACATTCCCGCAAAGGCATGCTACATTTTTAATTTTAGCTTTCGTTCACGAGTTATGAGTGAAAACGGGATTGAGACGTACATTTCTTGCGCTTTCGAAACATCAGTTTTCAGTTGTCTAATCAATTGCAGATGACTGTGCCTACTTTCGTCATACCTTGGAAATAAAAGCATCGCGATCGTTCGAATTTTGTAAGCCCACCATGGCCGAATCATTTGTTTATAATGTCAAGGCACGCAGACAGATGAAATTTTCACCCTAGACGGAAGAAGAATAGTGAATATAGCCCTAAATGGACAAACATTATGCAGGTTTTTTTTTAGGCCAGGGAACTTGAATCTGAGGTTATTTTTCCCATGCTGCGCTTTCTAATCGTGGAATTCACTTCAAAGCCGGATTTACAGTTGTTTCATTAATTAGGCCTATCAATCGTTTAGTTTAGACCTATGAATGTTTCGTGTGCAAAGTGTTAGTAAATATAATAGTTTAATTATTTTGCTCTTAATTTATAATCTTCCTATTAATTATTGTGGGCGAAGCCGCGGGGATCTGCTATAAGCTATAATAAGCTGTAGCTTATCTAGCGTTTTCTGAGGAAATAGTTTGTGTGCGATAAGTCGTTCTTCCCCATTTCAAATTCTAAATACCTATATAAAGACCTTAAAGACCTCGAGTTTGAAAATCGAAAGTCCTTCATAAGTTATTTTCGCATTTACAAAATACAAAACCCGAGCGACGCCGGGCCTTTTAAGCTAGTTTTTAATAAAAACTACTAAAACTTAAAATGTTCTTAAAACAAAAGTAATATTCACTTCTTGATTAATTTTCTACGTCGTGTGAACACGCCAGTGATGAAGCCCTTTATGAATGTAACACTGCAAGAGAGATTCCCTGAAGATGGTTGAATGTAACCGAAAGGCTTAGGAAAATAAAACAAAGAGGTTGAGAAGTAAGATATTATGTTATTATTTTATTGATCGAGCTCAACAATACTACCCAGCATAATTTTAAAAACTTGAATTTGTGTCTATTTTTCACCGGATATAACGTTCCAGACAACCAGAGAACCAAAATTAAAATTTCAGAAAAGATCTTGAGTTTGTCTGTTGTATATCCTATTGTATTTGGACATTACAGCATATCGAAGAATATAATGGCAACATAGATTTTTTATAAAATTTATCCAAATTGTGTTTGAAGATTTTGAATATTCTTGAGTTAATGTCCGATGGGCAGTCTCTATCAAAACACCCAAAGACCAAGTCCCTCTTCATGACCAACTCTGCATTGCTTATGGGGAGGTACTTCAACGAATACCCTGCTTACAAAGCTTTACCTGGAAAGAGAGGCGATAAGTTCACCACATTCATTACTTTATTTTGATAGATTACCATAATGATATGGTTATCTCAGATAGTTTGTTACATTCTATTGGCAGAGCTACCGTTCGTATTTCCATCTGTTTGTAAATTCTTATGTTATGCAAACGGGTTGTTTGATTTTCTTCCAATTTCAATTTTCATTTTGTATTTATTACTAGAAATTACAATATAAGTGTATAGAAATGCGGTTTTGAACGCCACCCGAAGAAGCAAATCTTGTGCTCGGGAGCGGTTCAGAACAATACAATAAAGTAACTTAAGACTAAAATAATTATTTACACTAATTCAAAAAATTGATTTACAAAACATAGAAAAGTGTGTGTTAATTTTATTTCCAGTAAGGACAGAACATGTTATGTTTACAATGGAAATGTACGAATAAATACAATAATATATTTATTTTTGTTAAACAGATATTAAGATAAGACAAAGCAATTATATTCATATTTTAAAGTTTAATATTGGAAATGTTGTAGTAAAGACAGAAGTGAGGAAATAAAAGTAATTACATAACATTTCTAATTTTAGACTTAAATTGTTTGTTGTTTAAGCCAGTTAATTCAGGATGGTTGCTAATAAATGAATTCAATAGTCTTTACGAATTTGGCTACAATGTTCCTTGAAATAATTAAAAATGACGTATCTCTTAAGATTTTTGTTTTGTTTGTTTTTTGTTTTTGTTTTAAGATGGTGGCCGTTTTACTGGTTCTTCAACTTCTTTCAACGATTCTAACGGTTTAAGCGATACTAATTTGAAGACTACTTCTAGTCTCGAGTGTACAAATGTATGCAGCTTTGTTCTACTACATTTTTGACGTAACCGGTTTACCGGCATTTCGTCTGTTTGTGAATTTGTGTGTTACTTCCTCACGACCAAAAGCGTTGTTCAATTTTCTTCCAATTTTTCTTGAATGTTTCTTGAATTCATAAACTTTTAACTTCTGTTCGGCGGACTTTTTTAATCACTGAGGATAATTTCAATAAAATTGTTGTGTATTACAAGTGATATCTGTAATACAAGGAAACGACCCGTTTCCCCTCCCTTCAGGGGACTAATCCTGCTCCTAATCCTAATCCTAACACAAGGATAAGATATGCGCGTGTAAATATAAAGCATTACTAAATTATAGCTAATTTTATAATTGTCGACTTTTTGTGAACAAACTTAAGCAAATTTTCCTCGCATTACTGCCACAGCAGTTAAAAGGGTAAAAATAACACTTGTATAAGACTATTTTATCAGTTTCAAGTTGAAGAGCAGATTTAAGATTTCTTTGGACGCGAGGTCTACTATTCATGGTACTACTAATTATAGATCATATACATACATAGATCTCTCGATGATTTAAATAAGGTCCAATTAGAGTACTTAACAATAATTTATCAGTCTTATGTCACTGAAGATACTTATATTACATTGTGTAGATATAATTTGTCCTGGGCGAGAATCAATGCCGGTTTTTTAGCTTGGTACGCCGACACCGAGCCCACTGGACTACTACTATACGACATATTCAGTGCTATTCTATATACTCTATATAATGGGGACATTTCTACTATGCCTGAAATATAGTGTACCAACATCTTTGTGATTAGTAGAAAACAATGACCGTTTCAGATGCTCGTTGAATGATATTCAAGGTATTAGGTTAATAAATACTTATTTATTGATTATTATTACTACTAATCGATTATTAATTTGTTTTAGTAATATTTTTAACGACTGATTGAATAACTCTTACTTTCTGACTTGTTTAGTAAATTATATTATTTACTAATGATCTGATTATAGGCTATATTATTCTGCTTATATATACGTATTTATTTATTTAATAAGCTATTTTCATATTGATCCGTTTCATTGAAAACTATCAACAGGAACTACATCAAACTAATATACTTTATTATTGAGCTGTTTTTATTGCATTTTAAAAGTAATATTTTAATTGTTAATCAAGAAATAGAAAAGAAATGCAGATTTTGTAATTAGAATAAAATAAAAATATAATCGTATTTTATTATTAATTGTTGAACTACAACACAAATAGTAAGCAAATTATGAGAAGATTGTAGGAAAGTAATTCTCTGACCCTGGGATTCAAACCCAGGACCGTTGCCTATCCGTGTCACTGCTCTACCAACTGAGCTAAAAAGAGTTCGCTTTACAGCGCCAAATGGAACCTTTTACCTATGACATATATCTAAGCAAGTTATAGTTGCTTGACTGAAAAATTTCTCCTTATGGCAAATATTATGTTCACCGCAGTCATTGTTAATAATATGCAAAACATAAAAAAACTCTCTATATTGTTTAAAAGATAGTTTAAGGTTGAATAATATTTTTTGGGGGATTTACTTCTCCTTTAAGCAACGAGTTAGAATTGTATGTGTAATGGGATGTTGAAATACAAATCAACATAACATACACCTGGGAGTCGACCCATTACAGTATGAGTCAATACTGAGCCCTGAGTAAATTATGATTTGTAAACATTAAGACTGTTTTAACGAATTACCAGGTGAATTTATATTGTACATTCAAGCTAGTAGAGCAGTATACGCCACATATTGACTTGTAACATGTTTACATTTCACGGTATTGTTATGCCTTTATAACTGATATTTTAAAACCTTTAATTGTATTTTACTCGTCACAAATAGTATATTACATTTCAATGATTATTGATAATGTACACATGGGTGTCCTGCTACAAACTGAAACATGAAGCTTGATAATTAAATAAAAATATATTATTTATTTATACTCGCGAAGTTAAGGCCATAAGGTCTTTTTCTTCCATTGTATCAGTAGAACTATACATATAAAAAATAAAACGTACTACAAATAATTATTCAAGATTTGATCAATTATAAATTAAAAGTAAACATACTATAAGCAATAAAAATTACAAGGATTTAATTAAAAGTTTGATAAACTGAACAGAAACAAAATTAATGACTAATAAAATGTATATTCAATTTGCTTCTAAATCGTAGGAGATTTCGAAGTCTCTGATATGACAAGGCAACGAATTCGAAAAGCAAGGGACTGACACATTAAAAGTTAGAGAATAGAATGGTGTTGTACGCCGGGGAATAAGTAGTATACTCTGGTTATACGAACGTGAAGTCGAAAGGATATTAAATCGGGATTTTGAATAAACAGGAGAAGATAATGTGCTAATATTCTAAAGTGGGATAGTCTTAACTGTTTCTTTAGGGCAGGTTCTAGATAGGATTATACATATACATCCCACTGTCTAAAACATTTCCGCGCTGACTATACAGCCTATGGAGAAATTTTTTGGCCCTTTCGATTCGTTTGTAATTACCTTCAGTAAAAGTGATGAACTTATCTTTTGTCCCTCTGCCCTCTAGAAAACAATTAGCTCAGCTAAATTCGTTTTCAGTCAAGAAACTTCCTCCGGTAGAGCGTACCTTACCTTCAACTGAAAATACAATATTTATATGAAAGTAATGTATGAATATACTGAATGACAAAGATTATTGGTCATAAGTAGGGCTCGGACTTGAAGGTTTTAACCTATTTTTCCCCAGCTTCCTAATTAGAACATTTTAACGTACTTTTCCGTTTCATGACCCTTGGTTCGAATATAGGAATCTTATAGAACCTAAAAAGGGCTAAATCGGAGTAAAGGATCTAAAATGGGCTAATGAGGACTTTTCTGAAAAACTGGGAGCTAAAGAGGACTTTTTCTGAGAAACTGAGGGCTAAAGAAGACTTTTTCTGAGAAACTAGGGGCTACAGAGGACTTCTGCAGAAAACACGATTTTTAAATAGTTTTTCCAATTAAGTTAATGAAAAGGAAAATAAATATGTAAATTTGTGAATTTTAAGAAAACACATAATAAAAATAAACTTATACAACACACTGGAAATAACTAATCCATTGACGTATCAACTTAAAAAATAACAAGCTGCCGACCGATGACAGAGAAGTATATTAAAAGAACAAATTTGTGACACTCGAGTCCACTTATTTTTGTAGATCGGAAGTGAATCGAGTGGTGTATTGAATAATTGTACCATTAAAGGGTAAATATCTCAATTGATTAGCCTATGCTATTTTTCGAGTGCCGATATAAGAAATAATTACTTGTTTATTTTGTAAAAAATTAGAATAACTGTGTCAAAATTATAATACAATTTTCAGTGTTGATATTAGTGTTTATTATATGTTTTATTAAGACGGTTAAAATCGTTTGTTTAAAGCCTAAAAAGGGCTATTCCACGAAAATAGAAGACTAAAATACCTTTTGTGAAAGCCTACAAATCCGGGCCCTAGTTATAAGTTTAAAATTTTTGGGTACACCTATATCCCTCCAGCCTTATTTCGACATATTAAAGCCTTCGCCTACTAAAGGTTAAAGAATCCGTCATGTTCACTTATTAGTACCTCGAACAGATGTTCATTGAGGAACACTCTATGTTCACAATAAAAAACGTTTTAATGAAAAGATCGTATATCGTTAACACGGCTTACCATAAATGTACAAGGAAAGCGTGTAATATACACACAAGTTTTCTGCTTCAGTTGTGTTTATTACTGCAATGCACACTTTTATTATTCTTTAAAGATGGCGAAATTATGAGATCGTAACGTTATATACCTCACGGAACAATGGCGGACCGATAAGAGGTGCTTTTTCAAATGTTGATGCTATCTTAAATTTGTTGTGCATGGAGAACTTAGTCATCAAAAATCTTTGTGGCTCGGACGCAGTGTTATAAAGATTATCTTACACACAATACACTGAGAGAACTTTATACATGGGATACACTTCCAAGATATAAGATGATAAAACATCAAACTGCCTTCCATCCATGCACAGCATCGGAATAATGAAGAAGGCTCTGTAGCATCAAACCAGAGCTCTAAAAATAATGTTCCCTGGCGGCATCGATACTAACTATGATAGCGGGATTTCCTACCTATAAACTGTCTGTAACTAATGCACAGTTTTTAGAAGATATCCTTCCTCTTAAATAAGAAAAAAAGTATTATTTTTCACTCTAATAGTCCAGTCATTTGGTAGTTTTACCTGGAAAGTTTTCCGGGAGTTTTGAAAATTTGTGATTTTATAGATTTCGACGTGCTCTTTTCGAATTTTCACTTTGCTACCTCGTATCTTTGCCGCTCGCGCCGCCATATTGGAAAAATGGCGCCCAAAAACAGTTTTTTCACAATATCTCCTTTCCGACTCATTTAACGATGAAAATAGTTATGTAATAAATTAAACTAGAGAAAATTTCCTATAATTTATGTAGTAACGATTTTTTTTGTAAAATGAATAGTTTCAGCGTACAAGCGCCGCGAAGTCTACTCCGACACGCGTTTTGGCCAAAGCCACGGAAGATGCGGATACGCCACTACCTGTATCATTTTGCGGTAAAGCATTTAATGAGCGATTTCAACTAAATAAGGTCTCCTGATTTCAAAAATGTCATTATTTTTGTTGTTTCACATCTAGTGTTCATGTTTGATGTTATGGCGGACGCAATTTTAAGGTCTGTGTAGACTTTTTTGGGGGCTTATAGTAGCTAAACGGTAAGTCGTATAAAAAAAAAAACCTGTTCAGAAGCAGTAACGGATTTTTAGAGATCTACAAGTTTGGTCTTACGACTTTTTTACGTATCTTCATCGGTTATCCCTTAGATTGAGTTAGATTTTTTTTATTTTAAATAAATTCTGTATATTTTTCTCACATTATGTAATATTGGCACACATGGTATGAAAGATAGAATCATACAATTTGGTAGGAATTTGGGCACATACAACAGTCATAAGCGTGCTAAATTTGGTGTTTCTAGCTGCCCCATAAGTATAGAAAAACTTGCTGGATACCGTGACATCATTCACATCTACGACAGTCTAATCTTCTACTTATTAACATTGATGTTTATTCACTTCCAGATGAGCTAGAAACTTGAAATTTGGCAAACTTATAGATTTTAGATTTATTAAAATACACGTTCAAAATCGTTCAGCTCGATCAATGTAATAAGATAAATAAGATACCATTTGCTCAACTAAAATATACTTTATAGATATTAGCTTATAACCAATGGAAAAATTCCCAAAAGTTCAAATCTTTAATATTTCCCCCTCCAAACAAACTTTGATTTTTTTGTCACTGATCATTTGTACGGCATCATATGATTTGGCAAAAATAAATTTATTTGGCCTGCACTCACAAAAAATACTGGAATACATACGTCTTGGACTGTTTGAAAAAATTACTTGATTTTTCCCTGAAAAATATTATCAAAATTATCCTAATTTTTAAGTATTTTTGATCCTGTAAGCTAGTCTAAGCAATAACTTATATCTCTCGTTGTGAAGTACCTATTGCAAGAAAACATGACGTGTTACATAGAAACGGTCAACGGATTCATGTTCAGTGACCCAAAATTGGTTAAGATCACCTATCACACCACTTACCGCAAAGGAAAAAGTTTCCAAATTCAGCACCAAAGCTGCACACAGTTATTTTATTATACAAATTATACGAATTTAACACCGCGAATTTAATCAAACTCACCTATTTTCATTTTTACCGCAGAAATTTTCGTCTTTTTTCTAGGCTGATATAATTAATACGGCAATCAGCATTTCATCTACATTTGATTCCGTAATAGTTGTCGGCGAAGATGTAGATCTTCTTATTCTTTTGACGGCTCTATCTACGCGTTCAAACATAGCCTATATAATCTCAAACCAGGAATAGGAAAAATTTCGCAACGAATATATTCAATTCCATACCACTGCTGAACCTGGTGATAGGTTTGGAACGAATGTTGTCGTGCTACTGCTTCCGTCGGTGGCAGCGATGCAATATTAAATTTATTTTCATATGGTGATTTTGTGAAGCATGTATATCTATAGTTGTTTAACGACACACTTTTCACTGCACTGTAACCATACAATGCCAGGAGGAAGCTTCAGCAATGATCCTTGGATCTGCATTTTGGTTTTTGAATACCTGGACAAGCTCGTTTAGTTCCGTTTTTTTTTAAATACATTAGCACATTTTATTTTTCTTTGTTTAAAGCGTGCTGATGTTGTATCACAGCCACTGAAGGCGTGCAGAAATAATATTATGTTATCTGCGGCTGTTTTATTTTTGTTGAATATATTCGTTGCGAAATTTTCCCTTTTTCTGGTTTGAGAATATATATATATAATATGTGTGTGTGTGTCTCTGAACGCGTAGATAGAGCCGTCAAAAGAATAAGATCTACATCTTTGCCGACAACTATTACGGAATCAAATGAAGATGAAGTGTTGATTGCCGTATTGACTGTTATTAGCGTATCCGCATCTTCCGTGGCTTTGGCCAAAACGCGTGTCGGAGTAGAAATTACGGCGCTCGTACGCTGAAACTATCCATTTTACAAAAAATTCGTTATGACATAAATTATAGGAAATTTTCTCTAGTTTAATTTATTACATAACTATTTTCATCGTAAAATGAGTCGTAAAGGAGATATTGTGAAAAAACTGTTTTTGCGCACCATTTTTCCAATATGGCGGCGCGAGCGGCAAAGATACGAGGTAGCAAAGTGAAAATTCGAAAAGAGCACGTCGAAATCTATAAAATCACCAATTTTCAAAACTCCCGGAAAACTTTCCAGGTAACCCCCTTTTTGAGCACCAAATGACTGGACTATAAGACCAATTTAAGTTCAGAGCATTGACCTTATTCCTCTCTGAGAAAAATAATCGAAGATACAAGTGTAAAAAATCCCATTAGGCAGGCCTACAGGCTGAGGTAGATTTCAAAGTGCTTTTGGTTTAATTTATTATCGCTGCGCAGCACTCTTCTTTTTTAGCCTTGGCATGGCAAACCTGCAGTAAAGAGGAAGAGCCTGCAATAATTTGTTTTGACAACAAGAATGGGATATAATATTCAGGGAGGCCGTGCGCAAGATCCGCAATGAATAAAATTAGCAAAACCGCTAAACAAGACAAACTTTTGATATTATAATAATTCTTTTAAGTGTTATTATTTTCAAACATTAAAATCTCGCGTCGTATGAGAGCTATCAAGAAACTATTTATTGATTTGTAGAGTACTCATCAAGAGCTTTTCAACGATACCTCACAAGACGTGGTTTCAAAAGTTGCTAATTTTCATCCCCCACCCTCACTCGAACCCCCGAATCGTTGGTGTCACTGTGAACTCAATAGGGAGTACTCTAATTTATTCAAACAAAGTTTCCCTCTATACTTCATAGGGGCCGAGATATACATTTTTAAAAATTTCAACCCCCTCCCCCGACCACCCCCGTGGGACAAATTTGCTCATTAACGAACTTGTCCGAACTATTGGGCCTAGAAATGACATAATAAAATTTGGTTCAAATATCTTCAAAATTACGGCCGCTAGCGTGTAAAGATATATATATCACAAAAAAACCATTTTGAACGGGCGGTGGTTTCGTACTTAGGGGAGCATGAAACGTAAAGATATGAAAGAATTTTTCGAAAATCATGACATGGTATCCATTGCAATAGGTAGATTTTTCTTCGAAATCTACCTAAAAACAGTGTATGAAGAAATCACTATGTAATTGTTATAGACACACACACACACCCAAACTACTTAAAACAGAAATACATAAACAACAAAGAACACTCGAAAAGAAGATAAGGCAGAAGAAGTATGAATTAAGCATTTTAGAGGAATTTCATTATGAATTACAAAAAAATGTAGAAATCCCACAAATTACATTATAACATTAAAAAGAAGACAATGCCAGTTCATTTCCTAAAGCATTAGGCTATGTAGGCCTACTGTGAATTATTATTGAACTTTTGGTTCTCAGAACATTCCCATAGCCAAATATGCTGTAAATGTTTGAATTTACAAAGATGTGCACAACATTTAAAATATATATATATATATATATATAGGGGAGATTGCCCTGGTACCAGTCAGGCCTCATTACCGGTCAACAAGTAGTTACACTAGAAAAACAAGGACAAAGACGCTAGACAAACACGGAATAAAGGTCTTTTGTTCCTGCCTACCCCGTCATAACTGTTTCCTGCTGCAATCTAGCGTCTTAATGTGTAAATACTTGTTGACCGGTAACAAGGCCTGACCGGTAACGGGGCAATCTCCCCTATGCCGTAATGAAATATGACACATTAATAAAACAAACACTAATATTTTAATATCAAATAAATGTGATGCATTATCGTTAAAGTAAAAAAATATGCGAGTATATGTTAAATGAAACCATTACTTTTCTGTGCTGTCTTCTACACAATTTAACAGTAACATGTAGTGCATTATTAAAAACCACGGTTTTCATAAACTTTCGGGCCATCATCGAAAAGACCTAGCGGTCTGTATTGCTCAAATTGCAGACATTCTTAGAAACCTACCTGAACTACGACATAAAAAACCCCAAGGCGATTTAATGATTACCAATCAGCTAAACCCCGGATAAATGACGATGCTAGCACGTGCAAATTAATAGAAAATTTAATTAGTATGGTTATTTTGTCCGATGAAGTACATCAATTACATTTCCCTAATGAAAAACTCTAGATTATATCTAACACTCCACTTAATTAAAACAAACCATGAGAATGATAACAGGAGTATCGTTAAATTGAATCTGTGGTGGCAGGTACTGCATGGATATCATGCTATGTAATACATCACTCCAATTTCACACATACACTCACATTATATTATAGGAAGTTGACCGAGAGAAATAGCTCGAAATAAGATGTTTCTAGGGCCACTTCATTCCCGCATCACCCAATGCTTTGAAGATATGAGGTACCAGAAATCTGAACAGTCTTATGGCCATGTGCACCATTCTCGATCAGAAATTTAACCGCGGTAAAATTGGCATTTACCTCATCCTCAATTTCTGGTGCACCAATCATGATCATGTTAAACGTGGTATTTCACCAACCGCTCATAAGGGAGCGATCATCGGGAGTTGATCACGGTGAAGTCCAAAACAATGGTTTAGATTTCTTGACAGAATTAGATAAATTATATACCTAGATAATTTTAGTAGAGACAAACGTCAAATTCATGTTGTTGTGAATAGAAGTACGCTACATTTTAAAGCATACGGAGATAGCAAACCGAGGAAAGATTTCGACTATCGCAGGAAACCGTGTGATTAATTACTGAAAGATGAACTTTCCTGCTAACGGATATAATTTTATTTCACTAATGAACAGGGTTTTAATAACGCTAAGATCCCACGAAACATGGGAATTTAAATGATATTTTTAATATTCATTACACAATATCCGGAAATCATGTAAGTTATCAAGCGTAACTAAAATGTCCAACCAGGATCCTGTAACACATATATCATTGAATGCAATGAAAGGTCACTGACGCTATTCCAATATGCAAATGATGCTAACTTTACTTAATACTTAATACTAATAATACTATTATACTGAGCCGTAATACTAAAAAAAATGTCCAACTACAAAAAATATCTATAATATACCTTTTGCATTCATTTTATCTTTCTATAATGTTACAAAATATTGATACAGATAAAGCGGGCTAACAATATCGAAGCGATTAACGACTGGGTGCGTTCCGTTTTTACCTTCAGTCTCCTATAGGCCTAGATGCTTCCCTTTGACAAAATAGCAACCTAGCTCTAAGTTATCCCGGGTTGCATACAATATTTTTTAGTAAAATGAAATAAAAATACCTTATAATTAATCGTAAAAGGCACAGTCAGCCATTTGTTGACGCCATATTCTCATAGCCGCCTGAATCCTATGGTATGAATCAATACAATTACAATTACAATTTACAATTACAATTTATTTTTCCAAATTACACGAAAAATACAAAAGTTGATACACCACCCGAAGAAGCAGAGCTTGTGTTCGGGGGTGGTTCAGTTCAATATATATAAAAAAAAACTTATACTAAACAATTACTTAAGCAATACATAATTTGGAGAAGTATGACAAAAATGATGTATAATAGGTTAGAACATGTTCTATTTACAATACAAAGGTACGAGGTAATACAATAATAATACATAACAATTTATTTGTTCAATTTTAGTAAAAAACAAAGAAATTAAGTTCTATTCAAATTTTAAAGTTTAATATGAAAAATGTTTTAACAGTATTAGTAGATAACAGAAGTAATAATTATATAAATTTTCTAATTTTAGACCTAAATTGTTTGTTGTTTAAGCTATTTAGATCAGGATGGTTGGTAATAAATGAATTGAATAGTCTTGGGCCAAAACTTGAACAGTGCTTAGATCCAGCAGTTGTAACATTTTTTGGTTGAAGTAATAAATTAAATTGATTCCTTCGCGTGTTATATACGTGAGATTCTGACTTGTAATTGTCACGATGTTTATGAAAATAATCCAGTATGACGTTCTTGTAAATTTGGTCTATGGTGAAAACGTTAAATTCAGAAAATAATAATTTGGAAGAATAGTCAGGAGGCTTAGATAAACAAATCTTTATAATGCGTTTTTGAAGACAAAGCAAAGGGCTGAGGATCGTTTTTGCAACTCCTCCCCACCCAATTATGCCATATTGAATAATAGAATGAATTAGTGCTAAATAAATCGTACGTAAAACATGAGCTGGTAAACATGAACGGAGAATAACGAATTTATAAATGACTTTACGTAGCCTATTGCATAAATATTCGATGTACTTGTCCCATCTTAAATGTCGATCAATTATGATGCCTAGATATTTCACTTGGTTTGGTTCACTTAAGGAGGGACAAGTGCAGCTATTAATACAGCAACCTGAATTGTGTATTTTTAAGCTTAAATTTTTACTTACTTTTAATTGTTGCATACCGGTAGCTGTTAAAGCGAAAGGAACTAGCGTAGTTTTATCAACATTTAAGGAAAGTAAATTAAAATCCAGCCAAGATTTAACTAGATTTATACCTTTGTTGGCATTTTCGTAAGTTTCAATCCATGAAGAACCACTAAATATTACAACGGTGTCATCAGCATATGAGTAAATAGAGCCATTAAATATATTCAAATTAATCTTTAGTAGTTCATTTATGTATATTAAAAACAATATGGGACCCAATACTGTACCCTGCGGTACACCGATATTTATTTTCCGGAAATCACTGTGATCATTATCTATTCTTGTAGCCTGAGTTCTATTACTTAAGTACGACCGAAATAAATTTAAAACATTTCCTCTAATGCCTAGAGCATGTAATTTTGTCAGAAGAATATTATGGTCTACAGTGTCAAATGCTTTTTGTAAATCTAAAAATATACCTAAACATTTGTTTCCAGTATCTAATTCATTTATGATTTTCGTTGTGGCCGTAAAAATGGCATCATCTGTTGACAGGTTAGGACGAAATCCGAATTGATTGTTAGATAAAAGTTTATTATTATTTAAATAATTCATCAGCCTATTCTTTATACATTTTTCTAAAATCTTTGAGATACTTGGTAGAAGGGAAATTGGCCTATAATTATTTAATTTGTTCTTATCCCCTGTCTTATGAATTGGTACGATTATAGCATTTTTTAAATCTGTTGGAAATATACCTTGCGAAAAACATAAATTAAAAATATGAGTCAGCGGTTTGGCTATGAAGTCAACAATTTTCTGTAGAGTTTTATTCGTAATACTATCTATACCAGGAGAAACATTAAGTTTTAATTTGTTAACAATATTAATTATCTCACTTTCGCCGATAGGATATAAAAACATAGATGAGGACACTTTATCTGGTAGAAAATTATTCAAGTTCGATGTCCTCTTTATTTTTTCGGCAATTGCAAGTCCCACCTTTGAAAAATAATTATTAAATTAATTTGCCATTTTTTGCTTACATTGTAATACGACGCCATCATCACTTATAATTTCTTTTATGTCTTTATTATTATTTGGTTCCGTGTCAGTAGCTTCATTGATGAGCTGCCAAAATTTTCTGGGATTGTTCATATTTTTATTAAATTGGTCTGCATAGTATCTAGCTTTCGTGTTTTTTATAACCAGAGTTAGCATATTTCTATAAACCTTGTAATTATTCGACAATTCTGTGTTAGATGGGATGCTTTTTAATTTTTTTGCCATATTGTCTCTTGTGCGAATTGATTTAATAATACCTATTGTAATCCACGGTTTTATTTTTCTGTACTTGGAAGGAGTGTTTCGGAAATTGTTAGAAGTATGTTTACATATATAGTTCTGTAATATGTTATAAAAATTATGAAAGCTTTCATCCGAATTTTGATTGTTAAGTACATTATTCCACGTTTCATTTTTAATATCTAAGATAAAGTCATTATAATTCAAAATGCCATTTCTACGAGCTGAAAGTTCGTTAGATATATTAGGAGTAGGGAAGCTAGCATTAGATAACACAGCAAAAATCAGATGATGATCAGTGATTGAACTACTATAAATTCCAGAAGAAAAATTCCAATGTTTGTTCAAGCTTTTAAAAAATATATGGTCTAAACAAGAATCAGTACCGCAATTTGTGGATGGCCTTGTAGTAGCATTTAAATATTTCAGAAAACCGAACTCGTGCAAAATATTCATGTATCTATGACCATTATTGTCCATTTTATTTTCGAGGATTTGAATATTGATGTCACCGACAATGATGTGACATTTTATACAATGAATACGAAATGCGGATTTAGGCAGTAAGGCATGAAGGTGATTGTTGCACCGTGAATGTATTTTGATCACTGTAATAGGCTAGTTTGATAGTATTTCCGGAGTCTTCGGTTATTTTTTTAATTCTTTTATTTTTTATCGAGAATGGTCCGAATGGCCACAAAGTATGTATTCTTTACCCTTAGAGTCTAAAACCAAACCCTAGAAGTAGTGGTGTTTTCTGTGTAACCCCTGCGGTGGGATGCAGAATGCAACCCGCAATACAGGGGCAGACCCCGCAATACAGGATGCGGTGCGGTGGGTTGGATGCGGTGGGATGTGTAGGGGAAGGTGGGTTGGATGCGTAGGGGAAGGTGGGTTGCGGAGTGGGGTCCTCAACTACCGGGTTACCCACAAAGTGGGGCCTCCAAGCAAATAGCGCCAACTTAATCATTTATTTTTTTAATTTTATCATTTTCGATTCAGTCTCCCCACCCACTGCCCTTTGGTCATCTGGGTGTTTGATCATAGCTCTGGGTGCTTGCGCCACCTGTGTGTAGAACAATGGCCTAAGTGTTTAACTAGGTAATTATTTGTGATATTTATGAGCTTGCGCCCTTATTGTTCATAGCTCTTTTGTCCATCTGGGTGCAAGTGTCCTTTGCGCCACCTGTGTGTGTAGAACAACGGCCTAAGTGTTTAATTATTGGTAATATTGGTAATTATGAGCTTGCGCCCTTATTGAACATAGTTCTTTTGTCCATCTGGGTGCAAGTGTCCTTTACGCCACCTGTGTGTGTAGAACAAAGGCCTAAGTGTTTAATTAATGGTAATATTTGTGAGTTTGTAATATTGCGGCTTGCATATGTTAGCATGGTTCCAGACGTGATGCAGCTGCGCGTACTAGAATAGCCCGGCTCACGGCGCGTGGGGGGTCTTGCTGTCTCGCATCTCTGCATCTCAAAATAACACAGCCTAGCGCGTGGGGCCCCAGCGTGTGTCAATGTTGCAGCACATGTCTAATTATTTGTGATATAATATTATATTAGTAGTATAGGAACCTTTATACAGCGGCGACGCCGGACGACGCCTCTTCCAGACGCCTAGTTAGGCCCTTTGATCCGGAACGTCATGGTAGTCGATTCGAATAATGTAATTACGCCTTTATACACTAAGCTATTCCCGATTCATCCTGACGCATAGTTAGGCCGCTTGATCCGATCTAGTTAGGCCCTTTGATCCGGAACGTCATGGGAGTCGATTCGAGCAATGTAGTTGTGACCTTATACACTATGTTATCCATTTTCATCCCGACACCTGTTATTAGGCCCTTTGGACCAAGGAGACGTTAGGGACGTCATGGTAGTCATTTCGAACAATGTAGTTACGCCATTTAGCACTATGTTATCCATATTCATCCCAAAGACTGTAATTAGGCCCTTTGGACCAAGGAGGCGTTATGGACGTTAGGGTAGTCGATTCGAACAATGTAGTTACGCCTTTTCGCACTATGTTATCCATATTCATCCCAAAGACTGTAATTAGGCCCTTTGGACCAAGGAGGCGTTTTCGGACGTCACGGTAGTCGTTTCGAACAATGTAGTTACGCCCTTTCGCACTATGTTATCCATATTCATCCCGACACCTGTTATTAGGCCCTTTGGATAGTTCAGAGTATGGGATACTATTGCTTCTTCTAAATGATACTTAGTTTTTATTTTTTATATTATTATTATTATTGTAAAGTTATTATTAATTACATCATTATTAGTGAATAACAGAGTTTAATGACAGCTGCATACGTAATTTAAGATTTTTTAATACTATATTTAGCACTGTTTTCAAACTAAAATTAAGAAAAGTAGAATAGGCATACATATGGACCTACGCAAAGCGTAGTGTAACAGGTGGACCTATGCAAAGCGTTTATAATGTGAAAGTGTACGTGTGGCCTCATCAATTCGTATATAAGGAATGATACGTGCGAAGCTCAACAACAGTATGTCTTCTCAAGAACTAGTACGCCAACTATGGGAGGAGATCCCGGACTCCGCGTTTGCAGAGATTATAATCCCAGACATGGAACCTGCGGTCATGGAAAGCTCATATACCATCAACGTGTACGATATTGGCGGTACTAAACTACGTACACAACAACATACAGTAACATTTATCACAGTCTATAGTGTTAATCAACAACACGAAGCAAAGGTTCTACTGTATCCATGTGGAAGACCAGAGGTGCGATGTCTTGAAGATGTAAGACATGACACTCAATCCCATTATGAAACATGTAGCGGCGAAGAACATATAACAGCATGTATAGATCCAGAGTTCCCATCGCCTGTAGAAATCTGGGGGAGGAACTGCTCACGCGACTGCAAAGTCTTTATCAAGCAATGTCAGAAGGTACGTACATATTTTTTATTGAAGTCACAGATTTTTATTATAGTGGTCTATCGTAATTTTGTTTGTATTATTATTTATTTATTTTATTTTATTCTTTTCCTTAAAGTGTTTTTTTTTTCTTTTTTTTCAGAATTTTTATTTTATGATAAATCAGAGCTTTATTCACTGATGTATGCAAATTCTTCGAAGTCGATACCAAGCATCCTTTCACATCAACATTTATCATATGATTTTGGTTTTACTATGTTTCAGTCTTTGAGGTTCTCCTCAGTTTTCAGAGTTTTATTCACCGATATATGTAAATTTTTCGAAGTCGGTACTAAACACCCTAACACATCTACAATTATCATACGATTCTTGTTTTCCTTTGTTTCAGATCACTGAGAAGATGTTACGGAAATTTAAACAACAGGTGTTATGTTTAGACGCTGACGATGAATATTAATCGCAAGATTTTTTTAAAAAATATTATGTATACAAAGTAAGAAATAAATGTGTGATATAAAGGAAACCGGCGTAAAAATCATTTCAAACCGAGCTCTTACATTTTATGAATGAAAAAGTTCGGGTCATATCCTTAACCAAAACCCATAATCCCATAATTCCAACACGTGTCATAAGCCACAAGCATGTTCTATCTATTTTTTACAGGAAGCCGTTAGCCTTTTGGAAGGATTGTGTAAATAACAAACAGACAATGTTATGAATGAATTTATTTCAACTCATGATTACAAAACTCTTTAAAATTATGTCGTGCTTGCATCCAGAGTCTAAGCACCATTACATTCTGCAGGGCACAGTTCATTCCCCGACGTGGGTGAAATAGGCACTTCACATTACAGTCTCTTAATTTGTCCAGCTTCGGTACACCAAGATCGTCCATGTTTATAACAGACCTCTGCAGTAGTTTTTCAAAAAATCTAGCCTTTTCTAGTCCCTTAGAATAAAGTCTGTCTTCACACTGTAATACACTTTCAAGAACAGGTTTCATCTCATCGTAAGGTAAGTATCCACTCTGCCATGGTATCCCATGGATATACGATTCCGTGTACCACTGGGATTTCACATCGGGGTATACGTGTTTAGGCGGCCGCAGCACGAAATGTCCCATTCTTCCATCATGCGATAATACAGCAACCTCTTTCGCCACGAATTCCTTGCAAGTTGACTGATAGCCCTGAACATCTAATATGGTGAATTTCTCACACGACATTGGTGATGATGTTGGTCAGAGCAGTATACACTACACAACGATCGTGCAGGATTAAACAGTAGGCCTTTGTGTTTGCAGGAATGTTGCTTGCTGCTGAAATTTCAACTCTGGTAGTACAGGCTCCCGATTTAAGATCTTCGTTCTTCTTGCTGCAATCGATCACAAAGACTGGCGTGTGTTTTATGAAATCGCTCCTTTTAAGCAGTGGAACATATTTGCAGATGTTATATTTCACCATGCAGGAGGTCAGTATCGACGCGAATGTATTTTTAAAAGTTTACAGGAATAACAGTTTTTTATCATTGGGTTTGGTCCATTGAAATAACAATCGACGTAATGATTCTCACACCTCAAACACTGCTTTATAATTTCAAGCTCTTTTACATTTTCTGGAAGTCTATCATAAACCCTATAAATAGCCCCAGCCGCGCATTCGGATAGAAACTCAGGATGCAACAATGCCAATTCTTCATCTGTGTGACTGATCAAGTGCATATTATGAAAGAACTTTATGATCGACCTCCACATCATATGCTCCATGACTAATGGAGTGATGAAACCCACCCTTATCTTTATAGGTATAGTTGATATTATCCAGACGAACTCTATCGGTGAAACAAGACACTACACATCTTGTGGGATTGGGTTCGAGATTTAGCTGAGCATTGCAGTTTATACGGTGGATGGCACAACCTTTGCATTATTTTTAAGAAATAATATCTGAACCACGAGACTGGAGAGTGAGCGAGATGGAAAGAGGATCACTCCGACAGCACATCTGTTTCCTTAGCACAAAAAAAACTTTTCTTATTGTACAAATTTAATTTATCTCTTACCACACATGTAAGCATACTACTTAGTAATGGTGACGTTTTTCTTCTTCAACATATATCATAGCCATTTCTAGGATATTACAGATTCACAGATCCACTTATACTTTGAGGCCATATCGTGATACTTTATTGTTGATGTGTTAGTAAATATACATTTCATCCTCAGCGATTTAATTACCCTTATTATATCCGGTGACGAGTACAGGTTATGAAGCTCGTAAGCAATTTCGCGTTTGCTCATTGTATCACGCCGCTTTCTCTTAACTCTGTTATAATCTCCAATATTTCGTTGTTATGCGAGTGATTCCCCGCCTCAGATGATGCCACCAACAAACGAAGTCTATGAACCAATTCATTCGGGTCATCCCAATACTTATAGTCTATTTTGTGATTCGCATGTAAGTCTTTCCACTTGCCTGTACGGTGCGACGAAGCCTCATCGGATGCGTATGAATATCGTTCCTCCTCCTCTTCCGGAAATGAGTCTGACCATTGTTCATCCTCTTCCTCTTCCTCCTCCTCCTCCTCCTCCTCTTCATCTTCTTCTTCTTTACCCTCCTCTTCTGGAAATAATTTTTTAATGATGTAATGATATTTTTGAGTATTGACTCTACGTACGTTTTCGCTCTCGTCGTAATTTTCTTTGTGAGCGCTAGTCTTCTCCAAAATCTCCTTATACGTGGTTAAGTCATAACGGTTGTATAAATCTTTATTTGGTTTACTTTTCGTTAGTAGTTCAAGTAGTCCAGGACGGCCGATATACCTCTTGTTACCAATATAAATGTTGTCGTTTTTAATGGTGACGGGAGATTTACCAATGGTGAATACCTGCCTATCGGGATCCCATTTTATTCCATAAACTTCATTAATATTTCTCGGTTTAAGCTCAACGAGTTTCTGGATGTAAGGTGCAGACACTCGCCCGTATAATTTTTCTAGCATATAGTTATAATGCTTCGGAGGAATTTGATCAGAGGGTTGATATGATCCATATTCCATTTCTGGACCCCGTGATAGATGCTGATTTTTGTCTTTATTCAAGTTCACGATTTCTTCCAAGGGGCAGGTTATCGGATTTACAATATCGCTAATCTCATGTTTCGACTGAAGCTCAGGTTTTCTTAATGTTAAATATTTTTTTCGTATAGAATTGCCATATATCACATTGTCTGACGATATATATTTATCTTGTACTCGTGGGAAAAGTTTCTGTGATTCATCCTTATGAACCATTATCAGATGCCTCTTCAGACCGGAAGTATTATGATTTTTCATTTTTATTTTGACTTTTGATCTTTCGCATAGTTTGCATAGACCGTAAGGTTGCTCACTACCATGAACTAGATCGAAAAATTCATTATATTTACTGTTTGTCTTCTCCCACAACAGTTGCGATTGGGAGGATACTGCACTCTCACTACTTTGACCTATGTTCTCGCCACTCATTTTGTAACCTTACCTCCACAGCTCCAATGTTGATCAGCAACTAACTGTATTTACAACACATCAGGTCTTTATTAAGTCAAAAAATCTCGTAGCGTCCAAAAAGGTCAAACCTCAGGGTTTAGACAAGACATCGCATCATTTTGGAGTCTTACAGGTTATATATCACATGAATGGTCTTTATCTCGATCTGAATATCGTTATCTCGATCTCAATCTCAATCTCGTTATCTCGGTGTAGGTGTTGACGTTGGTTTCTGCCTAGAAAAAAAGTCAGTCCAGATCCTACAAGAACAAGAACAAGAACAAGAAATAGGACAAGAACAAGAAATAGGACAAGAACAAGAACAAGAACAAGAAATAGGACAAGAACAAGAACAAGAACAAGAAATAGGATAAGAACAAGAACAAGAACAAGAAATAGGACAAGAACAAGAACAAGAACAAGACAAGAACAAGAACAAGAACAAGAACAAGAACAAGAATTCTACTGAAACTCTCAACTATTACTCATGACTCAACTTATAGAGTAGATCATATTATATCACAACTTCACATGCAGAATTAAAGTTCATTACACAATTTGATTTACATATTTTGCGCTTTTTATTCGGTGGTTAGTCCTTGTTCTCGATCTCGTCTCGGTCTCGGTCTCGGTCTCGTTCTCGTCTCGTCTCGGTCTACTTCTCGGTCTACTTCTCTTTATAACTCTCGTTCTTGGTCCACTTCTCGGTATCAATCTTAAAAAAACTGGTCTTATGTATTTACCACAAGAACCAGAACAAGAACAAGAACATAGCCATTATAGACATGTTTGCTTAAGGATTTGGAATGATGTGATACATATTATAACGAGAAACTATATAAAACAGACGGCTCAGGTTTGCAGACTCTAAAATTTCATAAGTCATCACTATGAATATTCTGTCTGACTAGGACATGTACATATGGAACATGGAAAACCTGTACATTGGCATATATCTTTTCTTTTTATTGCATCCATCACCCATTATTCATATCCCAACTTATAGCGGAAGACATATTATATCACAGCTTTGGTTAGGTTAGGATAGGTTAGTAGGATATTTTAAAATTATTTCTACATTGATGAAAAGTTTAAGTTCCTTGGCACATTTCACCATTGACTGCTAAGGTGGGATACTGATGCAACCCCGCAATACAGGGGACCGATATTGACCAGCCCCAGACTGATATTGACCAACCCCAGACTGATATTGACCAGCCCCAGACTGATATTGACCAGTCCCAGACTGATATTGACCAGCCCCAGACTGATATTGACCAGCCCCAGACCGATATTGACCAACCCCAGACAGATTTTTCACTAACATTCATTATCGTCATCCTCTAAGTGATTTTCCATAGTTCATATGGAAAATGAGGATGACAATGAATGTTAGTGAAAAATCTGTCTGGGGTTGGTCAATATCGGTCTGGGGCTGGTCAATATCAGTCTGGGGCTGGTCAATATCAGTCTGGGACTGGTCAATATCAGTCTGGGGCTGGTCAATATCAGTCTGGGGTTGGTCAATATCAGTCTGGGGCTGGTCAATATCGGTCCCCTGTATTGCGGGGTTGCATCAGTATCCCACCTTAGCAGTCAATGGTGAAATGTGCCAAGGAACTTAAACTTTTCATCAATGTAGAAATAATTTTAAAATATCCTACTAACCTATCCTAACCTAACCAAAGCTGTGATATAATATGTCTTCCGCTATAAGTTGGGATATGAATAATGGGTGATGGATGCAATAAAAAGAAAAGATATATGCCAATGTACAGGTTTTCCATGTTCCATATGTACATGTCCTAGTCAGACAGAATATTCATAGTGATGACTTATGAAATTTTAGAGTCTGCAAACCTGAGCCGTCTGTTTTATATAGTTTCTCGTTATAATATGTATCACATCATTCCAAATCCTTAAGCAAACATGTCTATAATGGCTATGTTCTTGTTCTTGTTCTGGTTCTTGTGGTAAATACATAAGACCAGTTTTTTTAAGATTGATACCGAGAAGTGGACCAAGAACGAGAGTTATAAAGAGAAGTAGACCGAGAAGTAGACCGAGACGAGACGAGAACGAGACCGAGACCGAGACCGAGACGAGATCGAGAACAAGGACTAACCACCGAATAAAAAGCGCAAAATATGTAAATCAAATTGTGTAATGAACTTTAATTCTGCATGTGAAGTTGTGATATAATATGATCTACTCTATAAGTTGAGTCATGAGTAATAGTTGAGAGTTTCAGTAGAATTCTTGTTCTTGTTCTTGTTCTTGTTCTTGTTCTTGTCTTGTTCTTGTTCTTGTTCTTGTCCTATTTCTTGTTCTTGTTCTTGTTCTTATCCTATTTCTTGTTCTTGTTCTTGTTCTTGTCCTATTTCTTGTTCTTGTTCTTGTTCTTGTCCTATTTCTTGTTCTTGTCCTATTTCTTGTTCTTGTTCTTGTTCTTGTAGGATCTGGACTGACTTTTTTTCTAGGCAGAAACCAACGTCAACACCTACACCGAGATAACGAGATTGAGATTGAGATCGAGATAACGATATTCAGATCGAGATAAAGACCATTCATGTGATATATAACCTGTAAGACTCCAAAATGATGCGATGTCTTGTCTAAACCCTGAGGTTTGACCTTTTTGGACGCTACGAGATTTTTTGACTTAATAAAGACCTGATGTGTTGTAAATACAGTTAGTTGCTGATCAACATTGGAGCTGTGGAGGTAAGGTTACAAAATGAGTGGCGAGAACATAGGTCAAAGTAGTGAGAGTGCAGTATCCTCCCAATCGCAACTGTTGTGGGAGAAGACAAACAGTAAATATAATGAATTTTTCGATCTAGTTCATGGTAGTGAGCAACCTTACGGTCTATGCAAACTATGCGAAAGATCAAAAGTCAAAATAAAAATGAAAAATCATAATACTTCCGGTCTGAAGAGGCATCTGATAATGGTTCATAAGGATGAATCACAGAAACTTTTCCCACGAGTACAAGATAAATATATATCGTCAGACAATGTGATATATGGCAATTCTATACGAAAAAAATATTTAACATTAAGAAAACCTGAGCTTCAGTCGAAACATGAGATTAGCGATATTGTAAATCCGATAACCTGCCCCTTGGAAGAAATCGTGAACTTGAATAAAGACAAAAATCAGCATCTATCACGGGGTCCAGAAATGGAATATGGATCATATCAACCCTCTGATCAAATTCCTCCGAAGCATTATAACTATATGCTAGAAAAATTATACGGGCGAGTGTCTGCACCTTACATCCAGAAACTCGTTGAGCTTAAACCGAGAAATATTAATGAAGTTTATGGAATAAAATGGGATCCCGATAGGCAGGTATTCACCATTGGTAAATCTCCCGTCACCATTAAAAACGACAACATTTATATTGGTAACAAGAGGTATATCGGCCGTCCTGGACTACTTGAACTACTAACGAAAAGTAAACCAAATAAAGATTTATACAACCGTTATGACTTAACCACGTATAAGGAGATTTTGGAGAAGACTAGCGCTCACAAAGAAAATTACGACGAGAGCGAAAACGTACGTAGAGTCAATACTCAAAAATATCATTACATCATTAAAAAATTATTTCCAGAAGAGGAGGGTAAAGAAGAAGAAGATGAAGAGGAGGAGGAGGAGGAGGAGGAAGAGGAAGAGGATGAACAATGGTCAGACTCATTTCCGGAAGAGGAGGAGGAACGATATTCATACGCATCCGATGAGGCTTCGTCGCACCGTACAGGCAAGTGGAAAGACTTACATGCGAATCACAAAATAGACTATAAGTATTGGGATGACCCGAATGAATTGGTTCATAGACTTCGTTTGTTGGTGGCATCATCTGAGGCGGGGAATCACTCGCATAACAACGAAATATTGGAGATTATAACAGAGTTAAGAGAAAGCGGCGTGATACAATGAGCAAACGCGAAATTGCTTACGAGCTTCATAACCTGTACTCGTCACCGGATATAATAAGGGTAATTAAATCGCTGAGGATGAAATGTATATTTACTAACACATCAACAATAAAGTATCACGATATGGCCTCAAAGTATAAGTGGATCTGTGAATCTGTAATATCCTAGAAATGGCTATGATATATGTTGAAGAAGAAAAACGTCACCATTACTAAGTAGTATGCTTACATGTGTGGTAAGAGATAAATTAAATTTGTACAATAAGAAAAGTTTTTTTTGTGCTAAGGAAACAGATGTGCTGTCGGAGTGATCCTCTTTCCATCTCGCTCACTCTCCAGTCTCGTGGTTCAGATATTATTTCTTAAAAATAATGCAAAGGTTGTGCCATCCACCGTATAAACTGCAATGCTCAGCTAAATCTCGAACCCAATCCCACAAGATGTGTAGTGTCTTGTTTCACCGATAGAGTTCGTCTGGATAATATCAACTATACCTATAAAGATAAGGGTGGGTTTCATCACTCCATTAGTCATGGAGCATATGATGTGGAGGTCGATCATAAAGTTCTTTCATAATATGCACTTGATCAGTCACACAGATGAAGAATTGGCATTGTTGCATCCTGAGTTTCTATCCGAATGCGCGGCTGGGGCTATTTATAGGGTTTATGATAGACTTCCAGAAAATGTAAAAGAGCTTGAAATTATAAAGCAGTGTTTGAGGTGTGAGAATCATTACGTCGATTGTTATTTCAATGGACCAAACCCAATGATAAAAAACTGTTATTCCTGTAAACTTTTAAAAATACATTCGCGTCGATACTGACCTCCTGCATGGTGAAATATAACATCTGCAAATATGTTCCACTGCTTAAAAGGAGCGATTTCATAAAACACACGCCAGTCTTTGTGATCGATTGCAGCAAGAAGAACGAAGATCTTAAATCGGGAGCCTGTACTACCAGAGTTGAAATTTCAGCAGCAAGCAACATTCCTGCAAACACAAAGGCCTACTGTTTAATCCTGCACGATCGTTGTGTAGTGTATACTGCTCTGACCAACATCATCACCAATGTCGTGTGAGAAATTCACCATATTAGATGTTCAGGGCTATCAGTCAACTTGCAAGGAATTCGTGGCGAAAGAGGTTGCTGTATTATCGCATGATGGAAGAATGGGACATTTCGTGCTGCGGCCGCCTAAACACGTATACCCCGATGTGAAATCCCAGTGGTACACGGAATCGTATATCCATGGGATACCATGGCAGAGTGGATACTTACCTTACGATGAGATGAAACCTGTTCTTGAAAGTGTATTACAGTGTGAAGACAGACTTTATTCTAAGGGACTAGAAAAGGCTAGATTTTTTGAAAAACTACTGCAGAGGTCTGTTATAAACATGGACGATCTTGGTGTACCGAAGCTGGACAAATTAAGAGACTGTAATGTGAAGTGCCTATTTCACCCACGTCGGGGAATGAACTGTGCCCTGCAGAATGTAATGGTGCTTAGACTCTGGATGCAAGCACGACATAATTTTAAAGAGTTTTGTAATCATGAGTTGAAATAAATTCATTCATAACATTGTCTGTTTGTTATTTACACAATCCTTCCAAAAGGCTAACGGCTTCCTGTAAAAAATAGATAGAACATGCTTGTGGCTTATGACACGTGTTGGAATTATGGGATTATGGGTTTTGGTTAAGGATATGACCCGAACTTTTTCATTCATAAAATGTAAGAGCTCGGTTTGAAATGATTTTTACGCCGGTTTCCTTTATATCACACATTTATTTCTTACTTTGTATACATAATATTTTTTAAAAAAATCTTGCGATTAATATTCATCGTCAGCGTCTAAACATAACACCTGTTGTTTAAATTTCCGTAACATCTTCTCAGTGATCTGAAACAAAGGAAAACAAGAATCGTATGATAATTGTAGATGTGTTAGGGTGTTTAGTACCGACTTCGAAAAATTTACATATATCGGTGAATAAAACTCTGAAAACTGAGGAGAACCTCAAAGACTGAAACATAGTAAAACCAAAATCATATGATAAATGTTGATGTGAAAGGATGCTTGGTATCGACTTCGAAGAATTTGCATACATCAGTGAATAAAGCTCTGATTTATCATAAAATAAAAATTCTGAAAAAAAAGAAAAAAAAAACACTTTAAGGAAAAGAATAAAATAAAATAAATAAATAATAATACAAACAAAATTACGATAGACCACTATAATAAAAATCTGTGACTTCAATAAAAAATATGTACGTACCTTCTGACATTGCTTGATAAAGACTTTGCAGTCGCGTGAGCAGTTCCTCCCCCAGATTTCTACAGGCGATGGGAACTCTGGATCTATACATGCTGTTATATGTTCTTCGCCGCTACATGTTTCATAATGGGATTGAGTGTCATGTCTTACATCTTCAAGACATCGCACCTCTGGTCTTCCACATGGATACAGTAGAACCTTTGCTTCGTGTTGTTGATTAACACTATAGACTGTGATAAATGTTACTGTATGTTGTTGTGTACGTAGTTTAGTACCGCCAATATCGTACACGTTGATGGTATATGAGCTTTCCATGACCGCAGGTTCCATGTCTGGGATTATAATCTCTGCAAACGCGGAGTCCGGGATCTCCTCCCATAGTTGGCGTACTAGTTCTTGAGAAGACATACTGTTGTTGAGCTTCGCACGTATCATTCCTTATATACGAATTGATGAGGCCACACGTACACTTTCACATTATAAACGCTTTGCATAGGTCCACCTGTTACACTACGCTTTGCGTAGGTCCATATGTATGCCTATTCTACTTTTCTTAATTTTAGTTTGAAAACAGTGCTAAATATAGTATTAAAAAATCTTAAATTACGTATGCAGCTGTCATTAAACTCTGTTATTCACTAATAATGATGTAATTAATAATAACTTTACAATAATAATAATAATATAAAAAATAAAAACTAAGTATCATTTAGAAGAAGCAATAGTATCCCATACTCTGAACTATCCAAAGGGCCTAATAACAGGTGTCGGGATGAATATGGATAACATAGTGCGAAAGGGCGTAACTACATTGTTCGAAACGACTACCGTGACGTCCGAAAACGCCTCCTTGGTCCAAAGGGCCTAATTACAGTCTTTGGGATGAATATGGATAACATAGTGCGAAAAGGCGTAACTACATTGTTCGAATCGACTACCCTAACGTCCATAACGCCTCCTTGGTCCAAAGGGCCTAATTACAGTCTTTGGGATGAATATGGATAACATAGTGCTAAATGGCGTAACTACATTGTTCGAAATGACTACCATGACGTCCCTAACGTCTCCTTGGTCCAAAGGGCCTAATAACAGGTGTCGGGATGAAAATGGATAACATAGTGTATAAGGTCACAACTACATTGCTCGAATCGACTCCCATGACGTTCCGGATCAAAGGGCCTAACTAGATCGGATCAAGCGGCCTAACTATGCGTCAGGATGAATCGGGAATAGCTTAGTGTATAAAGGCGTAATTACATTATTCGAATCGACTACCATGACGTTCCGGATCAAAGGGCCTAACTAGGCGTCTGGAAGAGGCGTCGTCCGGCGTCGCCGCTGTATAAAGGTTCCTATACTACTAATATAATATTATATCACAAATAATTAGACATGTGCTGCAACATTGACACACGCTGGGGCCCCACGCGCTAGGCTGTGTTATTTTGAGATGCAGAGATGCGAGACAGCAAGACCCCCCACGCGCCGTGAGCCGGGCTATTCTAGTACGCGCAGCTGCATCACGTCTGGAACCATGCTAACATATGCAAGCCGCAATATTACAAACTCACAAATATTACCATTAATTAAACACTTAGGCCTTTGTTCTACACACACAGGTGGCGTAAAGGACACTTGCACCCAGATGGACAAAAGAACTATGTTCAATAAGGGCGCAAGCTCATAATTACCAATATTACCAATAATTAAACACTTAGGCCGTTGTTCTACACACACAGGTGGCGCAAAGGACACTTGCACCCAGATGGACAAAAGAGCTATGAACAATAAGGGCGCAAGCTCATAAATATCACAAATAATTACCTAGTTAAACACTTAGGCCATTGTTCTACACACAGGTGGCGCAAGCACCCAGAGCTATGATCAAACACCCAGATGACCAAAGGGCAGTGGGTGGGGAGACTGAATCGAAAATGATAAAATTAAAAAAATAAATGATTAAGTTGGCGCTATTTGCTTGGAGGCCCCACTTTGTGGGTAACCCGGTAGTTGAGGACCCCACTCCGCAACCCACCTTCCCCTACGCATCCAACCCACCTTCCCCTACACATCCCACCGCATCCAACCCACCGCACCGCATCCTGTATTGCGGGGTCTGCCCCTGTATTGCGGGTTGCATTCTGCATCCCACCGCAGGGGTTACACAGAAAACACCACTACTCCTAGATCTAGAAATGTAGCCCTTGCATCTTTAGGATCCTGAACTCCGGGATGCTGCATCCTTTCAAAAGACAATACCTCCCATTCGACGGCTGTGTTAAATAGGCTACCTCAGTCTATCGGGTTCATAGGTAGACAGCGAAATTGGTGAATGTGGTCTGCATGCATTCCCCCATGGATTTAGGATACTAGGATAAGTTACATTTCAAATGAGGTAGTAAAGCAAGAAATGAGTGTAGAACGAATTTGAACATGTTGGTACCACTCCTTTTAGCGACACTTCCGTTAAATATGGCTACTGATCCACTCATTTCACAGACTCAATTTCACGATACTTTTATTATCATTTCGTTGAGTTAGTAAAATTTCTGCTTCTGCACTGGAAAGAAGGAATGTTTTATAAATATGACCCTTCATTACAAGCCATTTCTCATGAAGTGTGAGTTATCTGTAAGAGGTAGCTATTTTTTTTTTACATTCTATCCTAATTTTGATTCTAAATAAATATAAAAAAAGGAATTTTTTCATATTGTTCCTCTTCAACTCTACGAATTAAAATATAAAATGTGACATCCTTAGTTCATCATTAGTTCATTCTTTATAAATGATTTACCAGATATTGTTAAAAATTCTAAATGCTTATTGTTTGCAGATGACTTAAAAATATATAAAGAGATACGTTTATTATCAGATGAATTGGAATTACAATTAACAATAGACAAGCTTTTTGAATGGAGTATCCAAAACAATTTGGCGTTTAATGTTAGAAAATGCTATTTCATGAGTTTTCACAGATTTTCACTTCACCCGATTATTCAATACAGTATGAGTTCGGAAACGTTAACGAGAATATTTACCATTAAAGATTTAGGATTAATTATTACGCATAATTTAAATTTTAGAAAGCATATTGATAAAATAATAGATGAAGCTTATGGACAGTTAGGATTTATTTTTCGTAATTCCAAAAATATTAAAGACGAACGTGTCTTACAATTACTTTATAATAGTTTTGTACGCAGTAAGTTAGAATATGCATCAGTTATATGGTCACCATTGTATAAAACTCATATTAATGACATAGAAAAAATTCAGAAGAGTTTTCTTCGATATATGTATTTTAAAAAATATGATAGATCTGCTTTAATTGATAGAATTTCTTATAATACTTTATTAAATGAATTTAAATTTGTTACTTTAATTGGTAGAAGGTTGGTAGCGCAACAGTTATTCTTATATAAAATTATCAATGGTAAAATTGATAGTAATGAACTTTTAAAACGTATTAAATTCAATGTAGTGCAATTAAATTTAAGGAATAGGGAATTGTTATATATTCCTGTCATTAAATCAAAAATATTAGAATGTTCATCTTTCATCCAAATGTGTAAACGATATAATTCTCTATCACTTCAAAATGCTCTTCTGGATTTTGACTTGTCATTGAATCAGTACGTAGGAATTCTTCATAAACTGTTATATGTTCCATATGATTTGGCTTAATTTTTAGATTGTCTTTTTAAATTAATTGTAGTTATTGTAAATCATTTATGTATTTTTTTTCTTTATCCTCGCACATTCGTTCATTTATTGTATTGTATCTTTTTATAGTGTAAAACATGTATTGGCGAAACTACGCCAACTGTAATTGGGATTTATTCCTGTAGTTGGCACAATAAATTAAATTAAATTCTTGAGTAAAGTTTCGAAGCTGGTTCAAATGTAGCAATTTTAAATATCCATTTTTTTTAGTAAATACGTAACTTCGCAAGACACCGCAACTGCGATTAATTCATCATCGTTTTCGTGTATAAGAAATACCATTTTATACCATATGTATAATTTAAATATATATATAGGACTATATAAGTTATATATAATTTTATAGAAATATTAGGATTTCATCTTCATTACACCAAAATGGGACTAAAGTTGCAAAATTTAACTGCGAACTTTTAGAGGATTTTTTGTTTCGCAGGTTCTGAAAAGAGGCATTTAGATAGGCCTATATTTCCACCGCTTTTATTTTTTACATCTTACCATAATATGCAGTATCTTGAAATCCCAAGTTGAAGGTAGGACAGCATGCAAATGAATATTAACATTTCCTGAATTTAATTATCGGTGTATTGGTTTATTCAGCAATGTGAGATACCTTGGTTTGTATTTATAGCTATCTATGCCGATGGAACTGTGATGGCGCTGTTTTATCTAACTTTTAATTGATTGCAGTATGGAATTCCATGCAAACATTATCAAGCGTAGTCATTACCGATAACACAGCGCGTACGAGAACAATGAATCCTGCCACTATTTATGATGAATGGCTATGCGTAATTGTTGTAATCCGAAATAACTCTCCCATAATCCTATAATTCAAAATATTTTTGTCTAGATTAAACACAAACTGTATTATGAGCATTTTGTTGTTGGATTCTTAGCAATTTTCCAATACATGGTACAGCATTTGCTCTAAAATTAAAATAGATGATGTAATTAAAATCAAGGGATATAGCAGACTATTAAGTTAGTTTAGTTCAGCCACATTACAGGAATTGGCCTTAAACATAGGCTACTTCCAAGACTCGCTCCATATTGTCCATAACCATTTGTATTCAGAATTTTTTAATAAATAGAAAGGAAGTCGTTTACTAATAGCTGCTTTAAAAATATATATGAATATTGAAAATCAGGAAAATAAATATTTTATATATATATATATAAATATGATATTATATATATAAATATATTATATATATGATATTATATATACATATATAAATATGATATTATATATATAAAGATGATTTATTTTCATGATTTTCAATATTCATATATTTTTTAAAGTAGCTATTAATAAAGGACTTCCTTTCTATATATATATATATAGTCCTTAGAATTGTTTTAATTTGGCTGTGTCCTATTGGCACCCTTAAAATAAGGCAGCTAACCTAACAGGATTTCTCCACCTAGTATCTTAATTCTGGGAGTTTGTATATTAATTAGTTTTGTGTTCAGCATAAATAAGTAGGAAATAAATTTGTCAGTATACGTCAGTTGAATTCAGTGCCCGGGAACGGTAAGCAGATCAGGATATACATTACAACTAGCAGACATTGTTGGTAGGCCTACGTGCGGTTCAGAAACTGGAGAACTGAATAATCGAGATCGCTGAAGACTTCTGCCTTTGAAAATTACTTTTCAAAAAGCAGTGTTCTTTTTTGGGAGGGCGCCTCCCTAGTATCGTGGTTAGCGACGCTGGCTACCGATCCGCAGGCCTGGGTTCGATCCCCGGTAACTCCTCGAATTTTTCTGAGGTAGAAAAGTCTGGAACGGGGTACACTCAGCCTCGTGATTCAAACTGAGGAGCTACTTGAAAGAGAAGTAGCGGCTTCGGTCACGGAGACCATCGCTAACGGCCGTGGGTGTCGGTATGCTGATCACATCCCTCCCAATCCTGTCATCTGCCTATGGTTGATGACACAGCGGTCGGATGGTAGGTCTAATCGAAATGCACAGCCACGGAGTTTAGTTTTCGTTTTAGTTTAATGGTATGTCCTGATCATATTAGATTAAAGGGAAAATTATTAAACAGATGTTAAGACAAAGTCCGCCTATATACCACTAATATATTTGAAAACAACAGCTGAAGCCTACAGGAGATATAAGAGTCCAGTTAATTAAAAAACACGTTTTAAAATTAACTTTTATTGTATTATTGTAAACGTACCTTTAGTTTATTTATTTGTCTATCACTTAATAAAAGAATAGAGTAAAATAACCCAAAATGGGTTCTGGACTATTTATTAAACTTTATCATAGGTAAATACGGAATTGAGAAGAAATGCATTTTTAGTACTGTGACTTGAAAGGAAGCCTCCAGAAAGGAGAAAGAGCAGGAGACCACCTTAGAGCTGGAATCTATAACCTCAGCAACAAATAAAAAATAAATAAATAAAGAATGAAAGAAAAGAGAAAAAAACTGCTACGCCGATAAATAATAAGCTTCCTTGAAGATAGGGATACAAAATTGATCAGATGTGTATTGTGCATAAGCAACCAAAAAACGAATACAATTTATCCTTTTGTATGGTTCCTAGATATTATACTAAATCCCGTTGCTCTCGCCTCAGCTTTTCATCTGTTTTCTCGGCTGATCACCTGAAAAAAATATATTTTCTAACGCTTAAGCCATAAATGCTGATTTTAATTGCTTAAGAGTAAGAAAGGTTACGCGTGCTGTCTTATTGAAAAAATTATAGGTTTTAGGGGGTAAATATCTGAAAAATGGGTGTACTAGGCTCGCAGTTCCAAACCAAAATTTTAAAATATTTATAAACTTTCTACTCACACCAGTTAGCATTATTTTTTAAAGCCATAACATTTTATTTAGTTTTGTGGCACTTCTTGATAGGGAATTAAAATGAGATATGTGCTTTACAAACAAATCCAAAATACGTACTATCTTATGTTTTCTTCTTTCACCGAAGAGTAAATTAATCAGATTACATTATCATAAAGTAAATATTAAATTTAGAATTAAACTAATGTATCTGAAAATTTAAATATTTTACCTGAAAAATAGTTTAAAAGCTCGCTTTATCATTTTCCATCGGATTTAGGTCTATTAGAACATGCTCAAAACACTGCTTCTCCACTTTTATAAGCCAATTTAATTAGTCATAACTATAGATTTCGTTTTGTTTTCAAAGCCTGTTATTAACATGGCACTGAAAGTCATCGCTCATTTTATTTATATAAATTATTGGATAAAAGACGTCGCCCGGTATTGTAGTTTGTGATTCGAATTTAACTTCCGATTTTGAAAATTTACTACTTACATAAATATGTATACCATCTTGTATATGTTTTTCTTACTTTATTAATAACGGAATGAATTAAAAAAAACAGATGTAAGGACAGATTTGTATTGCTTGCATCAATAACTATTAATAATTTAAGGAATTTAGATTGCTCTCTTAAAATAGTTTTAATAAGCTGTATATCTATAATAGTTGAATGATAATTCTTTTCACATTCGCCATGTGTAGGCTAAGGTGGAAAGGTTAAGTCAGACTAAAAAATTAATGCCTTGCCGGGATTTTAACCAGGATCTTCGGCTCTCCATACCGCTGCTCTACTATTGAGCTACCATGGCAACGTGCCGGTACTAGATTCAATTCAACTAAATATACCTAGTGCTATTTATTACCGATAAAATAAGCCAATGCAATTGC